>OX411556.1:50443089-51043089 GCA_948146395.1 Fragum whitleyi
TGCCATTGTCAAAATGCCTAGTTGTCAGACGGATACAATTCTTGAAAAAGTGTAAATCGAATGTAAGTGTGCACCCCTTTTTAGAAAACCTATTAACATCTGACTGGATTGTTCTTACACGGTATATAACACTGGTGAACGTAAACGTCCACCAAAAACGAGTATGGTGACACATTATGATGATGAGAATTATGGTGATATCGCAAAAGTATAACAAAGATAACGTCACCGCTATGAAAATTGCGAAAATGAGATAAGCTGAAAGTAATAAAACGATAACGTGATGGTACAATGACGTTATATAGATAGTTCGAAGACGATTTCTCGATATTACGAAGACTTTAAATCATTTGTACGATGATAATATCTCTTAAGCACGATGAGAATATCTCTATAGTACGTTGATGATAATTATTCGACATTACGGTGAGGATAAATCGAAAGTACAATGACGACATGTCGGTAGTACGATGACGATATTACGATACTACGATGGCGGTAACGCGATAGATCGATGAGGATATCTCGATAGAACGATGACGATAACGCGATAGTACGATGACGATATCTCGTTTAAACGATAACGATATCTCGATAGAACGATAACGATATCTCGATAGAACGATGACGATATCTCGATCGAACGATAACGATATCTCGATAAAACGATAACGATATCTCGATAGAACGATGACGATATCTCGATTAAACGATAACGATATCTCGATAGAACGATGACGATATTTCGATTAAACGATGACGATATCTCGATAGAACGATGACGATATCTCGATTAAACGATGACGATATCTCGATAGAACGATAACGATATCTCGATAAAACGATAACGATATCTCGATAGAACGATGACGATATCTCGATAGAACGATAACGATATCTCGATAAAACGATAACGATATCTCGATAGAACGATGACGATATCTCGATTAAACGATGACGATATCTCGATAGAACGATGACGATATCTCGATTAAACGATGACGATATCTCGATAGAACGATAACGATATCTCGATAGAACGATGACGATATCTCGATAGAACGATGACGATAACGCGATAGTACGATGACGATATCTCGATTAAACGATAACGATATCTCGATAGAACGATGACGATATCTCGATTAAACGATGACGATATCTCAATAGAACGATAACGATATCTCGATAGAACGATGACGATATCTCGATAGAACGATGACGATAACGCGATAGAACGATGACGATATCTCGATAGAACGATGACGATAACGCGATAGAACAATGACGATATCTCGATAGAACGAAGAGGATAATGCGATAGAACGATGACGATATCTCAATAGAACGATGACGATATCTCGATTAAACGATGACGATACCTCAATAGAACGATGACGATATCTCGATAGAACGATGACGATAACGCGATAGTACGATGAGGATAATGCGATAGAACGATGACGATATCTCAATAGAACGATGACGATATCTCGATAGAACGATGACGATATCTCGATAGAACGATGACGATATCTCGATAGAACGATGAGGATAATGCGATAGAACAATGACGATATCTCAATAGAACGATGACGATATCTCGATTAAACGATGACGATACCTCGATAGAACGATGACGATATCTCGATAGAACGATGACGTACATTTTAAAGTGAGGGATTAAATATCAATTCTACACTGTAATGAAAAACACATAACGGTTTCTCGAGACTCACTCTTACTTTCGGATCTATACTATAGTTACATCGTGTTAGAAGTTTTGCAATAACATTCTTTTCCGTCATACAAATCCTATGTTTCGGACACTCAATCGAATTGCACCCACAAGAATTACCCACAGCATTGGGTTTGAAAAGCTTCAAACTTGGAATAATGATAAACTTTTCTTTATTGTAGTTCGTGAATTGTGCAGTATATCTTAAGAGTCAGGGATAACTTGTAAATGTGGTTTAAATTGCGAAAATTTGTCAAAAAAAGAAGCGTTTAGCACATAATTGATATACCATTTCATCGCAAATCTATTGCGGTTAACCATAAGCAGGGGAAACGCCGTCTATAGGACTATAACCAGACGAAACTGAAAAAATGAGAAGAAAAAAAGAGGAATAAAGGAAAGAAAGACAGCCAGAGCGAGACAGAGAGAGTGTGTGTGTGTAGGACTTCGACTGCATCTGCACAGTCTGGCCAGAGTCTTCACTTTGCTCTTTGTATATAGATAAGGTCTTGAATTATCTTTAGACAGTCTGGTAGGCTTCAAATGAAACTATGTGGCTGTGTAGACTGGGTAATGCTGTTTCTTTACCCACATGCTAAATTGTTGGAAATGTCACGCACAGGCTTATATATCAAAGTACTTACCATGGACACCTTCCGCCCCATTTGCGAAAAATATTTTAACATTTCGTTTTTTAAATCCATTTTCTCGCAACATCCAGTAAAACAGCTCCACGTTCCTTTTATGGCGATTTCCGGTCGTTTGTCGATTCCATCCTCCGGAAATGATGACCGCTTGATCGCAAATCTCGAATAAACGACAACTCGTGTGAACTGTTTCATGAGTTGTCGAACATCTTTGTGTGTTGTCTCTGATTGGATTACATATAAGATCAGCTGTTTCCGCCTTTGTCCGTAATTTCGGACAAGTCCCGAACCCGGCGAAGTTTGACCTACATTCCAATAAATTTTCACCAGAAGAATAACCGTCATATTGGCCCGTCTTTGCTTCCGTAACTACGGGTAAAAAGTTTATTTCGCACCTTCTGGCGTAATTTCTTCGTTTAAATCTTTTCTCTAAAGCGTTTTTACATCTTTTCCGTAAAGCCAATGTCATACACTGTTGTCGACCTGAAACAGACACGAAAACAAACATAATGCACAAATAACTATAATTATCTTATAACTATACAAATATCCGTATGATAACATCCCTAATGATATTTTTTATGATATCACATAGTTATTTTTAGAACAATGATATATTGTTAGTTATTTTTAGAAACTTGCATTTCAGTTAGAAACACCGACGAAAACAAGACGAATATAGGTTATAAGATAAATATAATACGTACTAAGTGTATTGTATGAAAAAATATCGAACTCGGTTGTTCAATTCTCCCAACCTCGTTAGATATTTTTTTTTCATATACTAAGTATGTATTATACATATAACTCCTTTCGGGATTTAGAAAACACATGCCCTACTTTTCCGATCTTTTTTTTTTTTTTATTATTTTTTGCTTGTGGGCAGGTACATTTTGCAATGCCAACTGACCTGGGAAAAGTTAATACTATGCTAAAACTAATGACTACATATATATGCTCATAACTCTCAAAATTACTCCATTATACTTTTATAATTGAAGGATAGAAAAGCATTATGGTTGATTAAGAAAACGCTGGAACATAGCATATTCTTAATCAGCATTTTTCTCTTGGACGTTTTTCGTCTTCATTTTTTTAGTCTGTTAAAATTCAGCGCAGGTAGAAATCATGCACATTTTATTGAAGAAAGTGGAGAATATTTGTATTTGCACACAACTGTTTTAGCAACAGATGAAATCAAAGAGGTTGGACACTTCCATCATATCACAATTCTTAATCATTCAATATGAGAACCATGTCGACAAGAAAATATAATAAGTTTTGTAAGTTTAATCTGCCAAGGGATTGAACTCATGACCGTGAGGTCTAAAATCTGGTGCTCTGCCGGACCGATCCAATAGGAGTGATCGAGCTCCTTTTCGTGTAACATTTTACCAATTTAGATGTAATTTGACTCCCGTTCATCCTCGAGTAACATTCACTCAAACCCGCCCATACAAGAAACCCCATTTATTTTGTCGCGTGCTGTAACACCATGAATCATAGTCCGAGTCTGTCAGAGGTTTTGTTCGTCCGTACCCGGGTGTGAATCGCTGACATACCGCAAGTTTGGCGATCTAAAACGGTTCACTGAATATCGGTCTAATCGTAACCCTTATTTCGACTTATTCATTTTTTTAAAATATTTTTTATGGTTAAGATAATGGGACACCTAGCGAAATGATTTGTAGGTGTCTTGAATATCAATGTTATCTGGTCTCGGCAGCGAGAAATTATCATTACTCGGCCAAGCCTCTTCGTGATAATTTCTTCCAACCTCGACCTGATAACAATGATATTTTTTTTCTATTCTCTATATAACAACGCGAAACCAAGAGTATGTAAAAAAGAAAATAATAGTACATGTATGTTAATAAGAAAACAGGAGCAAGATATGAAAAAACAAGATTACGACAAAGCGTAAACAGAAATATGAAAATAAATCAAAAGTACATGTATATTACACCTTGCAATCAAAATAACGACAAGGTGATTATAAGCCTGCCTCCCAGGCTTTCAGTTAGTATTGAACTAAGATTAAATGACACAACACTCTTGTTGTATTTTTCTTATTTCACAATACATCAGATCAGTGAATAGGTAGCCAGTCTAGATGATTATAAATTATAATAACGCGAAACAAAAAGTATGATATTGTGAAAAAACAAAGGCAGAGAACAAAAGTATGTCAACGAGGTAGGACGAGTACGACAACCCGAAAACAAGAGTGTGAAAACGCGATAATAATAGTGTTACGCCCCGATAACAAGAATATGACAACGACAAACAAGAGGACGAAAAAGGAGACAAACGAAAATGGGAATTCAAGAGTAGACCAAGGCGAAAACAAGTGTATGAAAACGCGAAAACAAAAAGTTATGCATAGATCTGCATGCCAATTTTGATACAATTTGGGCTAGTTTTCTAGACGAAATTAATATGACAATTTGCTTTTTTTTTAGTACTGCATGTAAAATGAATTTTGAATTTATATTAATAAGAAAAATTATATATATTTTGTATTAATTCAAATTGATAATGAAAATGGAAAGACTTCTTCACATTTGGTTTCCAATCTAGAGATGTAACCCATACATCATAGGGAAGTATGTCTAATTGAAATGTCAGTAATCTATAGAATCTAAGCAACAGGTTGAAATTCAGTTCGTTTATTTATTTATTTTTTTTTTTTTTTTTTTGTTTAAACGGTTGATTTCGCATGGGAGGCGAATTTCAAACATTCTTCGGATATTTAAACCTATTAACCTGTAATTTTTTCCCGTTTTTTATGAATTCAAAAGAAAACAATACTTAAGAAATGATAGTTCCAAGAGTAAGATGTTAGATCTATTATTTAAATGCGTAAAAACATTCATTTAATTGATACCATTCATTATTTTTTCCCTACAATATTTTACCATTAACTATTACTTTTATATTTAAATAAATGTTTAAATATTGTCAATATGTTTGAAAACGGTCCTGCTTTAAGCACAACAAATCGGTGTAAACTGTTTGCAAAGTATACCCCGCTTTGCACGTAGGTGTACGTGCAAAGCGGGGAATAGTTTGGGAACAGTTTGCACTGTTCGTCATCCTGAGCGCAGGACTTTTTCGAATAAATGCGTGTATTTCAAAGATGAATTTGACCAAGTATAGGTCAACCAGATGAAGGTCGTTTTTCAAAAACACATAAATGACCCGTCAAGCGAAAAGGGACCATCTGGGTAGCGCGTAAAGTGTCGACCCAAGTCAGACTACGCAGACTGCGTAGACTGACTAGGGTCGAAACTTTTCGCAATGTGCTTATTTTCTGAATATAGAATGAACAATCTACCTTCAGGTGAGAGAATTTTTGAAATGCGACCGCTGATTGACCTATACTGGACAAAATCTTCTTTTTTTTCAAATATTCATTTTAAAGAGAACCGAGATGGTCCCTTTTTGCGTGACGTGTCACATATATCGAAATCTAGAATGATTGTTCAAGATTCAGAAAATCTGCACAAAGCTCTAAATACCTACACTAGTCCGGTTGCACATGTCGCGCAATCTGATCAGCGTCGAGATTTTTCATTCACTCCAGCAGATCCCGCTTTTCTTTAGCAGGGTTCGACACTAAGAGGAGTCTGGGAGTCCAAGACTCCTTATTTACCAGTTCAGACTCCTTCCATTTGCAAGTAAGGAGTCCGATGGACTCCAAGGGTCATATGAGAATATTTTGAAAAAAAAAAAAAAAAAACAAAAAAAAAAAAAAAAAAAAAAAAAAAACAAATGCACAGATTGGTATTGTTTCTAACCCTTGCCAAAATTGTAGATAATTTCACTACAAAAGTTGTCGAAGACAATATTTGCTTGCATCTTGTATGTTTTGAGAAAAAAAATCTTCTTTGAAAGAACATCGTGGAAAAGAAGAAATTGCTTACAACAAGCAATTTCTTCTTTTCCACAATGTTCTCCCAATGTGAAAATTCGGCCTCCTAACTTTGAGCTTAGACTCCTTGATTTCATGTGTAAGGAGTCCAATTGACTCCTTGATCTCAGGAGTTAGTGTCAACCCTTGTTAAGGAGTCAAATCCACATCTTTTTAGATACCAATTGAGTTTATTTACGTAAAAATGTCATTCTGGCCAAGAGATCAAGACATGCGACAGTTTTACGGAATTTCCGGGGATTAAAAGATAGTAAGTTTATTCCTGGTATCAAATATATTTTTGACGATGCATGACTAAATGGGAGATTTCAGACATCGTTAATTCTAGAAACCCAAAGTTGTTGATAGGCCTACGTATAATTGTATATTTCATATACGTGACTCAAAATGCAAAATGGACCTTTTTGGTAATGCGAAAGTTGTGGATCTTAGTCAAACTGCCTAGGATTTTACAGATTGACTAGGATTTTAAAAAAAAATGGCACTTGGATAATTTTCTGAAACTAGAAACGACATTATATTTATTACCTCCCTTAGATAAAATATACGTATTTTCTGTTTGTGTGTCTTCGTGGACCAATCAGACACTTTAAAATCCTCACCGGCCAAATAAATCGAAGGAAATAATTATATCGGTTTGGATTAAATATTGATCGTCGTGGCTGATTTCTGATTGTTTTCAAAAGATTTTGGAGCGTTTTTGATCGATTTGAGTGAGTGTTTTGAATGAATGAATGGAGCGCTGTGTGAGCGATTTAGAATGGTTTCGATCGGAATGAGTGTCAATTTCACGATGTTGTTAACTGTATCTCTGTTTCAAGTATTCATTTTACAAAATGACCACTTAACCCTTTTCGCATGACAGGTCACAATCATACATACATGAAATAAAGTTTGAATCACATCTTGTTAAGATTATTTTTTTTAAAATATTTTATATGGTTTTCAGCCTCATTTAATTCAAATTAATAACATGGATCTTTTTTGTTTGATTGCAGAATTCTATTTTTCTGAACCCTTGTAATGCAATTTATTACAAAATGAAAAGTTACTAATGTTTCTCAAATGGGTATCTCATTATATGTGAGCGAAAAGGGACCATTTTGGCAGTGCGTAAAGTGCCGGCCCTTGTCAGACTGCGCGGAATGCGCGGACTAACTAGGTCGAAACTTTTCTTACTTTGCTTTTTTTCTGAATCTAGAATGATCAATCTACACCCCTGTGAAATAATTTTTGACATGGTTTGCTTTTTCTAGAACCAATCTTTTTTTCAAATATGAATTTTACGATGCTCCCTTTTCGCGTGACGGGTCACATATGTTTGAGGACCTTTAATTTTTTTCTAATGTTGGTTTTTGATAGAACTTTTCAAATTTTGATATCTTATATATCTTAGATATTTTACGAAACATGTGATTTGCCTTTTAACTCCCTCCCCCTTTCAAAGAAGATGAACATTAACAAAGCAAGAATTTTTCATTAAATAATGATGATAATGCTAAAATATGGAAATCCAGATTTTAAAAAAGCCTACTTAAAAGGTTGTGGCACGAAAAAAGGGCAAAATTAGCCGATATACAGTTAGTTACATCGTGAAATTGACATTCATTTTAATAAAAACCATTCTTACTCGCCAACTCAGCGCTCGATTCATTCATTTCAAACACTTACTCACTCAAACCACTCAAAAAATGATAAAATCAATAGCTATATTCTGAAAGGAATATGATTAGGAAAAAATCGCTATTGCACTAATATAATTGAAATCGTATGCGTCTGATTGGCTCTTGAAGAAATAAGAAGCTATTTATAGATATTGTATGCGTATCTTATTAAAGGGGGGGTGATGAATATCGCTCATTTTGTACCTCCTTTTTTTCGCTCGAAACGTACTCATCACACTCTCTCCTATTGTTGCTAACTCTATCTTTTCTTTTTCGTTGCTATATATTGGCAAAGAGAATTATAATAAATATATAATATGACCTGCGTCGAGGAAGTGAAATAACCCCGTTGAATATTTTTGATATTACACGAAGGTTATTACACTAATGGAATAACTACGCAACTGGGCTAAGAACTTATATTATTTCATAAAATGTGCGTTTTCGGGTCGTTAAAGGCATACGTTAACGGACAAAAACCGAGTAAATTCACGCGCCGTTAACGCCCGGCCTTTTCTACTTAAATATCCTAGATCTTAGCTTTTGAGATAAGATTTTGACGAGTATACATAATGATAAGTAAAATTCGTCAAACATGTTCATGATTAAGTTAGAGCGTAACTTAAGACGTCGATCTAATTCCCGCGTTAAATTTTGTGACGTCATGAATTCACCAAGCAATGGCGGTATAAACAAACGTGACGATGGCACAATTTAGCAAGCGTTTTCGTAGGTTTGTGACTCGTTTTGAGGCGTCTTTGAATTATTTCGCAATCTCTGTTGAATAAATACTCTAGCCTTTCTTTCTATGCAATAACAGCATCAATTCTCGTTTTTTCGGACGTTAACATTTGCAGAGTCCCTCAAAATCCGTTAACACCCGAGTGCGAAAGCATTTTTCGGGACTCTGAAAATGTTAACTATAACGTAAAAATGTTAACCCTATAGTAACGTTATATTTTCGTTGGGAAAATGACGTCATAATGCATCTGATGACGTCAATTCGCAATCGGCAAATGCGCTTCGCGAAATAACTTGAATCGATAAATTTGTGGAATTTAATTGATTCATCTCAAAAATAAAGGTCATATTATAAAAAGAATATCAAATTGTGCCCATAAAATACCGAATTTATAAAAAACGTTATCCAAAACGGATAAAAACTCGGTAAAGCCTCGTATTTATCTGTTTAAAGTTGACTTGTTTAATAAATTCGGTGTCAAATGACCACTAATTCAATTTCCTCTGAGTTTGCAGGGGCTGTCTACCCCGCGATCATTTTCCCACACTCAATTCTGGTTAATAAACGCTTGTCATGCTGAATAAATTTTGGCTATTTTTTTTTTTTTTTATCAAAATCAAAGGGCAAAAAGCACTGAAAGTATCAACTGTAGATCAACTCTTATTTGAAAAACTAAATCTATTGACAATTCTGGGTTGAAAGTGAGAAACAGGTGGTGTAGACTGACATCAGACTGCACATATGTGCAGGCTGATGTTGGTCTATAGCTCTTGCCAAAGCAGCAATGTTCCGGGTTCAGCATGACAAGAGTTAAGTTGTGCTTTTATTTCGATATGATTTCCATTTGTGGGAGATATGCTCACTTTGTTTCAAAGAACTTGATATTCTCGCAGGTGCAGAATCGAAGCCTCAAAACTTAAGATGTCGACGTCATAATTTCTGAATTTCAAACTTCGATCAAAAGGTCATGAAATGTGATTAAGGTAGTGGAACCGTAATAGATCCGCAACATTTCGAACCTCAAGAACTTTCACAATGTTGATCGTGGTTTCCTAATGAAAATCATTAGGAAACCTCTGTCAACACTGTTAAAGTGCATTACTACTGAAATGTTGCGGAACTATTACGGGTCCGCTACCTTAATTTCTAATAAACGACAGAAAAAAATAGTGTATTATAAGCTTCGTTGATATAAAAACTCGTCCGTCTGAAAACGTCAGGCACGATTGCGTGATGATGAATGTTTTGAAACCCTTTTCGGGGTCATTTTGTCGTGGTTTTTACCTAAACATGGCGCGTCGGCGACTCTTTGAAGAGAGATAAATATACATATTAGGCCAAAACATAAGAGAATTAATCTGATTAATTCAAACTTATCATTATGATATTTATTGCATAGAGGAATCATTTCAAGTAAAATATAATTTACATGTTTTTATAAATTAGAAAATGACCTAACATGGGGCGGTCAATCTAAATAATCGAAATTTAGCATAATGATAATTTGGTGAAACGAATCATTTCAAACAAACTATAACGAATAAAAAAATGAGATAAAAAAACTTGTAATTATTATGATGTTTATCTAATTAAGGGTACATTGCAAGTTATATGAAGGTAGTTTTTCTGAATTATTTTTTGGGAAAAAATGCTTGATGTGCTAATAGGCCTATGGTTATAGTTTTCATTATCCTATGACATTGTATCGTTATAACCTGTAAAACGATTGAAACTTTTAAACATCATAATTACAAGTTTGAATTAATAAGTTTAATTCTCTTATGTTTTGACATTTCTTTATAATCTGTAGATCCTTTATAGTTTAATTGAAACGATTCCTCAATTTGATAAACGTCGTAATGATACATTTGTATTATTTAGATTAACCCTCCCATATTCTGTCATTTTATTTTAGTATAGTTTTGATTGAGAATGTCAATTTCACGATGTAACTAACTGTACCATGTAGCTGGATTGACTGAGAATGGCTATTAAAGGTTTTGCCAATTTTGTTCATCCAAAACAAAATTAGCTATAATGTATTACATCCCTTTAATTTTACTCAAAACCCATTCATCGCACTCATTCAATTTCATTCAAAATCATTCCAATATCATTCACCTAGGCAATATCACGATGTTGCTAACTGTAGCAGTGGGTTTAAAATTTTAAGCTCTCTACCGGACGTGAAAACATCAGCCCTGCGTTCAGGATGACTAAACGCTGCAAACTGTTTGCCAACTATACCCCGTTTTGCACGTGCACTTACGTGCAAAGCGGGGTATAATTGCCTAACTGTTTTCAATGTTGTGTTATCCGGAAACGCGTCAGGACAGGATTTTGCGTTCGAGATTCACCCTATAAGCTTAAGATTTCGTCAAATCGACCTATAATAAAAAAATAAATTACATATCTTTGATAAAGTCCCCTTTTCCAGAGTATGCCGCGTATATTTAAACTCTCTTTGATGTTTACCTACACTTGTTTTAGGGCCGAGGTGCGGTAATCCGATTATTTGGTCATTATCGTTGAATTTTAATCTTTGTTTGTAATTAAGGTAATGGAACCGTAATAGTTCCGCAACATTTTGGACCACATGTTCTTTGACAATGTTGATCGAGGTTTCCTAATGAAAATCATTAGGAAACCTCGGTTAACACTGTTAAAGTTCATTACTCCTGAAACGTTCCAAAACTATTGCGGGTCTACTAAAAAACCACAGCCTGTGATCAATCAGGACCGAGATGCAACACGTACCGAGATGTACCGACCACCAGTTCATCTTCAATAAAGATTGATTTGTTTGGTTTTTATGTTTTGTTTGTTTGAATGGTTTTTAACGCCGCTATCAATGATCTTTCGGTTGTATCGCGGCGGCTGGACCACCTAATAATGGATATCTGGTATTTCTCACACCGGTGCTACCATAACATCCTTTCCTAGCCTCCAGTTGCTATCACACATAGGTCTACGATTATCAACCCATAGGCGGAAGACAAATAGTCGGAATGTATGTGTCCCGCCATTGAACTGAGCTCATCAGAAATTCCATACTTCAATCATTCGGTGTCATGGGTTTGATCCCCGGCTGTGGCACAGATCCTTTGAACATTTGCCTCCCACAAATGGGTGGATTTTTGAAATATGTTAACCTAAGTAGGACAGCAGCTGGTGACTAGGAAATGATTTTATTATTGGCTTACTGGTACGGGAAATGTTAATAATTAATCGTTATATGCCCCAAAACGCACGAATTGTCTGAATAAAAAATCAAAAGCGTCGAAAGAAAAAAAACTCTATTCATACAAACGAATTACCTAAAATGATAAAATTGAAAGAAATTATAAGAGATGGTGTTTTTAACGTTCATCAATAGTCCATGGACGACAAGTAAAGACCAGGAGCCTGATTTACTAAACATCTTACGATTATTTTTTGCGTAAGTCAAATTAAAGTTGCATCTACAGTAGTAACTAAATATGGAATTCTGTCATGCATTATCGCACTGGAATCGTCTTTTAAAGACGATTCCAATGAGATATTGTAAGGCAAAATTTGACAATGAATGGAAACACCAGGTACGATATGTGATTTTGACTTACGATTTTTTTTTCGTAAGAACGTTAGTAATACGGGCCCCTGTGGCCTGTTTTACTAAACACCTTACGATTAATTTTTTGCGTAAGTCAAAATTTTAAGTTTCATATACAGTAGTAACTAAATATGGAATTCTGTCATGCATCATCTCATTGGAATCGTCTTTTAAAGACGATTCCAATGAGATATTGCAAGGTAAAATTTGACAATGAATGAAAATACCAGGTACGGTATGTAATTTTGACTTACGATCATTTTTTTGTTTCGTAAGAACGTTAGTAATACGCTCCCCTGGGGCCTGTTTTATTAAACATCTTACTATCAATTTTTGCGTTAGTCAAAAATTTAAGTTGCATCTACAGAAGTAACTAAATATGGAATTCTGTTATGCATCATCTCATTGGAATCGTCTTTTAAAGACGATTCTAATGAGATATTGCAAGGCAGAATCTAACAATAAATGAAAACACCAGGTACGATTTGTGATTTTGACTTACGATTAATTTATTCGTAAGAAGTTTAGTAAAACGGGCCCCAGGATCAGCATCTGCATTCGAACAGTGATAAGACTCGTCACAATGCGCTCTGTAAAAAAAATGCAAATTCCGAATATCTTTGGACAATCTGTGAATAATTTCTATGCTCCTTAAGTAGCCTAAGGCCTTTAAGGAAATTCAATGTCTGCGCTTCGAGCTAACTCGGAATTGTTGAAAACGTGAATGCTACGCACAGGCTATTGTATTAAACAGTGTAGTGTGTCATTTACTTAAAGTAGTGGAACCGTAATAGTTCCACAACCCTTCGGATTTCATGAACTTTCACAATGTTGACCAAGGTTTCCTAATGAAAATCATTAGGAAACCTTGGTTAACTCTGTTAATGTTCATTACTTCCAAAATGTTGCGGAACTATTACGGGTCCACTGCCTTAAACTTATTGCAATAAAAATTAGAAACTTCGAAAGCGAAACCGGGAGTCGCCTTTGTGTCTACGGTCTAGAGGTGGAGGGTCCCGAGTTTAATTAACGGGAGCGATCTTTGCTATTTCATTGCCCCACAAATTCGATGCGAGTTCTGGTGAATTTTCAGGAATCAGAATCGAGTGAAATGATCTAACTTCCATAGGTACCGATTACAGGGGTTAAATCTATTCTTAAATCTTTATAATATTTCTCAACAAAACTCTATGTTGTGGGTAATCATTTGAATCGTCATGACGTCTGAGACGATTCCAATGAGTACCAATAACATAGGTTTTGTACCACTACTATCTCTCTCTCGGGGACGTGAAAACATCAGGATTGAGTGTTCGAGAGCGATTCTATAAGCTTAAGCTTTCGTCGCAATCGAACTAAAATAAATTAGTATAAATATAAATATATACCACTACTATAGAAATACTTTGATCTAAAATCTAAAATACCCCCTCATTTTGTAGCTCTGAACTACTGAGCCGATCGAAATAATAAAATAAGGTAAAATAAATAGGTTAGACGAAATCATATGTCTGATTTGGTTAGAGTATTAATTAATCGCTATATAAATGATGGTGAACCCAGTGTTGGGTCATATGTGCAAAGACTCTTGTTTTCGCGTTGTAGTGTAAGAAATATTCGCGATACCTACCGATATTAACTCCACCTTTGGTATAACAATCTTTCGGATGAACATTATTATCTATATAAAACACCACTACCAGATGGCCAAAGTTCGCCAGTGGATAAGGGTCTACAACGAGCACAGCATCGTGACTCTCCGACCGAGAAAGCTCCTCGTCCGGTAGAAAAGTTTTATATCTAATTCCAAATATGGACATTGGCGCGATATAAACATTCATACTAGTTCTCTTAATTGTTACTAATTCTTTACATTCTCGTTTCGTCGTAAAGAAAGCGTCCGAATGATCATCACAATTTAAGTTGTTTATGAGTCTGTACGCGGCGTCCGCCCATCGCTCCTCGCCCACTTTATGGGGATCGAACTGATCAAACCGTTCTGAACTGTTCTCCATATATTGCATGGCCCCGGACGAACGCATAAACAAACACATTTCGGATAAAATGAACGTTATGCTCCATATAGTTCTTCGAGACATTTTTCTAATTGTTTTACGTAATAACATTTCTTTCGCTTTTTGATCAACAACTTTATATCATATTTTGCACACGTTTTCCTTATACATTTTGTTCGTGTATTTTTCACTAGTTATCATTAATCGTCGCCCAGTTCCTTTATTAATGTGTTCAACATACATTTATTTCCATTTAATACTGCAATTGTTTATTTCTTTCATCTATTTATCTTTTCGTGAAGAGATTTAATTTATAATGCTGTTTTCCTTTTTACAATTTCCAAATATTCGCACCAACTTTCACTGATTAATTCTAATTTCTGTAATTTAAGAAATCTATATTTATCGAGATTAGAGTGGTTCTCGTTGAATAAATAGAAAACTTTTAAATAATTCAAATTGTTTGTGGTACTTTGTATTTCACTTTAAAACATAGGACATTATTCACATTGAAAATTATTTATTGCATTATGTAAAATGACACCTTCTTTTCTCAAGAAATTTGATATAATAAAATTCCTCCGTTAAAAACTAGTATTCACCGCAAATCGACCATTTCTCATTTGTCACAATTAAAATTTCTCTTTCGTCTCAATTCGTATAACTTAACACTCAATGAAGTATATAGGATTTTGTCTATAGTATTAACGTCCCCTCGCAATTTCGTCTACCTTTAAAATAAATAGTTTTTAATTCGACAGTAAAGTCGGCGAAACTTCAAAGGGCCTCGCTTTCAAAATAATGAACTGTGTCATAAAAGAAAGGGACATAGATGAAAGAACTGGTTGACCAATAGAAGGTTATAAATAGCATATTTTGCAGGTTTATACCCTCGTAGAGCCACCGTTATCTTATAAAATCCAGTCAATCGAAATTGTGGTTACGAGATTTTGGTCGTTATCCGATAATATATATTTAATTTTCTGACTTTTTTACGATAGAGGAGTTTCGCGATTCCCTCCCCCACCTCCCTTTAAATTGTGATAAAATTCGTGCAGACATGCGTTCATGATGGAAACGTCCGCAAAACGAATACACTCTTTCCAAAGGGATGTAACATTCAAACGTTAGCAAACGTTTATTGCATTCCACGCGCAGGGCAGAATCGCTACGTATCGAGTTACCTTTCGATGCGAAAGTACTGATGAAACAGCCCTGCGTTCAGGATGAAAACGTTGGCGAAGCGCTTTCGATTTGATACCTCGCTTTGCACGTATTTCTCCCACCATCATCTCAAAGCGCTCGCGAAACGCTTTTACATCCTGAACACGGGGCTGGCTGCCCTTCAAGTAATGGTATCAATTCGAAGCAAAGGGGGCTTTAAAGTGATCTTCTCATAAGCACCCCTTTTAAGCATGTCTGTAAAAACCAATTTATTTTCTTTTTTTAATAATATTGATATGATACATTTAGGTCAGTATACAGGAACAATTTTTCAAAATAAAACCGCGTTTCAATTATCCATTGACGCAAAAATAATCGTAGTACTTGATGTGAATATGACGTTGTCATTCCGATTCTTGTGACCGTGGAATTTAGAAATATTCTAACCAAATTCATTTTGCATCGACATGGTAAAAGAGCGGCAATTGTATATTAAGAAAAGAGGCAATGAGATGAGTGCCCTGAGTACGATGCCCGTAAAACCATGTATTGGTCGCATTATTATCAGCACCGTGTTCAGGATGTAAAAAAAATTTCGCGAGCGCTTTGAGATGATACCCCGCTTTGCATGTGCACATACGTGCAAAGCGAGGTATCATTTCGAAAGCGTTTCGCTAACGTTTTCATCCCTAATGCAGGACAGGTACCGCCGTGCGGTGACATCATGATTCTAGTGTTACGTTGAATTTACGGGATCGGGTCGGCGTAAGCCAAATGGAAACTAAGCTATACAGATAATCTACGGTCAATGTAGACCTTGTGGCTATATGTTTTCTTTATTCCCAAGTTAGATTAAGATGGGTCCCACTTCACATTCATCTAATGTGCGTTTCTTAGATTAAGATTCTTAAGAATCTCATTAAGATTTTTAAGATATAGCGTTTCTTAGATTAAGATTTTTTAAGTGGCCTAATAAGAATCTTAAGATATCTTAATAAGGAAACGAAGATGGTTTTGCATTGGCTAAAACAAGTAGCCCTGACGACGTCGAATTTTTTCACTCAAAATATTGAAAAAAGCGTTTCTTATGACGTCTTAATAATCTCACTTAGCGGAAATGTCCATCTTATGTAAAAAACGCCCATTTGGTAATAATTCAATGCTAGATGTTTCCATCAGCATTTATGTATTCTGATTGGATGAAAAGCTGGGCTATTTCCTCAATGAAAGTACGCAGCTATCTTATAAGCTTTTGCATAAAGTAGTAACATAAATAAAAGGTATCAGTAAAAAAGTTTCCTTTCTGGCTCAGCGTCTTGAAATCGTGAAAATAATGAGAGTATCTTTTTCATTTCATTGAGGTATGAAACTTTAAACTGATCATACTTATCGAGAATCCGCCTCGGGTATTTACGGGGTACATACTGATATAATTATTTGACTTCTATTTTCATATCTCCATGAATAATTAGAAAGCTCTCTTCTCTCGTAAAAAGTGATTTAAATAGTAACGTTAGAACACAATTTTTGGCCTGAACCATAGTCGTAACTGGGATTTTGTAACTAGAAATTTGAAATTTATACGCACTTAGAAGACGAACAACATAGAATATATAGGAAAAGGCGATGCGTGGATTGAGACACAATTAAATGCCATCCAACCGCTCCTTTTTTTTTTATAAATTCAGCGTTGATAAATAATCAAAACATCTTAACTACAGCTTGATTAAGCTGTAGTTACGATGTTTTGATTATTCATCAGCGGTATTTTTCGAAAGATGATTTATTTGAATCACGCACTTGCGTAATGTGCGTAATGGTAGTAACGCCCTTGTGAACTGCATCTGTAATTTGAGATGTTGATATAAATCTAACCCGTCACGCAAAAAGGGACCGTCTGGGTAGTGCGTAAGGTGTCGCAGATTGACTAGGTTCGAAACTGAATCAGGAATGATCAATCTACCCTCCAGTGAAAGAATTTTTTCAATGCGACCTCTGATTGACCAATGCTGGATCCAATCTCTTTTTCAAATAGTCATTTTACAGTGTTCCCAGATGGTCCCTTTTTGTGTGATGGGTCACATATCTATAATAATTGTTTGATTTTTGCTTTGCCATGGGTTCCAATTTAGAGAAGGGTATGGCGTTTCATTTTACATATTTGGTAAACTGAGAAAAATCATCTGTATTTAGATAGAGCTAACTCAAGTTACCTTTGTACAATTTTGCTAATCTTAATACGTAGTCGCCCACAGGGGACATTCTTCTTTAATTTGGTTCCTCACGTGAAAAGGGGCCATCTTAAATCACCAAAAGGTTTTCGATTTGCCTATCAATATTTTGATTGATATCCGTAATATATTGAATGAGCAATTGTGTGACATTTTCACTATTTCATAATGTTCGTAGAGTAAAGATTCTGGACGAATTTAGCAGTATTGTATTAACCTCATTTAATGCTATTCAAAATTCGCTCATCCTACTCATTTAATTCCACTCCAAATCAATTCTGCATGGAGTATTTAGGGTTCGGTGTTAAGTTAGGTAAGAACTATTAGCCCATGTCAGTACAACTATAACAAACTTCGAAGCTGTCGCTAGCACATTTTCTCTCGCTCTTTTTCTTCAGTTATGTTTGTACGATGTGTTGTAAACACGTTTTTTGAGTTCCGGTCGTTACGCTAACGACTTTATCGTGCGTAGAATGCTCGTAGAAATAACGAGTATGTAGTCTAAAAACTTAATTAAAATTCACGATAATTTTATTCAAATTAGCATCCAAATTATGTTTTTTTACTTCCTAAAAAACGTTTCTCAGCATACGTTTCACTACCATATATCAAAGAACGAACACGTTAAGCCAAAAACTCGCGTTAACTTTCCTTTATATACCCATTCTGTGAATGAATAATTTGTCCTCAAGCAAGAAAAACATGAAAGTTGTTGGTCATCAAAGTGATCATTTATCCGTGATCAAAACAATCAAGTTGAAAAAGAGACGAACTTTTCCTATAGCAGGTGAAAATAACGATAACTCATCAATACTAAAACCATCAGGCCTCGACATGGCGCCCAAGGACAGTTCAAAGCATGTGTCACTTTGTTTTCCCTATTTGTCTCATGTACATGTACAACGCTTTTGGCGCAAGGGAATGTGTAAAGCGAGGTATAGTTTACAAAAAATACTTTGCACTGTTTTTTTTTTGTTTTGTTTTTTTTCCTGAAGGCATGGAAGATCTGTTTTACATCATTTGAGTCTGTGTATGACATTTCCAACAATTTCATGTTTATGTGAAAAGTACCAATTAGAAATCATGAAAATGCTAATTTTCATTTTTTTTTAAACCCCCCCCCCCTTAACCAAATTTAACCGTACAATTTTTGTTATGATCATCTCCATGTTACATGATGTAAAAATAACTGGATGAATGGAGGTTATGTTATGTTATTCTTTCAAACCTATAGGCAGTTACAACTTTTCCCGATGAGTAATCTAGATCTAAGTGTGAAATTGTTGTGAATGCCATGCTCATTTGGAATACGCAACAAGTGGACGACCCTTATTCTGGTCATTATGAAAGAGTTCTATAGATTTGGATTGAAAGGAAGGAAAACTTCTTAAAACCTCTTAACTACGGCCTTAAGGTAGTGGACCCGTAATAGTTCTGCAATGTCTCGGAAGTAATTAACTTAAACAGTGTTAACCGAGGTTTCCTAATGATTTTCATTAGGGAACCTCGGTCAACAATGTTAAAGTTCATGAGGGCCGAGATGCTGTGGATCTATTACGGTTCCACTACCTTAAAAATCAAGTTTTGATCGATCCACAACGAACGTAATATTGAAAGTCTTAAAAAAACACAAGGACAGCATAAGGTACTAGTTAGTACAGTAAATAACATCGTAAAATTGACACGGTGATTGAAATTTTGAATGTATTTGCAATGAAATTGAATGAGTGAGATGAGAGGCTTTTTTGAAAAAAAAATAAATAAAGAGAGGTAATATAATATCTCTAATTTCGCTCATCTTGTTCAAATCTTAAAATATGTATTACCTCTCCTTAGTGAAATATGCATATTCTATAAATAATTTCCGTGTCTTGGCGAACTAATCAGATGCTTCCAAACTCAAGCAAATCAGTTAAAACATGGGATTTTGGAGCTTTTTGAATGAGCGAGTAGATGTTATGTTTTAGTGATTTAAGATAGTTTTAGAATAGTTTGAATGGCGATTGGAGCGATGAATTGGTGATATAAAATGGTTTTGATCGGCATGAGTGTCAATTTCATAAGGTTATCTGGCTTCCTTCCTGTGCAATTTTCACATTTTACGTCCCTCTGAACGTTTGCTTTGGAAAATATTGCGGAAAATGAAAATTTGGTTCGGAAACAAGCATTTTCTCAATTTTCTACGAAATTTTCTTCAATGTTTTCACTTAAAATTGAACTCAATCGTTTCATTGCCTTTGCCACTTCTTACAATTTGGATCTACTGGTAGATAAATTTTGCCCTTTGTAGATCGATTGGTACATAAACAGATGTCAGCATAATCGACGCTTCTAACCAGCCCGATTAGCTCAGTTGGTAGAGCACCGGACTTCTAAACCAGTGGAGTTCGACTGCGTGGGTTCGATTCCCGGGCTGGTATACTAACAAAACTAATTGCCTTTCGGATGAGACGTTAAACCAAGGCCCCTTGAGACGGTGATTCACACCGAGCACGTTAAAGAACCATGGCAGATCTCAGCAGTAGTTTCGTCATGTATCCTTGCACTATCCCCCGTAACAACTAACCGTCTTCTGGGGGCGTCGCTCATATGGGCATGTGCTACGATAGCGACGATAAATAAGCCGAAATACACACACATCGAAGCTTCAATCCGATCATTACCGATCGATGAACGGTTTAGTCAGCGACTATCATCAAAGTAGTAATTGTAATTATAAATGGCGGCATAACATTTCATTGATCGTAAAGGTCATTGGGTACAGTAGGCCCGCCATCTAGTAAATAAAATAGTTTTTCTCACGAGTCTCTCACATTCATCAAATTGTGATTCAAAATTGGTGAACATTTGGAACGATTCTATACTGAAAGGAAAAAGAAACGTTACTATAAATCATTAATACTCTATTGCACACGTGCCTGTGCATAGTTTTACACAAAATAAATAACAGGTGCAATTAAGAATACTTAAATTTAATGTGGGTAATTTACAATGACCAGACGACACGGCAAAGTTTGAAAATAGTCCAAATTCAAAGTACATGTATCAATATAGGTAAATTAAAGAAAAGTGTGTGTACAGTTTTGTTAATTGGTTCCTACATAGAACCAAGATTGATGGAATCGGGAAACTTCAGTGATTTTACGGCAAAGTTTACGAAGTTTGAAGTCAGAGCGATGTTCCGAATAAGATTGATGGACGACACTTCTTGACTTTTGGTATAATCGCTTCACCGGTTGTTACTTAATACGGGAAGACTTTCTTATGACTTGCTTATTACCATCATAAGCTTAAATAATTTTGCTTTTTTAACTATAAAGTTGTATATCTCTCATATACATATAGTCGAGGAACCATCGAATAGGCAGTGCATTTAAGACAAACTGCCAATTATGGGACTTTCCTTTACAGATCATAGATAATGATACTCACTGATTATAACGAAGTAAAAATTTATCAACACACAATTTAAAAGTAGTTAAGCCCATATTTCAGCTTTTTTTTCGCGCGTTTTTAACATTGATAGGTGACATTGCCCTTGATTTAAAAGAATGCGCATCTGTGAGATCAACCATTATTCCAAAGAATGAAAAAAGGGTCTTCCAGGGGCGTAAAATAAATTGCGAAAATAAGTTTTATGCCCACAAGTATATAGAAATCTAAGATATAGACTAGAAAGCCATAGATGGCTTGAGTCGCTCCACAGGCTTGAAATTCTTGTAATGGCAAACCTAAGTTTATGTTCTATTGATGTTAATTGAAATGATTTTCAAAGTTTCCACTATACAACATATAGAGATATGACCTCAGCCCATTAAATACACCTTTTCATCCAATGCCAATAATTTTTGGCTGCATGATAATGGGTCACCCAAGGATCATTCATATAAAATTTGGTTGATATCCATCAATTACATTCTGAGAAAACTCACTTTTTACCATATTTGGAAATTAGCCACGCCCATTAAATCCATGTTTTCCATTGGATCAGAATTTCTCTAACAACTTTGAAAGAGGGTCACCCAAGGATCATTCCTGTGAAGTTTGGTTGAAATTCATCCAGTAGATTCTGAGTATTTTTAAAGAAAAAGTTTACGACCGGACGGACGGACGCACGTACGGACGGACGCACGACGGACACAACGCCATGACAATAGCCCTAGTGGCTTTCAGCCAGTGGAGCTAAAAATGGTTCATCGTTGTCCGGCATTCAGCCTATCTGTCAAACCAAACCAAAACTAACCATTACGGATTTCTTTTGGCCTAGTTAAGATACGATGCTCGTATTCGAGATTAAAGATCTCATTGATCAATACGCATTCTCAGATACCAATGTCAAGGTCATCTGACAAGGTCGTGGTCATCTATTAAGATCAAACTTCTGAAAGAATCGCAGTTTCGGGGACATTCGTATTTCACAAACACATCTTGTTCGGTAACATTTTGCGAACTAGAAATTACAGACAAAAAGACGGATAGCGACAAAGCAGCACGATGTGTTTCAGAAACACGAATCCCCCTGCAACTGTAATCATTTTGAAACAGTGACCTTTAAAAAAGACTTTGACCCTGACCGGTGGCCTTGACTTTGGTATCAACTGAAAGGTCTAGTCACAAGCAATACAGTTGTGAAATATGAAAGCTACGAAAATACGAAAACGATAACTCTAGTGACATTAATTATGAAAGTAACCAGAGTTGTCTTTCTTTCACATTTATTTTTTAACCGAGCGCACAAAGTGTATGTCCAAAAGAGAAACAAGTTCCTCAGAAAAGATGTTTTATTTGTTTGGATATTTTGTCTTTATATATTTTTGTACTTTATCTAAACAATATATTAAAAGTCATAGAAAAAGTCTTTTGAATAACTAATTATTCCGAAATGTTTTCGATAAATAGATCTTGAAAATCAAGTGAGCCACGTACGTGACGTCATGAAGAAAACGCGGGAGCAAATTGAATCTGTCAAACTGAAAGCAGCTCAAGGTGTCGTCGAACATGATTAAAACAAGTTTACGCTCCTTTCTGCCAATACTTCTGGTGTCAGTATTTAGTGTTAGCAATTGCGCTCTGCCGGAGTACATTCTTAAAAATGACTCAAGTTTGAGCAGTGTTTGTGGGGTGACTTTACTATCCGAATCGAGTGTTTATTTGAAGTCACAAGTTGGTGCCGGTTTGTATGGTGGTCTGAATACATATGATCCGAACACGAACTGTGAAACAACTTTTGTAGCAGAGACAGGTTTGTTTTAGTTTATCCTCTTTCACTGGATCAGGGTTTTTTTTACACCAAAGCAGTGGTTCTGAAATACAGTATTTTGAATGTCTGCTTGTTCACGGAATAGAGCTTACCAACCATAACAGTCACAAACTGGCTTGTCCGTATTTCAAACCTATTTTATGAATTTTATCAATATCGAAAACAAAACTGATGTTGCTTAAAAAACTAAAAGTATCCTAGCTAGAAATAGACTCACTGTTCACAAGGGATGACATGGAATTTTAGAAAATAGCTGACGTTTTAAGAAAAAAATGTTCTCTAGAGATATTTTAACTTGTCTATGGGCGACCAAGCCATGAAAATATGCTTGTCCATGCAGCTTAATGGACAAGTCGACAGCTTATTTCAGAACCACTGCCAAAGCTGAGAAATCAAAAGATTAGAACTGTTTTCCTATTATCAATTTATGATAAACCTAGCAAGCAGATTCTACGTGCCCATGAACAATCAAACCCTTTATTTTGATATGCTTTAAGAAAATAAAGAACACAGGATACTAAAATTTGAGGGAGAAAAAGAAATTTCCAAGGGGCTATATTCAGCTGCCTGTAAGACATGATTTTTTTAATTTAATGGTCTGAAAGAAAAGCGCTTTGAAGATGTTAATTGCAATTCCTTTATAAACTTTCCACAGATTTTCTGATTTTGGTGCAGTTTCCATACTTCAATCTTCAAGGACCTAGTGGTAACACATGTGTTGATAAAATACACCTACAGGAAAATCTTACATTAGGTAACAGTAGTTAATTATTTACATTTCAAATGAAAATGTCACATTGGCTTAGCTTTACTTATTTTATGATTTTCAAGCAAACTTAGAAACTGGAAACAGAGTTAAAAGTTTTTATCAATCTCCTTTTTTTTCTAGCTCTAATTCATCCCTAACAATATAAACCAATTCTAATATCAAGATAAGATTTTTTTCATTTTGGACCTTATAGGATTTGTAAGAATTATGCGACAACATATATATATATTGTCAAAATGACCTGCATTTTTATCATGAAATATTATAACTAGGGACCATTTATACTGCAACTTTTGATTTCTTATTAATTATATAGAATCTGAGACCACTTACACCAATGTGACGCGGATCAATGTAACAGAACAGTGTAATGGAACAGTCGGTGTAAATGAAACATGTTGGAATGTTACAAGTAATTATACAGAAACAGTAGCAGAAAACTCAACACAGACAGAACTAAATACAACCATAATTTGTGAGAACCCAGGTATAATCTATAGCTTTTTGGTTAAATTTGTTGAATATAATATAATACGAGTCAGAAACCAATTATTAATTTTGGGTCATTTCTTGTCAAATTTTCCCCCAAAGTGATTAACTGAGTAAAGAAAGCATTAAGTATAGGCTAAAATAAGATTTCATGTGTGTGCAGTCTGATTTTTGTCAACGGTTTCTTTATAAGCTTTATGAATATGTTTGGAATGTAAGCAAATTAAGGGTTAAAATATCATTGCACCTTCAAGGGATAAAAGAATTAAAACCTCTTTGGTGCAATTCTACTGATTTTTGAACGCTTTCAAGTCCATAAAACTGTATGGTGTTATACAACTTCATGTACACCTTACGCTCAGAGTATGGAAAATTCCATTTTTAGCTCGGCTGTTTTTGGCAAAAACTGAAAGTATTGCTTTAGCCTTGGGTTGTTGTCATTGTCGTTGTCGTGTGAAAACTTTGACATTTTGTGATATCTCAAGTTCTACTGAAAGCAATTACTTGAAAATTTCCATACATGTTCAACATCAAAATAGCAACCTATACTATCAAGGGGAATAACTGAATAACTGTGCAAATTATGCCCCTTTTTGACTAAGGATTTTTTTCACTATCCAGCACTCAACAGCCGAGCTAAGGCACCTGTAGGTGGTGCCCTTGTTAGACCTTTAGACTGGTAAAAACAACATCAGGTTAAAAAATGGTCTGGACCTGTGATCTTGAGAAATATACATTCCGGTATGTAGCAATTGTTAGATCTTTCTAGAAATCTGACTTTTAGAAAGTGATTCAAACTCTAGAATGTTCTAATGCTCTGCTTTTCTGGATTGGTCATTGTTATTATATAAAAAGATTCCTTCAACCCTCTTAGTTCATTTTTAATCCACCTCTTACAAATGTCTTCTCTTAAAATAATGCAGTATTTATAAGTATGTTACAATAGCCTTTAAGCCACATCATTGGTTTATCTGCAAAATATCTTTTTCTTTATCCACAGCTACCTACTTTGGATAGATTCCTAGAGTGTCTATAGGACAAGCATTACTTTGTTTCATTAACTCATTTTTTGTGATCAGCACACTAGAAATCAGTATTTCTTAGAACGGTCATGTTAATGTCTTTCCAGGGCCATATATTTCCACAACCAACAGTTTAACAATCCAATTTGAGTCTGATGGATCTGTTCAGGGTGGAGGCTTCCTAATTTTACTTACAGCTTTTAGAAAAGGACCATGTAATGAGACAAAGGAATTTCTGTGTGATTCTAATAGGTTAGTCTTACTATGGTGAGAGGTAGTCAGTTAATTACATTGTGAAATTGACAAAGTTAACTGATAGAATTTTTAATGATTTTAAAATGAAATCAAAGTGTGAGAGGAGCAAGTTTTGAATGAAACTAAGGGGAGGTAATACAATATCAATGATACCAGTATTCTTCTGTCAGACCCTTTAAAATCCACATCGAGTAATAGAAAAGTCCGTTCATTTGATCAAATTGATTGAAATGGTGCATTCATTTGATCAAATTGATTGAAATGGCGCATTCATTTGATCAAATTGATTGAAATGGTGACCATTATGAACGGTTTTTGAGCAAATTCAGAGTGGTTTGAGTGAGTGTTTGGAGTGAATGGATAGAGTGTCAAGTGAGTGAGGGAATTGTTTTGAGTCCGAGTTTCCTTTCCTTGCATTTTTTCTTGAAGCCATTTTGGAAAGGGTTAAAAGTAAGGATGGTAATGAGTACTGGACAGACTGACTGGCAAATATAGCCCGTACTAAATGTTTTCTCCTTTTCGCCTGTTAAGGTAGTAGACCCATTATAGTTCTGCGACATTTCGGAAGTCATCAAACTTTAAAAATGTTAACCAAGGTTTTGTAATGATTTCATTAGGAAACCTGTGTTAACATTGTGAAAGATCATGAGTTCCAAAATGCCTAGGAACTATTACGGTTCCACTACCTTGAATTAAGATTGCTCCTGTAAAAGCTAAAAGTTTATCAGACCCACTGTCCTGTAGTAAATTTTTGTATTTTGTGCAGACTGCAAATAAACTTTTTTTTTCAATATTGATTCCTTAAAAGAAAAAAAAAATGATAAAAACTCAAGCAATTATTTTAGAGGTTCTTTCATATTGTATTTGGAACAAATGTCTTACATTTATTGTCACTATTTCATTCAGAGAATTTATTTACAATATTAAGACCCACAAGTCCAGACCTAAAATTCACATGTCGATAGCTCAGCGCAAAACAGTTATAACTGCCTATATGTATATAGGCAGTTACAAATGTTTTGTGCTGAAACATTGATGTGAGGAAAGCTTAAATGGCCCACACACTACTGATGGCAGTAGTTTGAATTCAGCAGGGATCAACTCATACTTTTAGATGCAGGCAAATGTTATCTTAAATAACTTAATTTTAGGAAGCTGCATATTATATGTTTGTTGAAATATTTAAGAGATGAAGAAAGTATTTTATTGTTTCATTGAGGTATGAAACTGAAAACCTTATCACACTGTATGACTACGCAAAGCTGATTCATAATCAAGTGTGATTAGGTTTTTAGTTTCATTCCTCCAGAAAATTAAGAATTTATCATCTTCATACCTTATAATTTGATAAATCCATGGTTTGACACTAACAACATTTTGCCACTAGCCTGAAGCTTCTGTTAGCCCTAAATATTACAGGTCCTCCCTGATAACAACAGGTCCTGCATGAAAACCATGTTTGAATTTTAGTGATTTGAGGGATAAATTGAAAGGAAAGCATTGTTTTGAAAAGAGGAAATTGCTTTTGACAAGGAATTTCTTCTTTTTCTACAATATTTTCCATTTGGTAATGCAAATTTTAGTATTGGCAAGGCAATTATTTTCAAAACTTGAAGGAATTAAAATACAAAGTGCTGCCATTAACTACAGGCCTGAAGGACCTGCAGCATGGTAACATCTAAACCGGCAGGTCTCAGGCCCGAGGACTGGTGTTAGTGTCGATCCCTGAAATCAAAGAACTAGAAAGCCATGAATGGCTTGAGTCGCTCCACAGGCTTGAAATTCTTGTAAAAGCAAGTAAAAGATTTGACTAGAATTTTAAATATTTTGGGTTCTACTGATGTTGAAAATGATTTTCAAAGTTTCCACTATAACGTATAGAGAAATGACCTCCATCCATAAAAGACATATTTTCCATCCAATCAAAATAATTTTTGGGTGCATGATAATGGGTCACCAAAGATCAATTGAGTGAAATTTGGTTGATATCCATCAGTTACATTCTGAGAAAATGATTTTCAAAGTTTCCACTATAAAATATATAGAGAAATGACCTCCGCTCATAAAATGCATATTTTCCATCCAATCGCAATTATTTTTTGTAGATTGATAAAGGGTCACTAATGGACCATTCCAGTGAAATTTGAATGATGTCCATCAATTACATTCTGAGAAAATGATTTTCAAAGTTTCCACTATATAACATATAGAGAAATGACCTCTGCCCATAAAATGCATATATTCCGTCCAATCAAAATTATTTTTTTTTTGATTGATAAAGGGTCACCTATGGATCATTCATGTAAAATTTAATTGGTATCCATCAATTAAAATCTGAGAAAACTCACCTTTTACCTTATATGGAAATTAGCCACGCCCATTGAATCCATGTTTTTCATTGGATCAATATTTCTTGAACAACTTTGAAAGAAGGTCACCCAAGGATCATTCCTGTGAAGTTAGGTTAAAATTCATCCAGTAGTTTCTGAGGAGAAGATTTTTAAAGAAAAAGTTTACGACCTGACGCACGGACGGACGCATGACAGACACAACGCCATGACAATAGCCCCAGTGGCTTTCAGCTAGTGGAGCTAAAAACTGATCAAATTTATTTATAAAGAAACAGATTTGTAATGGAACTATTTTGTGGGGAATCTTACAGAATAGCTGTGTACTCCAACTTGTTTTCATTGAGTAAAAATCCAATTTTTCAGCCAATCAGAGTGCAAAAATCTTCATGGAATCAACTAGAATCAAATTATTCTCAGATGGATCAGAGAGTCCATCAGATTCCTTACTTGCAAAATAAAAGAGTTCTAATTGGTAAACGAAGAGTCTTGGACTCCAGACTCCCCCTAAAATCAAACCCAGTTATGGTCAATAATATTGTCAAATTTCATTCATTTACATTGTGGATTGTAATTTTGAGTGGGCTATTTTGAATATTGATTCAATTTTATTTGCAAAAGTGTAATACATGTAACCAATTTCTTCACTGTTTGTTTTTTTTTCCCAAATTTTTTGTTTTTTTGTTTGAAATTTCTTGGGGGGTTGTAAAAGGCTTTTCTAGGAATGGGTTGAAATTTTTTCTGACTTTATTTTTGAAGTGATATGAATTCAAAGGATAGCCACTATTTTTGCAGGTGCATATCCAAAAATTTGACATGTGATGGTATAGGCCACTGCTTGGACGCTACTGATGAAACCAAGGAAAATGTAAGAACTTCCTTTCTTAAATGAGCCTGTGACATTTCCAAAGATTTTACAATCTATTTTCACCATTGACTTAATGTAACTGAACGCCCTTTGTAGTGGGAACGTCAATGAAAGTGACATCATCTAACTAACATACAAAACGATGCGCTTTGATAGATGGAAATGGCCAAAATTAATCGTTTTAATCTTCACTCTAGGAATACCTTAACCCTTTCCTGTTTTACAAAATTTTGGATTTAATTTGAAAAATAACCATTCAGTAGGGTAGAAAATAGTGTGGAAAAAGAAGAAATTGCTTGTCAGAAGCAATTTCTTCTTTTTTCACAATGTTTTTTCAATTATAAAATCAAAGGCACGTAAAAAGCAGGGATTAAACAGAAAAGGGTTAAGCAATGAAAATCTGCTTGTACATGCAGCTTCAAGGACAAGTCGGACGACCTCAGGCAGGTTATTTGACCACCACTGGAGTCAGCGACAAATTATTAATTTTGAGTCATTTTTTGTCAAATTTTCCCCACACAGTGATTAACTAATAGAGGATAATAAATGAGCCTGTGTCTGACAGTTCCAATGTTATTACACATGCACAAGACAAAAACATTGAATATCTGAGACAACACAATAATGCAATTAAACTATTTGTTGACCTCTATAGGGGTTTAAGACTAGAGCCGGGGTGAGTGAAATTTTTGTACCCAGGTATCCCAGAGCTCATAACCCATAGGTACTTGAGTCCCCAATGATAACAATCCATGTATTCATTTAATCAACTAAATTCAAAGACAGATCAAGAATTTCTGTAAAGGGGGTTCAAATATGCAAATTCTGACATTGATGGTTTTGAGTGACAAAGAGTCTAAGTAGGACCCTCAAAACTATGTGATGTAAGTCTGTAGGACCATCTGGAAATTAACATCAGAAAAAAATGAAGTCCTTTCTGAAGTTGATGTTCAAAGGTACATAGTGCTAATACAGGGGTGTGGAATTCCCATGCCCGACTTGTCCGACACGGGCTTTTCCACATGCAGGCAAGTACATTTTTCTAAGCCACTTGTCCATGGACAACTAAATACCAGACATGTGGAGAAATTCGGTCCATTAGGAATTTACCTTGGCGCACGCAGTTAGCTGGATATAGCATGGAGGCAGTGGTAATAAATCTGACTAGTTACTTGTTAATAGCATTTAATTGCCTTTCTCCCGTTGGATTGTTATTCTTGGTCAGCTTAACAGCTAATTTGAGTTCCTAGTGGAATTTGCAGAAAATGCTATGAAAATGATTCACTAGGTTTAGTGATTCTGATTTTCGAATTTGAATATTACAATGTAAATCTTTGTTTAATGCATACCGGTAATTTCTGTTTCATTTAGTCAAACAAAATAATGCAGGTTATTACTGAAAAATCCAATTACTATACCTAAGTACAAAAAACATTTCGCATTTGATGACAGGCGATTCCGGGTTTGTCCGATATCGGAGAGACGTTACGCAAGATACTGGTGACCCTTTGCGTTACAAATAGTTTCGACGTCGGCGTATATATAACGTTCCGTTTTAACTGAACTATTTGCTCGCCAACATTTGCAAACGATATATTTCTTTTATTGAAATGCTTTTAATCTTTGTCAAGATTCAAATATAAAAAGTTTGCCATTTTTTCTGACACAAAATAGACACGGATTTCCGAAGATTCCGGCGCAGATACAATGATATAATGCTGAGTAGGATTGATTCGGTGTGATTTTGAAATACTCATTCAAAGTAAAGACATTCGGGTGATATCGAATATTTCTAGTGGTTCAAAAATGAGATTTTAATTTACTAGTAATATGAATTTTCGTATTATTGACTAGAACTTACTTTTTAAATAAAAGACTTTAAATTAAGATTAATAAGATGATTCCGAAGAAATCGCGTATATCGGAACCAATCTATCTTACCACTGAAGAAATTTTACTTTGAATAGAAATTTAATATTTTATTTCTTTTTTATTCAGTTTGATACAATGTTTTCTGTTTATGATGTTCTCAAACAGATCAGTTTATGACAGTATCAAGTTTTTTTTATTATTTAAATATTATTACTATTATTATTGTTTTAATATTGCTTAAATTTTATTTTCATATGGATTGAACTTTGAATTTCCATCTTCTTTTCTATATATCATGCGTAAATTTGGATCATTTTAATTTATTCACTTTTTATTATTATAATTATTATTATCGAGTGACATAGAATTTAAAATACAAATAAAAATCAAATCAAGCATGTGAAATGCGAATACATATTTATTCTGCTTTTGCTTTGTAACAGGGAAAATCAACGTCGCGTAGCTCTAGCATACATGTGTCACTGACATGGCTCCGGATCAAACCACATGCAATTGTTTCATAACCTCATTTTTAGAGATTTATTATGATCATAAATATGTTTAATATTAGAACAGAAGACAGAATCGGATTATGAAGCACAATTTTAACTCTTAACAAGAGCACAAGGAGTAATTCAAAATTTGAAATAATTAATAATAATAATATATAGATACATGTACTTAAAATAAGACTTATTGAATCGTACAGAAGGGATAAGAACGGTTGAAAACCGGGGAAAATGTATTCTCATATTTTCTCACACAAAGCCTTAAGAAATCGTGTGAAAAGGAACCATACCGTCGTCATTATTTATAATTAAGATGAATTTAATATGTTTTTCGTTCACCCACGGACCCTCCCTTGTCACCCGATCACATTCTACATGAACATTTCTTGCGTTACCCCTCCCAAAATAGCAAAATTGAACAACTCTGGTTGTAAATGCGGATCTTCAAACCTACCAGGGGCAGAACCAAATGGGGAGAGGACTCTGGGTCCATATAAGATATTTCGAAATCTTCTTCTTCACTAAGAATAACCTTTAACATGTATTTGATATCGATCATCAGTTTAGAGGTCTTTATTGAAAAAAAGTATTTTATAGTAATGACTGCTTTGCCACAAAGTACGGATCACAAGGAGTAGGTTGCGGTACTATGTGTCTAAATTAATGTTTAAGATGTCTCATTTTCTAAATAAGGAAGTCAACAGCCTTTAATATATTTAGTATGGATCATCAAAATGATAGACATTTATTATAAAAGCAAACATCCTTAATGTTGGATCGCATGGGGAGGGGCACGGGAGGGAGGGATAGGACTCAAAGTCTATGTAGATATAACTCTTCCTCTGGTAAACCAGAAGGATGACTTAAATAGAGCTAAATGATTATCACTGAACTATTTATGTTGGACCACCAGGTACGGAGCAAGAGTTAGAGGAAAGACTAAGGTCTATATTTAGATCTTAAAATTTCTTCTTCTTCTGAACCAGAAGGCTTATATTCTGTATCTCGTATATAATGTCTTAATCATCAATTTAGCGACCTTTATGAAAATAGCTAAGATCATTATTATTCGGACACCAAGAGCGGATCACATGTGCAGAGAGAGGGGGCGGGGGGCAAAACTCAGGTCTACATAGAAATAATGAATGGTTTCTTCAAATGAAGCCCCCCACAAAATCTTCCTGTATTTTGTCAGGACTGTACTTTAGATGGTCCCTTTTCAAATTTCTTTTTTAAAAAAATGAAATCAGGTCAATGAACATTTGAACACTTACGAGTATTTTAATTGACACTTTCGTCTAGCCAAACCATAGTAAAAAAATTCTAGCCTTAATTGGAAGGGCGTTTTCCATCCATTAAGAGCTTGAATCATTGAATGTGAGAAAATCCTTTTTTCTGGGTTTGCTTAGACAGGCCTGTGTAATAGTGTTTTGTTTAGGTTTCTTTTTTTTTCTTTTTTGTATTTCTATAAGTGACCTAGTTAAGACGGTCTTATTCTTTAGGAAAGATCCATTTATGAGGCAGCTTACCTTCGACTTTCATTTAAAAACCAGCCACTTTAAAAGAATAAATGTGGAAACAAATTGTTATTTTTTTAATTTTTATTTACTTATTTATCTATTTTTTTTAAACAAATAGTTCAAATACGACGATTCTCTAAAATTGAGTTGCATACAAGCGTTTAGTTTATATTATATAGAGTCCTATCTATTCTATCTGAGCTTGACTTTTATCCTAAATTTGTCATCTGTAATTTATGTACAATTTATAAATCTGATACTTTTAGTAGTTTGTCTGTGTACGTAAATGACAGACGTCAATGTCAGGTCATTCAAACCGAACTATAAATATAGTTGTTATTCAGACCTCTACTGATACTTCAGTTTCACTTCTACAAAGAATTAGGAATAAAAATACTTTCTACTGAAATGCATTTATACGCTTTATACATATATGCAACCCAATATGATACAAACTGAAATTCTTTAAAATGATTACTTGAAATAGAGGGCACTGATTTTTAGTTTCAAATGATTCTTCAAATATTTTGTTACGATCTATTCAAGATAGATCATCGCTAATGCTGGAAAAATTTTGATATCGGATCGATCTCGTGAGTCGTCGTTTGACACCATACTATTTCTATTTCCCCAAACATGCAAGTTCTTTTTTCATAATGTTCAAATGTCACAAAATCATACATATTGAACATACATCTACTTATTACTTATAATGACAAGATTACTATGTACTTTGTCATTTCATAATATTGAAAAGTTTTGGACGTTATTCAAGAATCTTGGATCGATTTCAAAAGTTCTACTATTTGTGGACTACTTGTTCCATATTGCTCGTTTGCATACGGTTTAATGCCATTTTCAACGGTATTGCAATTTAATCGTGTACCCACCCATGACTTCCTGTCTGTTGCCACACTATTTCAATAATAGTAGTTAAACAATAACGTTTCATCTGAGCCACCACCTATCCACCCTACTTAGGCATAGCATTCGCTCATTGGGGTAAACGAATGAGGCACGTCAAAATGACCATTGACAAGCGTCGTTTAGGCAAGCCGGGGGAACGAAGCTTTCACGAACATAGAACTGATGTTTGAGAGAAGGACGCATTACGGAATGGGTAGGTAGCGAAAACTTTTGTCAAGTGTCGGAGAGAACTTTGATTGAAAGGATAAGACTCCACTTCAGATTTCAAAAAAAATTAAATAATAATAATAATGATAATAATAAAAAAGACACGCTTTAATTGACGTTATCTTGACAAATACTTAACAAAAAGTTTTTGGCCAATGATTCCTGAAAGTTAAATGCATATCATTATCTGTAATTTTTCAAAAAAAGATGTACTTAAAAGCCATGTATTTTTTATGAGTTTACTTTTAAAAGATTGAATTTTCTTGCCTACCTCCACTTTATGGTTTTGATTAGTTTGAATGCGGTTTAGCGCTAATTTCAACAATACAGCTATGATATCGCAGCAGCTCGTGAATCAATTCATAGTTTCCCGTTGATCCACATACGTGTTCAACTGTAATTCATCCGAGCCATGAGATGCCTATCCTACTTATGTGTACTATTTGTTAATAGCCCATTGGCGGGAGACAAATGACGCCTGTCGCATTGACTGTAGTCAAATTTTGGAGTTAAGATGGCTAAGCCATGGGCCGATATCATTACCTAAGGATTGAGAACCCATCGCGTTATCGACTGAGCTAAGCAAGATGGTGCAGTGTTTTGAAGAGAATTGGATTGAGCAGGGGGCGGTAATATATCTAATACAAAATAACAATTAACTGAAAACGTGATCAAGCAGAGGTCAAGATTATTAAAAACAATTCTTGACTCGGCCCATCTGCAAAAATTTGACCCTTGCCTTGTAGGTCTAGCAAGTTGCTATGTCTGCGCCTTTTTTTAGGGTTTTCCTAACGGGTTTCATTCGTTTTTGTTTGTTTATTTGTTTGAATGGTGGTTTTTACGCCGCTTTCAAAAATCTTTCAGTCATATCGCGACTGCTCGAATTTCTTACAATGGATTACTGGTTTCTCCCACACCAGTACTACCATTTCAGCATTTCCTAGTCTCCAGCTGCTTTCCAACATAGTTATACGATAATCAACCCATTGGTGGGAGACAAATAGACGTAAAGGGTGAGTGTCACCATTACTAGAGACCTATCGGATGGTAGTCCGACATATTACTACTGCGCATGATAGCGGCCTGGGTCACATTTGCAAATTGATTCTCTTTCAAAAAACAATGTACTAATTTTGGTATGAAAGCTTAACATGTTTTATCAAATGTATCCCTCTAAATTAGAGTTCTCCCCGACGGCGACACTCATCCTTTCCGACTATTTGTCTCTCACCAATGGGTTGATATTCATAGACCTATGTGAGGTAGCTGCTGGAGGCTAGGAAAGGAGGTTGTGGTAGTACCGGTGAGAGAAATAGTAGGAATCCATTATTAGTTGCTCCGAGCGCCGCTATATACTTGAAAGATTGTTGGAAGCGACGTAAAACCCCATTCAAACAAATAAAGTGTAAAATACCAGCTGCCCTGATTAATGACCATTACATGTAATTAATAGTTCACAAATTAGTAAGATCCGTCACCTATGCCTGGGTTTCCATAGAAACCATGCATATTGGAAGGTATGTTCAGATTTTGCCAACATGTTAAAAACGGTCTTATTTTCTGCCTTTCTGGCAAACCAAGAAACATACCAACAACCAAATGTTTCTGGGCTGCAACACAGTTCATCAAAGTAATCTCTGATTTTGCATACTGGATTATAAGTATGTAGCTTATTTGAAAAGAAAAGACTTTGATCAGAATGTGCGGATGCTGGTCTTAGCGTTGCGCAAATGTGAAAAATTGGAATGATGTCACGCAGAGGCTCATATAATTCTTTTTTTTCAAACAAACTTTTTACTGATATTTTTATGATAAATTGGCTCGCAAGAAGAATTAACTGATAGATATTTATATTTTTTCTTTAAAAAAAAAATCATTATCTTGGTATTTTTACCAATATAAACGTGCTTATCTTTTTGAATAAACAGAGCAGAAAGGAACTGTTTTAAGTCGACTATTACAACGCAGTACAGCCATAAAATAGATGGTTCTCAGGACTCACACCAGATAGTTTTGAGAGTCCTAGTTACCTCATGGGAGTTTCAGACTCGCATAAACTGTATATCTTAAAATCTGGTCATATGTAAGATATATTTCTATTTGAACAAGTTCTTATACATGTCACAAAGATAAGTTTAAAGATAATATAATTATGCCCACTTTCGAAGTACTTGAAGGTCGGTAGGTTGGTAGGTAGGTCCAGAGCATATTTCAAAAAGTATGTAAGCTTGAATCACGCATGAAGTGCAGTGCACAAGAACCAAAACTCTACTAGTCATATTTCTTTTAGTTATTCCCCTTTGTTAACTGACAAAGAACAGGTTATCGACCTGCTCTAATGGGGGGGGGGGGGGTTAAATGTTTTACAGACATCTCTTGTTAAAATGAAAAGTATCTCTCAACTAGTGCAGTCAGTGCTTTCAGCACTTTCAATTAATCTTAGTCCACACAACCTACATTGTATTTTCAAACTAGAAAAAAATCAAATGCCATTTTTTGAAATAAAAACTGACTTACAATAAGTGCATTCAGTGCTTTCAGCTCTTTAATTTCAATGCAATCTTGCAAAGGCACAAACATGCAGTCTGATCTTAGTCCACACACTATGATTTCCTTTATTAACTATAAAAGATTATATATACTTTTTTTAAACAAAAACTGACCAACAATTAGTGCATTCAGAAGTTTCAGCACTTTGATTTCAATTCGCAAATTTGCAAAGGTCTTTTTTACAGCATGATCAGAATTAAAAAGACAAAGGCTAAGTGCCAAATTATTGGTACAGTGTTCTTATATGCGCATCTTTCCATATTCATATTGTATTAAGTGCGTGGAATTACACGTTGAAAAATTTCTTTCAAATTGAGTTATAGCAACATTAAAAATGAGAAGTAGAAAAGATTAAGATTTAACGACTTTGTAAAGCATGGCAGCTGAATTCATGTTCTTATATACTGCGCTTATCTTAGACATGTTGCATGTGTGTATGAAGTTACAAGTTGATAGCTTGTCTTGAATAGAGGTTACAGGTATTCTGTAAGAAATCGGACGGAAAGACAGATAGACGTATGAACAGACATGGTGACTCTGGACAGTACACCGCCTCTCTTACATCGTAAGTGGGGATATAAATATTAGCATTGCACTCTACCGATAATTACATTGAAGTGTTTTTAAAATCATATCGTCTGTGAGCGACAAGGATCTCATACAGCCTCCTTAGTTTATTCAAGCTGTAGAAACGAGGTTTTAAAGTTGCTCTACCCAATTGTACTCCAACAATGATTTTGATCCCAAAACAAACGATTTAACTTAGTTTTAAGGTTTATGATCATCAACCCATTGATGTGATCCATATGAAAGTAGGGGTGAATCGCTTTTGCAATCAGGCTTTGCACAATCGTTATAATTTGATGAATTGCTGGATGCTATCATTTATTTTAAAAAAAAAAAAACTTCTGCAAAATTGAAGCTAAAAAATAATATATTGTCATATACCATGTTAAAACTTTTCTCTCAATATTTTCAAATTTTAGTCATTCTATCTTATGTTGTTGTTTTTTTAATGAGATAGCTGACCATGGGCCTCTTTCAAGACAGGTCATACGACCAAAATTTGATCGTATAGCAATCATACGATTAAAATTGGCTTTCAAGAAAATTTTTTGGGTTTCAAGAAAAATGTCGCATCGTAAGCTTTACTATCAAATTTGAGACACATATAACCTAGTCGTATATTTTACGATTTTGACCTTGAAAGCTTATTATTTCCTCTGATTTCATATAAGCTTTGGCAGAGGTTTCTCTGATTATTCAGCTTTTTACATGGCAATGTTCCAAGTTCAATTTAATGAAATAAACAAGTTATACCGAAAAGAGTGGATGCAACATTTTTTAAGTTTGAATTTGCTCTGCAATGATCGTACGATTGTCACGGAATGTTTAAATAGCGGTTTATCAAACGTAAGAACTGACCCTATATGATCATGAGTAAAATATTTGTTTCAACTTCCTTGTGACATAAAGGGGACAAAGAAAGCGAGGATGGAGATTCGTCATAATGTTTGTGTGGTGTCCGTGGTCTAAAGGTGTAGCGTCTGCTTCTTGACCCTAAGGGTACTGCGTTCGATTCCGGGGAGCGGCTATCGATCATGGTTTTTTCATTCTTTCATTGGCTCACAAAATCGGCGCGAATACTGATGAGTTTTCCAGTAAGCAGAATAGAGAGGGACCAATCTAGGTTGTAAGAACTTATTTCCCAATCTATAGAAAATAAAAAGGTTTAAACTATTAGAAATGTTTCATAACGTATAATTGTATGTATTTACTTTGAAAAAAAAGAGATAATATGTAATATGACGCTTTGAAGATTCCGTTGTTCCGTGCTTCATGCCATACATTTATCAAAAGGAAATTTCCAGTGTTTTTTGTCAAAACCATATCATTTTACAAAGATGCAGAGTCGTTAACTAAATAAATAGGCAGATTTTTTGTGACGAAAACGCTGCAGTCGCAAAATCGTTAAAGAATGCACCCCTGTTTCCAAAATAACCAGAGAATAAACTTAAGTAATGGAACGACACATTTCCCGGATGAAATTAATTTCAACCTAACAGAGTTATCTGTTGTAGTTACATGGATACTACAATGACACTAATGCATGAAACGCTGATTATAAATACTTTCACCTGTAAGCGTTAAAATATGATAGATACAAAATTGATTACAACACGCCCCTTAAATAAGCAAAACTTATCAAATTTGAATAAAATATGATCGAAAGAAAAAAAAAAAGAAATAGCTAATGAGATATGAAATTAGGGTCTCCGTTGTTTCATCTATCCTTCTTTCAAAATGTTGTATGAGAATAAAAGTAAATATGTTACCCAAAAACCCCTTATAATAGAATTTAATGACAAAATTATGAAAAGTTCGAATCATTCACTGGCAACTTGGTGTTATGTAGTGAACAAAGCGGACTATTTACCCACTTACCAACAAGATTATATCAGATGAACCGCACGTGCAGATGCGAAAGATTAATTTTACGATCACCAGTTGTCTACGACTTTCAAAAAAAAAAAAAAAAGTGAAAGGCATTTACGACCATCTTAGATATTATCGTACAGTGAGTATAAGATCAATCGTACGTTTTTTTTTTCTTGAAAGAGGCCCAATACTCTGTTGAATACGATTTTAAGCTCGGCTGTTTTCAAAGAAAACCCGAGGTATTGTTATTGCCTTGGTGTCGTCGACGTTGTTGTCGTCGTAGTCGTTGTGCGAAAACTTTGACATTTTGTGATAACTTTTGAATGGTAAGTGATATTGCTTTCATATTCCACATGATGATTGTCTGGGAAAGGCCTTTCTGTTGGTACCAAGTTCAAGGTCACCAATCAAGGTCAAGGTCATTTTTCAAGGTCAAACTTGTGAAAAAATGCAAAAACTTTGACATTTTGCGATATGGTTAGTGATAGGGCCTTCATATTTCACACGATGATTGCATTGGACAAGCACTTTCTGTTGGTTCCAAGTTCAAGGTCATAAGTCAAGGTCAAAGTCATTTTTTTCAAGGTTAAACTTGTGAAAAAAATTCGAAAAATTTAACATTGGCCTTTACCTTTGAATGGTTAGTCATAGGGCCTTCATATCTAAACATAATGATTGCCTTGGAAAAGCAAGTTCTAGGTCATCAGTCAAGGTCAATTTTCAAGGTCAAAATTCTGAAAAAAAAAATGCAAGAACTTTAACATTCTTGTGATGTCTCTGGTTCTACTGAAGGCCTTCACTCGAAACTTGGCACGCATATTCACCATCATAAGAGAAACCTTTTCTATCAAGGGGGATAACTTAAGAAGCATTTCTGCAAATTATGCCCCTTTTTCTACGTTGTTTTTTTCAACATCCATTAGTTGTTTTTCTTTACCATCCAGCACTTACAGCAGATCGTAGGTACCCGTAGGCAGTGCTCTTGTTTTGCTTTGACAAATCTCTCTCTAATTTTCAAAAGTTTGGGGCTTCATTCAGGAAATCGCCAGCCGACGCAGTAGTAGCGCGTCGAACTGTTATTTTAACTGTCCTGGGTTCGGTCCCGACGGCAGCACTTTTCCTTTCGACAATTGGTTTCTAACCGATGGGTTGATAATCGTTGATCTAAATTAGATAGCAGCTGAAGGCTAGAAAGGAATGTAATGGTACAACAGGTGTATACCAGGAATCCATTTTAGGTGCTCCAGCTGCCGCAATATAACTGAAAGATTGTTGAAAGCGGTGTTAAAGCCCTTTCAAACAAACAAGAAATCTCAAACAGATATCATAAATTCTCTTATGGGTGCACTTCCTCATGGCGGTGCCGGTATTTGGTGCACCTACCCAAGACTTTCCGTCGTTTTCCAGCTGCTTCCTTGTCAATCCTACTTGTCAATTGACATTTCTTGCTTGCAATTTTTTTCAAATGAAAAGATCTTATCTAAAAATCGGAACTTTTGCATGAAAAGGTGAGATGGAATAAACGATACTCATAATATACGTGACATGTAAAGCAAAAAGGACCTTCAGGGGACTCTGTAAATAAATGTTTTAGAAAGATATTGGTTCAAGAAGAGGTCAACCGGAGTTCGCATTTCAAGGGTGCGTTTTTATACAGGAAGGTAAATTGATCATTATAGATTCAGAAAATCAGTCAAGTACGAAATGTTTCAAAGTCCGCAGAGTCAGACCTTCACCCACTACCAAGAAGGTCCTTTTTTGCCCGAGGGTCACATGTGCTAAAAGCTTCTCTGTTTTTCAAGAACAATTTACAAGTTTTAGTGTTAAACCGAATCGAGTTTTCTCAATTGTCGGTTTATCCCTCTAGGAATCTAGGAACATGGATTCTTGAATTACGCGTATATGAATACGATGAGCTGAGTACCAGCTGCCCTAAATAATGACCATGACATGTAATTAAGAGTTCATAATTTAGTAAAATTTGACATGCATGACTTGGTCGCCATAGTAACAATTTTCAATAATGGAAGATTGTCTTTCTTTTTTCACAATATCTTTCATGTTCCACTTTCCTTTTTTGTCATTCTTTTTTCGAAATATCTTGAATTTTCCATTTTTGTCTGTCTGACAAATCAAGAATGTGACCTTTTAATCAAAATGATACAATTGCAGGATACTTGTTTTATCATATTTTGTCTAAAATGTTGTTAAATGTACTATAAATACCTTTTATAATATGAAACAATCGCAAGTGATGTTTCCTTAGGGTTAGGATTTAAGTATATTGTAGAATACTATGTCTCCATTGCTTCTCTTAAAGGATACCAGACATATTTGAGCTTGTGTCTGACCTGTGACATTTCCAACAGAAACCCCGAGCTTTTCTAGAAGCATCAAGATTATTCTGTTGTTTTGGACAGTGATGATAGTCTGTAGCTTATTAATTAGCGCGTGGTGAAAACTTTGACCAGACTGTGCAAATGAACTGATCTGAGTCTGTTGAATTTTACTAAGTGCGATTAAACGAGGTTGAAGTGTTTCGCCGACGATATACCTAAATGTGCTGTTACGGGAAATCCAACAACAATTTTGAACATTCCTAGACAATGATAAAACTTAATTTATATCATTTTATATGTTTTTGTAAATACTTTTTCCAATAATGTTCGGCATCTGTTCTAAACTGCTCAATCTTTAAATAAAATCTTATTTGGAGAAACATAAAATTTAAAGATTTGACTTTAAAGTTATAAAGTTTTATGTTATACATATTCACACGAACCTTACACTTAAGCCCCAATCATTGAATTGCAAGTCGGCTGTTTACATCCGGGGCTTTCGGCTGAAACAGCACTTCGAACTACATTCTCAAAGGTACCCATTTATATTCCAGGGTGGAGAGGATTAGTTGCTTGAATGTGGTTTTACGCCGCTTTTAACTATTTTTCAGTGGCATTGTGGCCGCTGAATCACCTATCAATGGTCTCCTGGTATTTTTCTTACTATTACATGTAGTACCATAACATCCCTTCCTATCCTCCAGCTCTTAATCACACAAAGATCCCATTGGTGAGAGTGGGTGAAGAGGGGTAATGTGAAGTAAATTTCTTTGCTCAGAAAAATATCTGTGGCCTGGGAGGGATTCGATTCAGGGACCGTCCTATCCTTCAGCCAACGTCGTATTCACTAAGCCTCGGACTTCACAAGAGTTGGATACAACTGAGTACTTACAAAAATTAGCCCGTACCCTTTTAAACCTCTGATAGAGCTGGATTTCTTTTGTAGAAATACTCTCAAATATTCTTTTTTTTTACCCCGATATAGAAATTGCCAAAATGAACATCTAATTATCTCATACTGTATTATAAAGTCTTTAAGACAGTATTGCCAGTGGGCGGCAAAAAATAGTATCTCATATTATTTCAAGCTGATATACAACATTTAGGCCTCTCGCTTACGTTATACCAATTGTATTTCGAGACTTGCATAATGAAAGCTTTTGAATGTTCTAGTCAATGGTTTGATTTAAGGTAGTGTAACTGTAAAAGTTCCGCAACGTTTCGGATGTCACGAGTTTTAACAGTGTTAACCGAGGTTTCTTAATGATTCCATTTTAATATTGTGAAAGTTCATGAGTTCTGGAATATTGCGAAAATTAAGGTCCACTACCTCTATTGTCATTCTGTAATAGTAACGTGTCGTTGTGAGTACAAGCTGAAATGGGAACAACTGTCTAAATATTGCCCCGGTGGATGCACATTTCCTTTCTGCCATTTGACTCCCAACTGGAAGTCAGACAGGGGTGAAATTGTAGTACTGGTATGAGAAATACCAAGAATTTACTGTCAGGTGCACCAGTTGCAGCGATATAACTGAAACCTATTGAAAGCGGCGTCAAGACCCAAACAAACAAAATCTTAACTTTTTGCCGACTTTAAAAAAAAAACGCTTTGGATTTACTCCACTGTTTTAGTTTGCATTTGCAGAACAAGATTTTTAGTTTTTAGAGGTTTTATATGCATTTTGATTCTTGCTTATTAATATAATAATAATAATAATAATAATGATGATGGATCTAATAATAATAAAGAATCTGATTCGGATCCAGAATTTCTGTGATCGGGCTATACACAAATATCTGATATACAAATAAATGGGCTTCATTTTCCGAGTATTTTGACTAAATGTTTTTCCATGAAAACTAAATACATGTAATTCATTAGATGACACGCCCCCCCCCCCCCCCCCCCCCGCCCTCAACAAACTCAGATTCAGCAATTTAAGAATATATATAAATGCAAAAACAGCCTGCTAACACCTGCGTAAAATTATCGGGTACTTAAAAGAACTGAATGAAGAAAATGTGTTAATTCTACTTCACGTAACATTTACTAGTGGAATTTAATGAACTAATTGGATTACAAAGGAAAATATATGCAATACAATATCAATGAAAATGATATCTGACTTCATCAAAGTAAGCTTTGTCGTCTGCTACTACTTTCATTATGAATCAGTCTTAACCTTTTACAAAATGGGAAAGGGTTAATACAAACTATTTTAATTACTGATCTTTATGCAATGTACAATTTACATGCAAAAAATTTGTAATCTGTCATTCTTCACACCATACAAGTAATAAACTTGGAAAATATCTAGAAAAGAGGAAAAGTTTGAATATATTAGGTATGTGAAATTCTTTGATAACTTCTCGACCAAGAATATACCACAACTGACAAGGGCTTGTTGAGTTAGTGTGAATGACCCGTGCATGTAATTAAAATCCAATTAAACAAACAGACGAGGAAGGCAGCGGTTCCCTGACAATTTTAATGAGATTTATTGGCAGACAAATGGGGAGATAGGGCTTTTTTGTCCCCATTCTCTAATGGACTTTTTCGCCAGAATTTCTCCGTATGGCAAATCTTGGAACAGTACTTTAAAAGATCAAGGAAAAAAGTCATTCTTATGTATGTATCAAAGGATAGAAAGTATTGTATTTAATGAAGAAAATGCTGGGTTACAGCATTTTCTTCATTAAAACAATGTTTTCACAGTATCTATTATATATAATATTTTGCAGACAAGTGAATTTTGATCCTGGATGAGTAGGAAATTGACTTTTACTTGTCCATGGACAAGTGAAGAAAATTCATATTTCCCCATCCCTTGCAAATACTTATACAATTGTCAGGTAATGATTCAGGACATGGGTAGGAAGGTTACCCTACTTGATAACCGGGTACACAGGATCTTGTCACAGCTCTAGTTAAGACTTTATATATCTAAAGAGCACAAAGTGAAGACTCTGGTCAGACTGTGAGGCTGCACAGGCTTGTCAGAGGCTTTGAGCAAATGAGAAAGTAGTGGAAATGTCACAGCCAGGCTTAATCGTTATTGTTTCATTTTTTTTCCTTTAAAAAAAACCCAACAAACTTTTCTTTGAATATAATTAATTATCATAATATCTACATTCATTTAATATCAAATCTTAAGGATAGTATTATCTTTTGAAAGCCTTGTGATCATAGCTAAACAAATGATTTAAGATAATCCATTAGATGAAGTAACCTTTGAATTCATTAATAACAAGGAACATTTTCAAAAAAACACAAAAAACTAACTGCTTAAAGTAATGATTGCTTGGAAATATGTAACACTATGTATGATATAATAATCCTTATAATATAACTGACGTCGCCGGAGTGAAATATTCCCGTTGAATATTTTTGATATTACACTGGTGTTATTACACTAGTGGAATAACTATGCAAATGAGCTCAGAGCAAATAGCAACGCTATATTGTAACTACGAAATGACGTCATATTCTATGTTATGTGACGTCATTTTGAAACGGCGTTATAAGTTTCGCGGAAAATTGAAACATTGAATTTCAGGAATTTTGACGATTTTTTTGCTAAAATTCGGGTCATATTATAAACAGAATATAAAATTTTTGCTCATAAAATACTGAATTTATTAAACTCGTCATTTATGAACAGATAAAAACTCAGCGCATCCTCGTTTTTATCTGTTTCTAGATGACTTTTTTTATAAATTCAGTATTCAATGACCACTCATTCAATATCCTCTATATCTACAATCTTTATTTTTCTTGTTATACCCCCACCTACACATAGAGAGGGGTAAAATAGATTCACCATGTCTGTCTGTCTTTCCATCCATCTTTAGACTCTTTGGTTTCTGGTAGGGATGGGAACAAATGGAAAAAATCATATTCGAATATTCGTTCGGATATTCGAGTATATTCGTTTTTGTTGCATTCAAAATTAAATATCCCAATCTTGGTTATATGTTAACTATTCATTTATGATAGAAGCGTATGATAGAAGCGGACATACTAGTTACTAAAATTAGACTAACCAGAATCAGTAAAATACATTAAATATTCAATGAAAAACCAAAGCGTCATAACTACGACATGATTGCAATGAAAGAGTTGATAAAAAAAATTGGTCGCCCGACAACGAATTTTACAAATCGTTCGTGATTGCTCACTTTACTTAATGCCGGTGTAAAGACTATGTTTAACTACCCTTTTTTTATCCAGGGAAAAATATAGCTTACATCTTATAGCTTATATTGTTCGTTCAACAAATTAATTTTAACACCTGAAGGTGTAATAGTTAACACATTTAAATTGCTCGTTGTTTCACTGTCAGTCTTCAATAAGAAGATTTGCAACCTTCATAATTCTATGACTTTCCTTCTATATCTAGACACTTACATGTATGTACACATGGCTGAAGAATAGTGTGTGAAAATCGTTTTAAATAATAGAAACAAATTTCCCTTCCTTTACTTCTCTTTCAAGAAATTTATGACAAATACAATCTTTGAAAAACGAATATTCGTATTCAAAAATCGTATTCAAATATTCGTGGGAAAAACAAGTTTTCAAATAGTTGTTCCCATCCCTAGTTTCTGGGCCCTTACACTTGTGGGGGTTTTAGTCTGCTTTACAACAGATCTGTTTTGTGTTATTTACAGGCAAGCTGCAGTGATGCTGTTGTCAACAACGAAGACCTAACTTCAGGTCTTGGTAAAAACGCTGTTTTAGGTATCGCAGTACTTTCAGCAGGAATCGTTTGTACCTTGGTAATTGTGATCATAATGTCGCAGTTTATGGATAGAGAGTCAAACTCATGTTGTACAAGTAGTTGTAGGAGGGCATCAAACGAGGATGTTGAATCAAACGCTTCTGTCAAAATTGTCGGAATTAGAAAAATAGCTAATGGGGATGTGCCATCGAAATCATTGAAGAACAAAAAGTCTGTAACGATTGCAGGGGAAAATGAGACTAATGAGAAAGGTGCTGGCAGGAAATCCCAGAGAGTCAGGAAAGTTGCTCCATCTTCCCAAGTAGATGACGAATGGTAAAATGTCAAGGTATCAGTGTGTAAATATTGTCTGCTACTTCACCTAGTATCAATTGAGGGGTCAGCCCTGAACTATTGTAAACGCCTATAAATTTATAGACATTTACAATAGTTCAGCACTAATCTATGGTTATCCACATTTAGGCACTTAGAATAGTTGAGGACTAAACCTGCAATCTGAGATGATTTCCTGAGGAAATACAAGGGATGTTAAAAAATTATCTGGATTTTGCCTCACAAAATTTTATTTCTTAAGCAATTGTACTTAATTTGGTATCATTCACTGTCAGAATTCAATACATGTATGTCTATGTAAAATTGATGAAATTCACGCACACAGGGCACGAGCGTTTGCCACATACAATTCCATGGTAATGAGTACTAAGTGCAGTAGATAAAACACTTCACTGGTTTGGTCTTATTGGTGAATATTTGGTCTGCCCTGTCAGTTGAAAACTGAAAATTTTATTGAATTGCAGGAATAGGTATAACGTATGCCCTGTCTTAATTTGAAGTAATTTTGCCAAAGGATTTTTCAATAAGACTCATTGGGTGAATGTTCGGAACGTTCTACACGACCACACCTTAATGACAGGAACATTAAAGTCTTCCTTTGTCCATGAATAACAAGTGACAAGCTATATTGAACAACAGTAATGGTCTGAACTTCCGACAATGTTACCAACGTCATATACTGTGAGTGGCACCTTGTACCCCTGTGTTTTTGTTTGCGTGTGAAATCAATATAAATCTTCCCACTGCTTAAGTTTTTTAGCATGTTTGAGCATATAAAAAACCCAGTTAATATGCATTTACTTTTTTTGCATAACATTTTATCACTTATGATAAGTTGACCTTATCCGGATAAAATTTGAACAACCCTCGTAGTTTAAAGTGGAGCCGTTTGATTCAAATGGTTTATCAGTTCATGCAAAGTATCGAAAGTCTAAAGGGAAAAAAGACTCTCAGGGGCTTGTTGCCAATTGGCCCCTTAATATAGGGCTTGGCCCCTAACATTTTTTGTTTAGCCAGCTTGCAATAAGAAAGACATAATTGTCACTAACAATATTGTGTTGGTGTTGTGTTAGTCTGTCCATCCAAATTTGTCTGAACCATTACTCCTTCATTTAATTATGGATATTAAAATAACTTGGCACAATTATTTTCCAACAAGGTAAGGTGTTCTTTTAAAGAGATTTTTTCTGAAAGCTCCAAGGTCAAGGTAACCGTTGAAGGTCAATTTTTTTTATATTTTTTTTTTTTTTTTTTTTTTTGGGGGGGGGGGGGGGGGGGGGGGGCTGACACCAGTTGTCTATGAATGACCATCTAGTTTTAATTTCATCCAAACCCTTTATATAAGATATTAAATCTTGGCTGTCTTAGTCTCTAAATACTATTGTCAGTTCTTTCCCTGATCTATGGATAGATGAAAGAATTCAGGAATCAACAATAACACCAGTCCTCGGGGCCAAAGGTCTGTGGATTTAAGGGAGGACTGGTAGAAGCAAGCATATTTCAGGTCCTTTCTAACTAAAGGTTTAGTTAATGATCCTATTATTCCCAATCTGTCTAATTTTGAAAAATAGTTGCCAATCAAGCAATATATTTTCATCAACTATTGAAAACATTGTGGAAAAAAAGACATTAGTTTATACCTATTTATTTTACATTGATCGGAAAACAAGTTCTTACAACAAAGATTAATCCCTCTTGATTCTAGTCAAGTAATTTCTTGTTTTACCACACTGTTTTTTCTTACAATTTACTCCTTAAATTTTTCCAAGAAAGATACAGTTTTCACAAATACCTTGTTCTTATCAGGAAGGGCCCATAAGATTTTGGGCTTATAGGTCCTTTGAGCAGTGATAAAAACGTCTAACCCTGAGAATTGAAAGAAAAGGACAAAAAACATCTCTACATCCTGGGTTGTGGTTAAAGCAGATATACAGATATTGTTGATCGTTATATCAGGGCCCCAGATTAATTTTAAATTCACTTTGTTTAAACCTATTTGTTTTACTTCGATTTGAACTGAGGACCTTTGTGTTAAGAAGCTGACGCTCCACCTCTAGACCACTTACACTTACTTAACACTGTAGAACAATTTTGAAATTGGAGTCATCTTTATCCTAAAATCAGTGTAAACTTAAAAATTTTAGTAAACTCCAAGTCAAGTTACAAAAACGTTTTGTAATCATATACAAACATGGTCGATCTTGCTCATGGGTTCCACCTCTATTTAGGGACCACTTCCATTTTTGACCATTATTGAGACCTTCAAAGGTCTTGGGCTCTACAGTCCATTTTAAACTTGACAACTCTGACACAAGCTTGAATGATGAATGATGATACAATATATCTGTGCAATTTTGAGGATTTAGGAAAATAGGTTATACCTATGGCTGTTTTGACTTTTGATTGTAAAGTTTTATAGATGATAACAGTACATTGATGTATCTTTAAATATTTTCAAGAAACCTACCAACAAATTTTTCTCAGAAAAATTAAGTTTATTCTCAACAAACGTAACATAAGTAGATATAAATGGATTTTCTTCTTAGTAATGTATTAGTTCAAAACTGGAATATATACAGTAAAACTTGCTTTAAGCGACCATTTAGGGGACCATTAAAAAGCGGTCACTTATGGAAATGGTCGCTTTAAAATACAATATAAAATGATAAAAACCTGCTTTTGAAAGCATATAAAGATTATCACACAATGCTGACTGAATCCTAGGATGTTTGAAACCCATAAGAATCGTCTCAATGAGACAATTCTCATGGGTTCTAACGTCATAAGATTCAATGAAAAACATTTTTTTGTTAAAGAATGTCTACATTTTCCAAAATTTTACTTACGTCAAAGAGAATTTATGATGGTTGCTTAATAAAAGTGGTCTCTTAATAGACGTGGTCCCTCGAGCAAGATTGTCTGTATGATCTATGATATTTGAAAACCCTGCCTAAATGATGACACTTTGTAGTTACAGCTGTCTTACCCAGATAATACAAAAAAAGAACAAATTTAGACTGATCCCAAATAATTTACTTTTAGTTGTGTCTATCAATATTATTGCATTCTGATTGGTTGAAAAGTTGGTTTATTCCCTAATGAAAACAATTTTGAGTAATCATTTGGTTTCCAGAAGCATTTCCATAAAAATGTTTTTTAATCGTGACAAATCTTTACATTTTTGCTTTCATGATATAAGATTATAAGATATGAAAATAATATTTGTTGATTTCATATAGATATGAAACTAAAAGCCTCACCACATTCATTTATGAATCTGCTTTGCCTTTTCATACAGTGTGATTAGGTTTTTGGTTTCATACCTCAATGAAATCAACAAATACTCTCTTCATCTCTTAATAAAAAAGAAGAGAGAGACTGTAAGTTATTGAAGGAAACATTGAATAATAAAAAAAAGAATTACTTAAAGCAAGTTATTTCTCTTTTTTCCTCAACGTTTTTCCTTCATATTGCTTTCAGTGCATAAAAAAATCTAGGTGGCGGTAAAATTGTTACATAAACCAATCCAAAGCTACTACATGTTGATCTTTTTGTAAATATCATAATTTTTTTCATAGTTTATATTATTGTTGTAATAAATTTTGCATTTTTTAAAGAATCAGAATTTGAGTCTATTGTCAATTTTTTTTGTCATTTAGCCAGGTTTTTCTGGCAAATGGATCTTATAGATGCAGATAAAGCTATTGACAGGATGCAAGCAAATTGTTGTAACGATAGCTTTATTCATATGCCAGGGATCAACACTTACACCAGTCCTCTGGCCTGACCCCTGTGCATTTTAGGGAAGACTCAGGTAGATGTTTCCAGGCTGCAGGTCCTTCAGGCCTGAAGTTAATGGCAGAACTAATAATTTCAAACGCTTCCAGGTTTGAAAATAATTGCCTTTACAATGCTAAAATCTGCATTACCATATGGAAAACATTGTAGAAAAAGAAGAAATTGCTTGTGAAAAGCAATTTCTTCTTTTTCAGCAGTGTTTTCCTTCCAATTTATCAATTAAATTGCTAAAGATCAAAGTTTAACATGGTTTTCATGCAGGACCTGTTGTTATCAGGGAGGACCTGTTATATTTAGGGCTTACAGGTCCATCAGGCTGGTGGCAAAAAGTAGTTAGTGACAAACCCTGTGTGCTATATTGACTTAGTGTCAAACCCTGTACACTATTTTGACTTGAGGCAAAGAAAAAGATCAGCCTGCACATATGATATGTGCAGACTGATCTTACTCCATGCCTCTCATTAATAAAGGAATATTCTGCATTCTGTATGACAAAGATAATGCTTTTTTTGTTCAAAAATTGTTTATACTTCCAGCTTTTTAGCTTTGTCTACAATTTGGAAAAATCCTGAATTCCATTCAGATTTCATTTAAAAACACAATTAACATAGACTGATATTAGAAATAAAATTTACACTAAAACAACAAAGAAGATTATTTTTCTATGACACATTTGTCTTTTGGCACATCATTCTAACTTAATCACAATTTAAAATATAATATAATTATACTGTTTGAATAAAGAAACTATTCATCAAGTTTCATTGTTTTGTTCCAGCCTTCTGTCATCTTATCCTGCAAAATAAGAAGGAAAAGGGTTTGTGAATTGCAATGCCTTAGAAACGTCATTTTTTCTTTAAATTTTTCTTTGATAAATAACTTTGACCTAGTCAGACGACCTTGACCTTGATATCAGCTGATGCATATCAATGAGATCTGTCATCATGCCAAATAACAGTTTTGTATCTTAAATGGGCTTTGATTTATTTATGATCATGATGTTTTAAAGTTTAAATTCTGTAGACAGTCCTGCGTTCAGGAAGACAAAATGATACAAACTGCAAGTTATACCCGCTTTCTAAGTGCAACAGTATGCAACAATTTGTCTACCTGAACAGAGGGCAGATTGTGTATACCCCCCCCCCCCCCCCCCCCTACAAAAAACAAAACTCAATTTTAACCCCAGGGAAACGATATGGAAAATTTGATTGAGGCTATTAAAATGATGCTCAATACCAAATTTTAAGAGATTTCTGCCTCCTAGTTTCTGAGAATTAATTTAATAATGTTTGTTTGAATGGTGTTTAACACACAACCTTTTACAGTAAACCATTCATTTTTGGATACCAGGAACACATTTCTATGGATTCCTGGTACTTCTCACACCAGTACTCCTGCTACTACTACATTCTTTCTAATGCTCAACCCACTTTGCTTTACAATTATTCATCCATTATAAATGGGTGACATATAATGGAAAGGATATTTGTCTGACCCCAGAGATCATACCCAATGCCCATGATCTGGAGTCTGATGCTAACTGTGCTATGGCTAGAGGGTGTCCATCTATCCGTCGATCTGTCCGTCCATCCATCCGTCTGTCCGTACGTCCGTCCACTTTTCTTGTCAATGCAACTCCTCCTAAGTTTCTGTCTGGATCTTCTTGAAACTTGGTCAATGTTATCACCTCAATTGGTAGATGTGCATGAAGGAAGGATTTTATGGTTCGTTGATTTTTGCCTGAGTTATGCCCCTTAAAACTTAGTCTCTGGGGCTTATTGCCTCAGTTATGCACCCTTAAAATTTAGACTCTAGGGCTTATTGAAATTGCAGCCTTGTGAATGCAACTCTTCCTAAGTTTCTGGCTGGATCTAAATGAAACTTGGTGGATGTTATAACTGAAATTGGTAGATGAGCATGAAGAAAGGAATTTATGGTTCATTAATTTTACCCGAAATTATGCCCCCTTAAAACTTAGTATTGGGGCTTATTGAAATTGCAGCCTTTTGAACGCAACTCCTCCTTACTTTTTGTCTTTATCTAAATGAAACTTGGTCAATGTCATCACCATAATTTGTAGATGTACATGGATCAAGGATTTTATGGCTCATTTATTTCCCTGAATTATGCCCCCTTAAAACTTAGTGTCTGGGGCTTATTGAAATTGCAGCCTCGTGAAGGCAACTCTTCCTAACTTTTTGTCTTGATTTAAATGAAACTTGGTCATTTTGAATTTGGTTCTGTCAAAATAAGTAGTGTCTACAATTATTTTCGTGAAACCGCAGCAAAGTGGCGGCGTATTTTGTGACGATGGCACTCTTGTTTTAACTGGGTAGGCAGAATTGTGGAAAAGAAGAAATTGTTTGCTACAAGCAATTTCTTCTCTTCCACAATAGTTCCCCACTAATGATAATGTGATTTTCTTTCAAAATAACTAGTAATAGATGCAAGTAAATGTTATCTTCAAATCCTCGAGTGTTGAACAGATCCTTGATTTGACATAGAATAAACAAGATGTGTTTGTGAAACACGAATGCCCCCGTAACAGCATTTTTTTCAAATTTTGACCTTGACAGATGACCTTGACCTTGTTACATGACCTTGACTTTGGTACCAGCAGATGCGGGTCATAGAGATCTCTCATCATGCCAAATATGAGCCTTGTATCTTGTATAGGCTTGAAGATATTGGCAATGTTAAGTTTTTTGAGATATTTGACCTTGAGAGATGACCTTGACCTTATCAAATGACCTTGACTTTGGTACCAGTAGATGCGGATCATTGAGATCTATCATCATGCCAAATATGAGCCTTGTATCTTGAATAGGCTTGAAGATATTGGCAATGTTAAGTTTTTTTGTTAACTTCTTGAGTTATTTGACCTTGAGAGATGACCTTGACATTGTCACATGACCTTGACTTTGGTATCAGCAGATGCGGATCAGTGAGATCTATCATCATGCCAAATATAAGCCTTGTATCTTGAATAGGCTTGAAGATATTGGCAATGTTAAGTTTTTTTGTTAACTTTTTGAGTTATTTGAACTTGAGAGATGACCTTGACCTTGTCACATGACCTTGACTTTGGTATCAGCAGATGCAGATCATTGAGATCTATCATCATGCCAAATATGAGCCTTGTATCTTGAAAAGGCTTGAAGATATTGGCAATGTTAAGTTTTTTGGTTAACTTTTTGAGTTATTTGACCTTGAGAGATGACCTTGACCTTGTCACATGACCTTGACTTTGGTATCAGCAGATGCGGATTATTTAGATCTATCATCATGCCAAATATGAGCCTTGTATCTTGAATAGGCTTGAAGATATTGGCAATGTTAAGTTTTTTGGTTAACTTTTGCAGACAGACAGACAGACAGATGGACGGACAGACGGACAACGGTAAAACAATATGCCCCCGATCTTTCGATACGGGGGCATAAAAACAAACCTTCCTGCATGTATGTTTGTTTGTCAAAATATTTTGATATAACCTTTGGACTCCTAACATGCAAAATGAAGGAGTTCTGTCTAGATTTAAGGAGTGTCTTACTCACCTTAGTGTCAAACCCTGAATAACAGCTATAGCAAATTTTACAGTTAAGAGATGAAGAGAGTATATATTCATTTCATGGAGGTATGAACTAAAAACCCAATCACAATGTATGAATACGTGAAGCAGATTCAAACATGAGTTAGATGAGTATTTTATGTTCCCCGAAAAATTGGGGGGGGGGGGGGGAGGGGGAACATAAAATATTCAGGTCATCTGCTTGTGGGCTCTTCTGTCTGTCCATCTGATGTCATATGAAATTTTATATATGAGTAGCAAATCAGATCCTCTTAAAATTAAACTATCAAAAATTTGCATTTAATAAAACATGTAATGGGAGAAGAGGCCTTAACCCTTTCCTGTTTTACAAAATTTTGGACCTGTCCAAATTCAAAGGTTTTGCAGACGAAAATAAAAAGTGGATTGAATTTGAAAAATAACCATTCAGTAGGGTAGAAAATAGTGTGGAAAAAGAAGAAATTGCTTGTCAGAAGCAATTTCTTCTTTTTTCACAATGTTTCTCAATCATAAAATCACAGGCACGTAAAAAGCAGGGATTAAACAGCAAAGGGTTAATGTTATTAGCTTAACGTAAGCTCTCTTTTTGTCCTACAAAAACTTATAGAGGCCATTTATTTTGATTGGTTACAGATATAGTCTTCGCATTTCACATGTGCATTGCTTGTGACAAACCCTTTTTGTTGGTACTAAGTTCAAGGGCATCGGACATGGTATGAATTTAGAAAATTAAACTTTAAAATTGGCCATAATTTGCAATGTTTAGTGATATAGCCTTCATAATTCAAATGTTCATTACTTGTGACAAGACCTTTTATAAGAAGAATAAGGCAAGGATCTCGCCCAAGGTCAAACTGTTGGGACAATAATATCCGTCATAAAAACTCAAACTTGGCGATAACTTTTAACTGGAATGAGATAAAGTCTTCATATTTCACATGTGCTTTGCTTGTGATAAGACCATTCTGTTGGTATCAAATTCAAGGTCATCAGTCAAGGTTAATGTCTTTCAGTAGATATCTAAGACAAGGTTTTGAGCAAGGTCAAATTGTCAAGGTCAATAATTTCCATCATAAAAACTCTAAATTGCCCATAACTTTTAATTGAAATGAGATTTAATCTTCATATTTCACATGTTTATTGTCATTCAGAACACCACTCCGCCAATCTCACGATCAACTTCGGATGTACAAAGACGGACTATTTTCAAAAACTACGGGAAAACCTTGGAAAAACTTGATGACGTCAGTTAAAATGGTGTTAGCCCTCGAAACTTTGAGTGAAAAAAAACGTTAGTCGACACCAACGCTACTTGTTTGAAGTCACTGACGTGAAACCATCGTATCCTTATATAAATAACTTTAGATTCTTAAATAATGGCTAAAGATCTTAATTTTTGAGAATGATTGTCATTCTCAAAAATTAAGATTTTTCAGCCATTATTTACTGTAAAAAATATCAATCTAAATAGTGACGGTTCGCTAGTTTATCTTACACTGTTTCTGCCTAACAAAATGTACAATTTCGTTACATACCCAACTGCCTTACATACACCAGAGGTATGTTGTAGTTTACGGAAATGTCTGAGTGATGTTCCGAATGGTTTATTGTGTGTGTAAAGATCATTTTGTTGTTACCAAGGTAATCTGTTAAAGTCAGGGTCATTTTTCAAGGTAAAAAAATGGAAAATTACAATTGGCCATAACCTTGCAATGGTAAGAAATATAACCTTCAAAGATGGAAAACTGTTTTATATAAATTTTGACTGTTGATTCAAATCATACTTAATAATCAAGCACTTATTCGGGGAACATAACCCGTCACTGACGTCTCTTCTTAGCCTCATTCCTCCATGAAATCAACAAATATTCTCTTCATCTCTGTTAATTTAAGATATAAAAGGAGCAAAAATGTCAAGATTTGTCAAAAAAGAAATAGATTTCTAATGGGACTATTTTCTCTGGACACTTACAAAATAGCTGCATATTTAAAGATATTTTTATTGATAAATTAAACTGATTTTTCATCAAATCAGAATGTCCAAATTTTCACAGACAAAAATATATCAAATCATTGAGTTATGAACTGAAGTAGACCTACCATAATATTGATAATAGTCAGAGCTTGAGCCGTAGTCCCCTGTCCCATAGTCGGATGTGCTACTGGACGAATCATAGCTATTGTAATCATAGCTGCTGGATGAATCATAGCTATTGTAATCATAGCTGCTGGATGAATCATAGCTATTGTAATCATAGCTGCTGGATGAATCATAGCTATTGTAATCATAGCTGCTGGATGAATCATAGCTACTGGAATAGTCATAGCTATCAGAGTAATCATAGCTGTAGTCTGAGGAGTAATCAGAGCCTGTAGATGAATCTGAAAAAGAGGGAATGTATGGACTTGAAAAATGCACAATCATAAGTACTGTATTTCTCCTATACATAACATGCATTCGGAACATCACTTGGCCATTTCCGTAAACTACAACATACCTCGGATGTATGTAAGGCGGATGGGTATGTAATGAAATCGTGCATTTTGTTAGCCGGAAACAGTGTAAGAAAACAAGATTATAGATTTATATCTTTTACAGTAATTTATGGCTGAAAATTTAAATCTTAATTTTTGAGAATGACGAATCATTCTCAATAATTAAGATTTTTTCATCCGTTATTTAAGAATCTAAATATACTTATATTAGGATTGGATGGTTTCACGTCGGTGACTTAAACAAGTAGTGTTGGCGACATTGAATGTTTTCACTCACAGTTTCGAGGGCTAATGCCATTTTAACTCACGTCATTGAGTTTTTCAATGGTTTTCCTGTACTTTTTAAAAATAGTCTGTCTATGTACATCCGAGGTTGATTGTGAGATTGGCCGAGTGGTGTTCCGAATGACATAACATGGTCAGGGAGCCATTACTTAGTATCCATTTTCTGATTTTAAAAATAAAATCAATCTTATGTCTTTAAGGCCCTTTTTCTTAACTTGACATCAGCGCGGAGCCAAATAAACAAATCTTTATGACGTCATGTGGACTTTGCCTAGTTATCATGTACAAAATGATGCGCTTTTTCAAAGTACTTTCCTGAAATCTTCATATTTGATGTAATTTTCCATTAAAGAAATAGAACAATTGTTTCTTTTTTGAATAAGATCCATCAATATGTATTTCACAAACAACAAAAGCTACATTTTCACTTGTGACTACCCTTCGTCATGAAAATATAGCTTTTGTTGTTCACTTAATGAAAGATAAATCAATCTGACACTGAAACAAAAAAGTATCCTCTATACTATAAAATTGGCATTATAGACCTACCATCTCGACAATTATTGATTGAATGAATGGAGTTTAACCCTGTTTTCAACATTTGTTCAGTTATATCGCGGCGGCGGGAGCACCTAACAATGGATTCCTGGTCTTTCTCTCACTAGTACAAGCATCGCATCCTTTCCTAGCCACCTACAACTACTTTCTCGCAAAGGTCTTCGATTATCAACCCATTGGTGAGAGACAAATAGTTGGAAAGAATGAGTGCCCCAGTCAGAGATCGAACCTAAGACCTCTAGAATGACAGTCTGACGCCCTACCTACTGCCCTATGAAGGCTACTAAACAATAAACTCCACTCCATGTGCTGGTAATCGCTTTGACATTCACCTTGTATCCACTGGTTTGTTTGAATGGGTTTAACACCGCTTTCAACAATCTCGCAGTTATATTGCGTCGGCCGGAGCACCTAACAATGGATTCCGGGTATTTCTTTCACCTGTACTACCATTACACCCTTTCCTAGCCTCCGACTGCTATTTCACATAGGTTTACGATTATCTACCCATTGGTAAAAGACAAACGTCGGAAAGGATATTTGCCGTCACCGGGGATCGAACCCACGACTTCCAGATTGAAAGTCTTATGCCTAACCAACTGCGCTATGGTGGCGGCTACTGTATCCACTGGTACTAGCAATCTCCTGTCAGTACACTTGGTTGTTTCACCCCTGAATTCAAATCTTGTCAAAACTGTATTGACATCAAAGTACTGAAAACACTTAATAACCTAATTGCGAGTCAGTATTTCTTTTGAAAATAGAATAAGTAAGACTTTTCTGATTCATAAGGGAATACAGGTGGTATATACCAAGATCAGACTGCACATAAAGTGCAGGCTGATCTTTGTCTATACCTCCTGCCAAAACAGGAATATATTCCAGATTCAACATGACAAGGGTTAAACAAGGGCCAAACAAACAGACTAACCATCTGGACAGTAGACCCCACTCTCCACACAACGGTATTCACTGTTAACATCCACCATATATCCGCTGGTGCAAGCAATCTCCTGCCAGTACACTGTGTTGTTCAAATACCAACCACACACACAAAACTTCCCACATCCCGTGTTGTTCAGCACGCGATAGATGGTCTCATTCGTAAACTCATCTTCACAAATAGCTGGAATGATATTCATGGAAATTTGAAATGTCATGGTTCTGAGAAAACATTTGAATTTTCGTAATGTTCCCCCTGAAAAGCTTATGATCCGAAATTGTACCTTTTATTTGTCAATGAATGTTGTTCTATATTGATCATTACAACTTCAAAGTACAGATACTTAAAATTTGATTTATTTTCTGAAATTAAAAACAAATGAAATTGGTATTTGGGGATCAAATTTCATTTCAAAAGCTAACATCTTTGCAGTCTTAAAAGTTGGTTAAATTTTGTACATGTGAATAAAAAGACTTGATTATCAAGTTGTACCTTTAGAGGACATTGAATGAGTGGTCATCAAACACCCAATTTATTAAGCGAGTCATCTATAAACAGATAAAAATGAGGCTGTGCTGAGTTTTTATCTGTTTAAGATGATGAGTAATAAATCCGGTATTTTATGAGCACAATTTTGATGTTCAATCTATAATATGACCTGTATTTTTGCTATAAATCAAGGAAATTCTAGATATTATATATCTTCTATATATATTCAATATGATTTCAAGATTTTCCGCGATACATATAACGCTGTTTGTGAATTGATGTCATCAATTACTATGATGTCATTTTTGCAATGAAAACAAGACATTGCTAAACGTACTTAGCTCATTTGCATGGTATACCACTAGTGTAATAATATCAATGCAATCTCAAAAAAACTCAATGGGATTATTTCATTCCTTTATTTCATTGCGACAACGGACATATTTTAAAAACGTGTCTAGAAAAGGAAAGTTGTAGTGCTTGTCAAGGCTTGCTTAACAAGATATGTTTGCTAAACATTTATGCTCCCCATAAAAGCAGGTCAATGGCCTATTCTTTGTCCGTCAACATAGGGCAATAACTCACAAAATATGATGAGTAGAGATATAGTTCTTGTACACTGCACTTCTCCTCAATAAGATATATCCACCTGTGAAGTTTCATGATTCTATCTTGCATACTTACTGAGATATACTCCGGACAAAAAAACACCAATGAACAAGTGCAAAGCAATATATAAACCCCTCTTCTTCAAAGGGGGGGGGGGGGCATGATAACATTTTCTTTTTAACATTTCTTTTCTTGTCTCAGTTGATCAGCTTTTCTCAAAGGAAATCTCATCACAGTTTTTATATATCTGGTAATAGGTTAAATTATGCTAGTCACCAACCTTTACATTCACTAGTTTGGTCACCTGAAAGAAGACAAATCAAGATGTATTTTTCTTCAATGCTTTTTGGTGGCTTATCGAGAAATAACGGTAGATTATGACTTGATAATCGCACCGCAAAAGCAGTGAAATTATCAAAAACTTATACCCTGCTTTTATGCATTTCGTCCTATCTGACGTCATATATGCAGGACGAAATAAGTGACCTCACAATGAACGTTGCATAGCAATCACACCCAAAATGACGCGCTTTACGGAAATTCGTCTTAGAAATTTCACATTTTGTCTCATTTTTGCATTAAAGAAATAGAATTGTCGTTTGTTTTTCGTGTAAGATCGATTAATATTTCATTTCGTGAACAACAAAAGCTATATTTTCACTCGTGGCTCTGCCACTCGTGAAAATATAGCGTTTATTGTTCACTCAATGAAGTATAAATCGATCTTACACTGAAACAAACGATTATCCTCTATACAAGAGGCCCAAGAGGGCCTGTATCGCTCCACTGGCTTTAAAATCTTTAGACTTTCAGTAAATAAAGCTTACTTTAAAAGAATACATTAACACTCCAAAATCTCCTAGGACCTATTTAGTAATGATTAAATGGTTCTGGTCTATATTGCACCAAAATACTCAATCACAATGAACCTGCAACCCTTGACCAATCTTATTAAAACATAAGGTTCAGAAGATGTCATTCAAAGATTTCGGGCTCAAAATAGGCCCCACCTGACATGCCCATATTTATGGACCAATCAAAATTTCTTGAACAATTTAAGTAAATAGTCACCCAAGAAACATTCTGGTAAAGTTTCATTGAAATTGGCTGAGTGGTTCCGGAGGAGATATCGTTCAAAGATTTTGGCCTCAATATAAGCCCCACCCTGCCACGCCCAAATTTATAGGCCTATCAAAATTTAGCAAATATTTTTTGTAAAGGGACACTCAAGGAACATTCTGGAAAAGTTTCATTGAAATACGCGAAGTGGTTCAGAAGAAAATGTCATTTGAAAATTTCGGGCTCAAAATAGGCCCCGCCCTGCCACGCCCCTATTTTTAGACCAATCAAATTTTCTTGAACAATTTAAGTAAAGGGTCAACCAAGGAACATTCTGTTAAAGTTTCATTGAAATCGGCCCAGTGGTTCAGGAGGAGATGTTGTTCAAAGATTTCGGGCTCAAAATAGCCCCGCCCTGCCACACCCATATCTATGGGGCCAATCAAAATTTCTTGGATAATTTAAGTAAAGGGTCACCCAAAGAACATTCTGTTAAAGTTTCATTGAAATCAGGCCAGTTGTTCAGGAGGAGATGTCATTCAAAGATTTCGGGCTCAAAATAAGCCCCGCCCTGCCACGCCCATTTTTATGGACCAATCAAAATTTCTTGAACAATTTAAGTAAAGGGTCACCCAAGGAACATTCTATTAAAGTTTCATTGAAATTGGCCCATTGGTTCAGGAGGAGATGTCATTCAAAGATTTTGGGCTCAAAATAAGCCCCGCCCTGCCACGCCCATATTCGGGGGTCAATCAAAATTTCTTGAACAATTTAGGTAAAGGGTCACCCAAGGAACATCCATGCCAAGTTTCATTGAAATTGGCCCAATGGTTTGGGAGGAGAAGATTTTCAAAGATTTCAAAGTGAAAAAAAGCCCCGCCCTGCCACGCCCATATTTGGGGGTCAATCAAAATTTCTTTAACAATTTTGGAAGAGGGTCACCCAAGGAACATTTCTACCAAGTTTCATCAAAATCTGCCCATTGGTTTAGGAGGAGAAGATGTTTAAAGAAAAAGTTTACGCACGCACGGACGGACGGACGGACGGACGCACGCACGACGGACACACCGCCATGACAATAGCTCGCTGGCCTTCGGCCAGTGGAGCTAATAAAACACAATTCCCCTCCCCCAAACCGAAAATGTGACCTTTTTTTTTACCTTAACAGATAACCTTGAGTCAGCTATGTGCAGATGAGTATCTTTTAAGATCTATCAACATGCCAAATATCTGCATTGTATTTTGAATAGCACTGAAGTACTTAGCCATTTGAAGTTTTGCAGAAATGTAGACTGACAGGTAGACAAAGGTAAAATCAATGAGGGGCAATAAAATTTTTTTTCGTAATGTCACTTCTAGAAACAAGAGGACCATGATGGACCTATATCACTCACCTTCTTATCTTTGTTTAAATTAAGAATAATCAAATTTTCCAGCAAAAGTCATAATTGCACATTCAAGATTTGTGAAAAATTAGAGCAGAATTGTGGCTTCTTGAGTGTAAACAAGAAAATTGATATTAAAGCCCCTTTTCCTGTGACAAAACACAGATCCTTCCAATTTTCAATACAGTTCATCCTTGTGAATGGACAAATATTTTGACCAAGTATCATAAAGATTGGACCATATTTGTGGACTCTAGAGAGTAAACAAGAAAAAGTCATTAAGGCCCCCTTTTCTCATGATATGGCACAGATCCTTCCCATTTTCAATAGGGTTCAACCTTGGGACCTGACAAACATTCTGACCAAGTTTCATGAAGATTGGACCACATTTGTGGCTTCTAGAGTGTAAACAAGAAAATTGTCATTAAGGGTACCTTTTCCTGTGATATGGAATGGATCTTTTCAATAGGGTTCATCTTTGTGACCTGACAAACATTCTGAGCAAGTTTCATGAAGAATGCACAATATTTGTGGCATTTAGAGTGTAAACAAGAAAATTGTCATTAACGCCCCTTTTAAAATGCCCCTTTGATTTGACATGGATCCTTCCCATTTTCAATAGAGTTCATCCTTGTGACCTGACAAACATTCTGAGCAAGATTCATGAACATTGGACAGTATTTGTTGCCTCTGGAGTGTAAACACTTTAATTGTTGACGACAGACGACAGACGACTAACATTCAATGATCACAAAAGCTCACCTGAGGCTTTTTTTTATTTGAAAGATTAAAAAAAATGATGTTTTTATGCCCTTTTCCCTTTGATTTTAGGTGAATTTCCTTTAAACAATCATATAAATGAATGTTTAGAGGAAATTCATCTCAAATTAAGGAAGAAGTCTCAAGAAACCTAAAATCTAAGCATTTAAAGCGAGTATTTCTCAGTAAAAAAATGTAGGGGTACTACTTAGGGTGGGTGCTATTATTAGAGGAAATACTGTAAATAAGATTTCTTTACTAATATATATACTAACCTGAGCCAGCTAATTCATCACTGACAAGGCCTTCAGCTGAAAAAGAAAAATCAGTTTATAGATATTTGTGAGTTGTCTTTTAAAACCAGTTATGATAGAGGACTAACTAATCCAAGTGCTGGATAGTATCGACGAATTAATGTCAATATTGGAACAAATTTCATTAAATGAATCTCAGTTCCTATGTCTGAGAAGGATTGAAATTCCTCATAGTGAAAAATCATTGTCTAGAGGCTGATATGATGGTCAGAGAAGCAATTGTCTTCTTGCAATTGAAATGGCTATTTCTCTCTCTTTAACCGCGCAAGTTTAATTCTGCTACAGGTGCTAGTCAATGGCTGTTTATCAATTTATTCTGAAAGTTACCCCAAAAGATAAGGTCAAAAAGCCTTGGATCAGACAATTTTAACAGAAATTTCTATCTGTCTGTCCATCTGTCTGTGGACTCATAAACTAGTAATTTTGTGTCACAAACTCCTTCTGTTTTCCTTCAAAAGCTTTAAAATTTTATACAAACATTTATCACATGGTGAAGTTTTGCAAGACACAATTTTGAGGTCCCAACTCCCTGGTTCAAGAATATCTGCCCTTGATTTCAACATATTTTTTTCTTTTCGTACACAAATACAAGTAATTTTGTGCCACTTTTGTCTTCCATTTTCCTTTTATAGCTTGGTCACAAATACAAGTAATTTTGTGTTGTGAGCTTGCCCTTGTTCAAGAATCATCTACCCTTGAACCTAAGACTTATTTTTTTACGTACACATATTCTGGTAAATTTGTGTAACAAACTCCTCCTTCAGTTTTCTTTCAATAGCTTTAAAACTTCATACAAGCATTTATCACATGTTGAAATTTTGCAAGATGAACTCTTTTTGCCAGAGTAACAAAGTGAAACCAGAGCTTGTCACAGAATGTGACTAAATACACCCGCAAGTGCTTTCAGTGAATAAGATACTTGTTGAAAATGGGAACTTTAAACAGAGAAAGTTATTCAATTGAACTGAAAATTTTCTATGCATGATCAATATGTCATTTAAGATAATGAATCAGAGGTAGTGAAAAAAGAGGTCATTAGGATATTGAATGAAGGGTCATTGAATACCTAGTTTTTTAAACGAGTCATCTATAAACAGATAAAAACGAGGCTATGCCGAGTTGTTATCTGTTTAAGATGACGAGTTTAATAAAATCGGTATTTAATGAGCACAAATTTGATATTCTATTTATAATTTGACCCGAATTTTAGCAAAAAATTGTCAAAATTCTTGAAATTCAAAATTTCAATTTTCCGCGAAACTTATAACGCCATTTAAAAATGACGTCACAATATTTATATTATGATATGATTTTCGCGCTTACAAAATAGCTTTGCTTTTCACTCTGAGTGTAATAACACCTGTGTAATATCAAAAATATTCAACCGGTTTATTTCACTCCCGCAACGTAGGTCATATTATAAAAAAGGTTATATCAACGGCTTAGCGAAACACTATTGTAACTACATTTTTACAAAATTTTACAGGAGAGGGAAAAACTGCTTCATATGAAAAGATAATTCTTGAACCTGATGTATCAAAATGCCTGAGTTGAAAATCATGTCTGAGAAATGAAATATTGCTGAAATTCAAATGCCAGTTTCAACCAATTTCAAGAAATTCAAATGCCAGTTTGGAGGGAATTTTTTGTAATCGTGGAGGGAGGAGGGGGAGAGGATCAGCCATTATAGCTCACTTTAGCCATTTATGCTCAGGTGAGCTAATTAAACACAGATAATAAAACTGCTCTTTTGGCAGTTATATAATTTTAAAACCATTTGTATACATGTACTTTATAATGAACTTCAGAACTAGTAAAATGTTTATAACCTCATCAGCAGAATCCAAATTAAATCTTTTAAAATTATTATCTGATTCAAAAAAACTATACATGTATCAATTTTCTAAAAATATCTTGTCAAATTCAAATTTCCCCTACCAACACAACTCCTCTCATAAACATCTTCATGAAGACATGTTTGGTCTCCAATAACCCACATGGCTCCGGCAGCACACTGTTTTTCTGTATATTTGTATGTCCCATTTTGGGTTGCAGTTTCACAATGACAGAAACTCCCACACATAGAGCCAACCAATGGTATGTGTAGCTGGATACTGTACTCTTCCAAAGTGCATTCAGCTGCAATATAAATACTGTATTTCTTCTAACAAATGCTCCCGGGAGCTATGCATAACATGATTGGGGGGGCTTTTATTTATTATGCATTTACTGGTTAAATAAGAATTGATTTTAGGTCTTTTATGCCCTTTTCCTTTTAATTTGAGGTGACTTTCCTCTAAACAATCATATAAATGATTGCTTAGAGGAAATTCACATCATATTAAAGAAGAAGTCTCAAAAAGTTCTTCAAATTCATTTGAGCCTGTGTGTGACATTTCCAACAATTTGAAATTCTTTGAGGTGAAAACATTCAGCAGCCCAGGCAGCTACACCATATAACAAGAGGATTGCTTGACTATACTTTAAGACCTTGTTTATCTATAAAGTGCAAAGTGAAGACTCCAGTCAGGCTGTGCAGAGGCACAGGCTGGCCAGGGTCTTTGCTTTTGCACATTCAAATTGTTGGAAATGTCACATACATGATTGAATCATTGGCAACACTCATTGAACTTTGACCTGGTAGTCCCTTCAAGATACAAAAAAATTGCCAGCAATCAAATATGAAGTCACAGACATGAAACATCATATTGTTGGTGGGCAACCAAAATGTTGTAACTTAAGCCCATCTACAAAACTTTTTTTATTTTTTCAACAATAATGGCAGAAAAAAAGTAGCAAATGATGAAATCCTAAAGTTATTGAGTTATAAAAGAGTTATTGTAAAAGCTCTAATAGAATTCTGGGGTTCTATTAGAATCATCACATTTCTATAAGAAAGGGATGGGCTTTTGTTAGAGGCTTCGCTAAATATCGATTGCTCAGTGCAAAACAGTTGTAACTGCCTTCAAACATTTCGGTAGCTCAGCCTGAAAAAGTAATAACAGCCTAGTTACAACTATTTTGTGCTGAGCATTTGATATAGGCAGTTACAACTGTTTCATGCTGAGCCATTGAAATTTGTTAAGATAGTGCAAAATGTAAAAAAATAAACGTGATCCACTTAAAATATTAACATTTCATTGGTATGGGGAAAAGGTGCATAAAATCGCTGTTGAATTTTTAGTGACCTTGATTTTGTGGGTATGGGCCTTTAAAAAAGGCTTCAAGAATTTGTAAAATCACATAAAAAAGGTTGATTTCAACCTCCAAAAAGGGGGATGGGATTTATTAGAGAATTCTATTTTTACAGTATCTCATTGGTCAATAGATTTTGAGAGCTTAATGCTAACCGGGTTGTAATGTTTTCTTCTAACAAATATTTGAGAATTCATATTTGGATTTCATATACATGCATGATGCTGTCAAGATGAAATCTTACAATCGATGCTGAATACAATCTTGGCAAAATCATATTAAAATTTGATTCTTGAAAGTGAAAGCAGTGCATGCACTATAATTCTGAGTTAGTATTCCTAATGAAAATGAAACAGATTTTAAACTTTTCCAATCTTAAAAGGAAAATCAGGTGGTATAGACTAAGATCAGACTGCTTATAACTGCAGGCTGATCTTTGTCTATACCTCTTGTAGTAATATTCTAGGTTCAGCATGACATGGGGTAGATTATGACAGCAAATTGAAATTGAAGCGTTCCATACGCACCCCCCCCCCCTCCAGGGTAAACAATAATATTTAATATACCTACACAAGCTAGCCCCTATTAGTAAAGCAGCTAGCTCATACATACAAAATACTATTAATCATTGTATGGACCACTTCAGGATTTACAACTATCTATGAACAGATAGTAAACTACTAGATAAGTTTGTAAAACTTTTAGTTTCCCAAATTTTTCACAAGTTTGACCTTGAAAGATGACCTTGACCTGTCACATGACCTTGACATCTGCAGATGCGTATCATTGAGGTCTATCACCATGCAAAACATGAGCATTGCATCTTGAATATATAGGCTTGAAGTAAATGGCAATGTTAACTTTTTTGGGATAAGTTTTGCACAGAAAGACACACAAGTGTAAATTAAAACACACTGATTTATGTAAGAATGGCTCCCGTCCAACTGATCTAAAGTATTGTGAAATGAGCAAAATTCCACTAGAGAAAATGTATTTTTTTATCAGCTTATATTCTCTGACTAGCCAATCAGTGTTCAGTTTTTTTTGAGAATATGGGTGGTAATTTGGATAGGATGAAAGATTAAAACTTGAGTGGTGTACCTTTTTCATTTTAAACTGAACACTAACTGACAGCCTAGGAGTCAGGCTATGATTTATGTATGCGGGAGCATAAAAATAACTTACCTGGACATGTAGGATCTGTAAAGACATATTAAGAAACAGATGATAATTGTGTTTCAGTATAAGATTAATTTGTGAGTGATCAGCCTATATAAAGCTTATTTTCACAAATCATAATACAACTTTTGTTGTTAAAAAAATTAAAGATCTTAATAGAAAAACAGATGATTTTTAATTTTTCTGTGATGTTTGCTTATCTTGAACACTTAACATTAGGGATGGGAAAGAATAGCAAAACTTATATTCGAATATTTGTTTTGAATATTCGAATATAGTCGAATATTCGTTTTGGTTCCATTCAAAATTGAATATCTGAGTATTGGTTATATCCAATTACTATTCCTTTTCTTGTTCGAAGTTATTTTAACTTGTACAAATTATGAATCATTATAAGAAAAGAGATTCAATTTGACTAGAATCTGATTCTCTGACTTCAATTTGCAGAAAAAACATTAGTTTAAAATATGCTTAAAATAAATGAAATTAAAAATTACATAATTCCAAAGGCGCAACCCGAGACATTATTTAATCTCCAAGGAGGGTTAACTTGCGTTTCTCACACGTTGTGGAATGGTGAACTTCTTACTTGGAGAATCCAATCACATCCATTAAATTTGAATTATTTGTCTTGATTTTACTTTATACTACCTTTTTATGTGACAATGTAATTTAGTACAGTGTAAAATGTGCGATCAAAAGTTCATGGTGATTCAAGCTTTAATTGCGATGTTTTGGCGTTGACCGTCCCGAACAAATATTTTAGAGTTTGTCTTCCAAGACCTTACATTTATTTTTTTTTCACTTTTTGGGGATGTGTTATAAATCGTTGTACGATAGAACAGACACACTGGAAACAAAATATTAGATTTACCCGAATCCGAAAAATACACCGAATACTTGATGGATAATCAAAGCGTCATAACTACGACGTGATTTTTATGAAAATATTATCAGTAGAAAAGACAAATCGTCAGCCCATCGACGAATATGGGCCTATTGCAAATCATTCATGGTTGGGCACTCGACTTATTGCCGGTGAAAAGACAATTTTTTACTTTTCTTTTAACTCGAGTCAAAGGATGAAATATTATAACAACGCCGCGAGGGCGTTGATTTTCGAATAAATTTCGTTCAGGCGTAACGTCAATTGTTTCGACGCGTTTGAAAATTTGCAAATATGTTTCAACTCTCAAAAGGTGCTATATTAACACATTCATACATTGGTTGATGTTTCACTGAAAGACTGCTGATAAGAAGATTTGCAACCTGTCGTAAATGTTGATTTTCCTGTACCTTCTTGACACTTTTATACATACGATTGAAGATAAATGTGAGAAAATCTTTTCAATATTGAGAAATTACTTTCCCCTTCTTTTACTTCTCTTCCCAGAAATTAAAGGCAAATGCTCATATTAAGTCGCATAAAAACGAATATTCGTATTCGAAAATCGTATTCGAATATTCGCGGGAAAAACAAATATTCGAATATTCATTCCCATCCCTACTTAACATAGATATAGGGAAAGTACTAAAGCATTCAAGATTTATCAGATACAAATTAAAAAAAAATGTATCAAAGGGTATATACAGAAAGAGAGGTTGTTTCTTATATACTTTTTCCAATTTGTTGGAAAGGTAAAATAGATTTGTTTACTATTACATCCTCATTGGTTGCAAATTGTCATAAGATATGCCCCTTGCAGTGCTGGATGCCCATTAGTAGGAAAAGCAACAAAGAGAATTAACTTGAAATTTAATCTTGGTAGGGTTACAGTTCTTGCGCACTGCACTTTGTAATCAATAAAGGAGCAGAACTGCTAAGTTTCAAGTCAATTGGACATAAGGGGACAGAGTTATTCTCCAGAGAAGTGGATGACAAGGGTGATCCCATTATATGTTCCGTCTTTTGACGGGCTTATAAAAAGCAAACAAAAAGATAGACAACCTACCCTCTGGTTCTGAAGTAGAGTCTGTAGGGTCATCAACTATCAATATATGAGACGAATTTTAAGTTCATGAAAATTGAAAAGAAAACATGATTTACTTCCATATTAAGAGCCCTTTTACAGCTTATTTCAAACATAATTGTTCTCTGATTATTAATAGCAGGAGATTAGTGAAGCAAAGCAGGTGCTCAAGCTCCTCTAGTATATAATAAAAAGCTGAGTTTCAAATAATAAATTGTTATAATAGATTTTGTCAAAGCATGTAAGATGGATAATATTAAGACAAATAAGTCTGTATGTGGCATTTTCTACAATTTCAAAACTTAAAGTGACTCTGACCAGCCTGTGCTTCTGCACGTGGAAAGACGTTGAGTAGTTTAGACAACTCCATAGTGCATTTAAATATATTTGGGGTTGTGAGTAGCGATTTCAGACCCAAAGTCATCTATTAAGCGCATAGTTAATACTGAGCAAACTGTGTGGCCACACAGATTGATCCCAGTCTCAACATTGCACGCATGTGAAATTGTTGGAAATGTCACGCACAGGCTAAATTATCCTCTGGACTGTTAAATCACAGTAAGACCCACCATCTGGACAATAAACACCACTTTCCACACACTGGTAATCACTGTTGACATCCACCATATATCCGCTGGTGCAAGCAATCTCCTGCCAGTACACTGTGTTGTTCAAATACCAACCACACACACAAAACTTCCCACATCCCGTGTTGTTCAGCACTTGATAGATGGTCTCATTCGTAAACTCATCTTCACAAATAGCTGGAATGATAGTCATGGAAATTTAAAATGTCGTGGTTTTGAGAAAACATTTGAATTTTTGTAATGTTCCCCCTGAAAAGCTTATGATCCAAAATTGTACCTTTTACTTGTCAATGAATGTTGTTCTATATTGATCATTACAACTTCAAAGTACAGATGCTTAAAATTTTGATTTATTTTCTGAAATTAAAAACAAATGAAATTAGTATTTTGGGATCAAATTTAATTTCAAAAGCTAACATCTTTGCAATCTTAAAAGTTGGTTAAATTTTGTACATGTGAATAAAAAGACTTGGTTATCAAGTTGTACCTTTAGAGGACACTGGTTGAGTGGTCATCAAATACCCAATTTATTAAGCAAGTCATCTATAAACAGATAAAAATGAGGCTGTGCTGAGTTTTTATCTGTTTTAGGTGATGAGAAATAAATCCGGTATTTTATGAGCACAAATTTGAGGTTCAATCTAATAATTAATATGACCTGTATTTTTGCTATAAATCAAGGAAATTCTAGATATTATATATCTTCTATATATTCAATATCATTTCAAGATTTTCCGCGATTCATATAACGCTGTTTGTGAATTGATGCCATCAATTACTAGGATGTCATTTTTGCAACGAAAACAAGACATTGCTAAACGTACTTAGCTCATTTGCATAGTAAACCACTAGTGTAATAATATCCATACAATATCAAAAAAACTCAATGGGATTATTTCATTCCTTTATTTCATTGCGACAATGGTCATATTATAACAAGTGTGCCATCGTCACAAAATACGCCGCCACTTTGCTGCTGTTTCACAGAAATAATTGTAGACACTACTTATTTTGACAGAACCAAATTGAAAATAACCAAGTTTCATTTAAATCAAGATGTAAAGTTAGGAGGAGTTGCCTTCACAAGGCTGCAATTTCAATAAGCCCCAGGCACTTAGTTTTTAGGGGGCATAATTTAGGGAAATAAATGAGCCATAAAATCCTTGATCCATGTACATCTACAAATTATGGTGATGACATTGACCAAGTTTCATTTAAATAAAGACAAAAAGTAAGGAGGAGTTGTGTTCAAAAGGCTGCAATTTCAATAAGCCCTAGATACTTAGTTTTAAGGGGGCATAATTTAGGGTAGAATTAATGAACCATAAAATCCTTACTTCATGCTCATCTTCCAATTTCGGTTATAACATCCACCAAGTTTCATTTAGATCCAGCCAGAAACTTAGGAAGAGTTGCATTCACAAGGCTGCAATTTCAATAAGCCCCAGAGACTAAGTTTTTAAGGGGCATAACTCAGGCAATAAGCCCCAGAGACTAAGTTTTTAAGGGGCATAACTTAGGCAAAAATCAACGAACCATAAAATCCTTCCTTCATGCACATCTACTAATTGAGGTGATAACATTGACCAAGTTTCAAGAAGATCCAGCCAGAAACTTAGGAGGAGTTGCGTTGACAAGAAAAGTGGACCCAGAGACTCAGTTATAAAGGGGCTTAACTCAGGAAAAAATCAACGAACCATAAAATCCTTCCTTCATGCACATCTACCAATTGAGGTGATAATATTGACCAAGTTTCAAAAAGTTCCAGCCAGAAACTTAGGAGGAGTTGTGTTGACAAGAAAATTGGACCCAGAGACTAAGTTATCAAGGGGCATAACTCAGGCAAAAATCAACGAACCGTAAAATCCTTCCTTCATGCACATCTACCAATTGAGGTGATTACATTGACCAAGTTTCAAGAAGATCCAGCCAGAAGTTTAGGAGGAGTTGCGTTGACAAGAAAAGTGGACGGATGGACAGACGGAGAAGATGACGCCAATATACGTCCGCCTCCGGCAGCGTATAAAAATGTGTCTAGAATAGGAAAGTTGTAGCGCTTGTCAAGGCTTGCTTAATTAAATATGTTTGCTAAACATTTATGCTCCCCATAAAAGCAGGTCAATGGCCTATTCTTTGTCCGTCAACAAAGGGCAATAACTCACAAAATATGATGAGTAGAGATATAGTTCTTGTACACTGCACTTCTCCTCAATAAGATATATCCACCTGTGAAGTTTCATGATTCTACCTTGCATACTTACTGAGATATACTCTGGACAAAATACACCAATGAACAAGTGCAAAACAATATACCCCCTGTTCTTCAAAGGGGGGGGGGGGGCATGATAACATTTTCATTTTAACATTTCTTTTCTTGTCTCAGTTGATCAGCTTTTCTCAAAGGAAATCTCATCACAGTTTTTATATATCTGGTAATTATAGGTTAAATTATGCTAGTCACCAACCTTTACATTCACTAGTTTGGTCACCTGAAAGAAGACAAATCAAGATGTATTTTTCTTCAATGCTTTTTGGTGGCTTATTGAGAAATAACGGTAGATTATGACTTGATAATCGCACCGCAAAAGCAGTGAAATTATCTGAAATTATCAAAAACTTATACCCTGCTTTTGTGCATTTCGTCCTATCTAACGTCATCTATGTGGGGCGAAAAAAGTGACGTCACAATGAACGTAGCATAGTAATCACACACAAAATGACGCGCTTTACAGAAATGTGTCCTAGAAATTTCATATTTTGTCTCATTTTTGCATTAAAGAAATAGAATAATTGTTCGTTTTTCGTGTAAGATTGATTAATATTTCATTTCATGAACAACAAAGGCTATATTTTCACTCCTGGCTCTGCCACTCGTGAAAACAGAGCTTTTGTTGGTCACTCAATGAAATGAAAATCTATCTTACACTGAAGCAAACGATTATCCACTCTGTATATTATAAAACACAAATTTCCCTCCCCCAAACTGAAAATGTGACCCTTTTTTTTTACCTTAACAGATGACCTTGAGTCAGCTATGTGCAGATGATTATTTTTTAAGATCTATCAACATGCCAAATATCTGCATTGTATTTTGAATAGCCCTGAAGTACTTAGCAAAGTGAAGTTTTGCAGAAATGTAGACAGACAGGTAGACAACGGTAAAATCAATGAGGGGCAATAAATCTTTTTTCGTAATGTCACTTCTAGAAACAAGAGGACCATGATGGTCCTATATCACTAACCTTCTTATCTTTGTTTAAATTGTGAATTATCAAATTTTCCAGCAAAAGTCATAATTGTACATTCAAGATTTGTGGAAAATTAGACCAGAATTGTGGCTTCTAGAGTGTAAACAAGAAAATTGATATTAAGGCCCCTTTTCCTGTGACAAAACACAGATCCTTCCAATTTTCAATACAGTTCATCCTTGAGACCTGACAAACATTCTGACCAAGTTTCATGAAGATTGGACCACATTTGTGACTTCTAAAGTGTAAACAAGATAATTGTCATTAAGGGTACCTTTTCCTGTAATATGGAATGGATCTTTTCAATAGGGTTCATCTTTGTGACCTGACAAACTTTCTGAGCAAGTTTCATGAAGAATGCACAATATTTGTGGCATCTAGAGTGTAAACACTTAAATTATTGACGAAAGACGACTGACATGCAATGATCACAAAAGCTCACCTGAGCACGATGTGCTCAGGTGAGCTAAAAAAGCAATTTCTTTCTTCATATTATCAACTGCTAAAGAACATCTCTAATAATAGTGCCAACCCTTTTTGTAGTACCCCTACATTTTTTACTAAGAAAAACCCACTTCAAATGCCTAAATTTTAGGAAAAATTTTGAGACTGTTTTTTATTTAAGATAAATTACTCTAAACAATCATTTATATGATTGTTTAGAGGAATTTCACCTTAAATTAAAAGGAAAAGGGCCTAAATGACACCATCATAACGATTTTTGAATCAGAAAATGCATGCTAAATAATAGCTCTCTGACCATGCTATGTAAAGGGCTCAGGTGTGTTTATTAGGAGAAATATGCTACATACTTGGATATAGCCTGTCTTACAAAAATATCAACACAAGAATTTTTTTCAAACATGTTTTGCATAAAAAAAACCCCACCTACTTCCCCTGCATTCTGTTTTGAAAAATTGATCTTGATAATTTACCTTGTAAGATGACCTGGACCTTTAAAGATATTGATTTATGAGAAGACCTTTTCCCAATACAAGAGTATTGTAACTTAGTTCAAAGTTTTGGGAAAATGTTTAGCATGTTAGATAAGTTTTGACAGACTTAGACTGATGAATCAAATATGACCCCAATCTTTCAATGCGGGGGCATAAAACAGCTACCTTATTTCACCATATAAATGCTCCTGGGTGCTATACATAACATGGTCAGGGAGCTTTTATTAAGTATGCATTTTTTATTTTAAAGATTAAAAAAATGATGTTTTTTTATGCCCTTTTCCCTTTAATTTTAGGTCAATTTCCTCTAAACAATCATATAAATGATTGTTTAGAGGAATTTCATCTCAAATTAAAGAAGAAGTCTCAAGAAATCCTAAAATTTAAGCATTTAAAGTGAGTTTTTTCAGTAAAAAAATGTAGGGGTGCTACTTTTAGGGTGTGTGCTATTATTAGAGGAAATACTTTAAACAAGATTTCTTTACTAATCTATTTATATACTAACCTGAGCCAGCTAATCCATCACTGACAAGGCCTTCAGCTGGAAAAGAAAATTCAGTATTTGTGAGCTATCTTACAAATCAAGCTATCAAAGGACTAATTAATGCAATTGCTGGATAGAATCGACAAATTAGTGTCAACATTGGAACAAATTTCATTCGATGAAAATCATGTATATCCAAAAAGGATCAAAATTCTACAAAGTGAAAAATCTTTGTCTATAGACTGATATGATGGTCAGAGAAGCAATTGTCTTCTTGCAATTGAACAGGTTTAATTCTGCTACAGGTGCTAGTCAATGGCTGTTTATAAAATTCTGAAAGTTACCCCAAAAGATATTTAGGTCAAAAAGCCTTGGATCAGACAATTGTGACAGAAATTTCTATCTGTCTGTCCATCTGTCTGTGGACACATAAACTAGTAATTTTTTGTCACAAACTCTTTCTGTTTTCATTCAAAAGCTTTAAAATTTTATACAAACATTTATCACATGGTGAAGTTTTGCAAGACACAATTTTGAGGTCCCAACTTCCTGGTTCAAGAATATCTGCCCTTGATTTCAACATATTTTTTTCTTTTCGTACACAAAAACAAGTAATTTTGTGCCACTTACTCTGTCTTCCATTAATTTCCTTTTATAGCTTGGTCACAAATACAAGTAATTTTGTGTTGTGAGCTTGCCCTTGTTCAAGAATTATCTACCCTTGAACCTAAGACTTATTTTTTTATGTACACATATCCTGGTAAATTTGTGTAACAAACTCCTCCTTCAGTTTTCTTTCAATAGCTTTAAAACTTCATACAAGCATTTATCACATGTTGAAATTTTGCAAGATGAACTCTTTTGCCAGAGTAACAAAGTGAAACCAGAGCTTGTCACAGAATGTGGCTAAATACACCATCAAAAGCTTTCACAGAATGAGATACTTAAAATACCGAAAATGGGAATTTTAAGTACGTATTATATATATACACATATCAAGGGCTTAGCGCAACACTTTTGTAACTACATTTTTACATAATTTTACAGGGGAGGGAAAAACTGCTTCTTATGGAAAGATAATTCTTGAACCTGATGTATCAAACTTTGTGAATTATTTTGAAAATGCCCAGGTTGAAAATCATTTCTGAGAAATGAAATATTGCTGAAATTTAAATGCCAGTTTGGATAGATTTTTTTTTTAAATCATGGAGGGGGGAGGGGGAGGGGATCAGCCATAATAGCTCACTTTAGCCATTTATGCTCAGGTGAGCTTATAAAACACAGATAATAAAACTGCTCTTTTGGCATTTATATAATTTTAAAACCGTTTGTATACATGTTCTTTATAATGAACTTCAGAACTAGTAAAATGTTTATAACCTCATCAGCAGAATCCAAATTAAATCTTTTAAGACTATTATCTGATTAAAAAAAACTATACCTGTATCAATTTTTTTAAAAAAAAAATCTTGTCAAATTCAAATTTCCCCTACCAACACAACTCCTCTCATAAACATCTTCATGAAGACATGTTTGGTCTCCAATAACCCACATGGCCCCTGCAGCACACTGTTTTTCTGTATATTTGTATGTCCCATTTTGGGTTGCGGTCTCACAATGACAGAAACTCCCACACATAGAGCCAACCAATGGTATGTGTAACTGGATACTGTATTCTTCCAAAGTGCATTCAGCTGCAATATAAAATACATTTGTAAGTGATTGAATCCCTGGCCATGCCCATTTACCTTTGACATGGTAGACCCTTAAAGGTGACCGGACATGAAATATTATGATATTGTTACATCCGGAACATCACTCGGCCATTTTCATAAACTGCAACAGACCTCGGATGTTTATAAGGTGGATGAGTATGTATGGCCCAATGAAAGAACTATGATCTATACCTGCCCCGAGCACCAAAATCTGACCTTTTGGTCACACAATCAGATTGTTGATAGTGAAAGTAATAGATGCACAAATATAGTGCTTCCAGTGCTTTCAAATTCAACAAAAGTGACTGTTTATTTGTGAGTCGCTTTCAGAAGCTGGAGTTATATATAACCTATTAATGGATTCCTGGAATTTTTCACACCGGTACTACCATTACATCCTTTCCTAGTTTCCAGCTGCTATCCCACATAGGACTATGATCATCAACCCATTGGTGGAAGACAAATAGTCAGAAAGAATGAGTGCTGCCATCTTGAACCCAACCTGTGACCTTTTGAATGATTGTCTGCCATGCTACCAACTACTCTATGATGGCAGCAACAGCAAGAAGGAGTTGTAGAGTTTGTTAAAAAACCAGGGAAAACATTATCATTAAATATACAAAATTCAAGGGATCAGCGCAACACTATTGTAAGTGCCTATGTATTAATAGGCACTTACAATAGTGTTGCGCTGACCCTTCTAAATTTATTGTACCTACATGAGAAACCTAGCTATTAGTAATGCAGCCCATATTACACAACAGTATTGACCATTGTATAAACCATTTCCGGACTAGCAACTATATATGAACAAATGGAGTAAACAAGATCATGTTTGTGAAAGAACAATTCTCTGAAACAGTAATTTGTTCACAAGATTGACCTTGACAGATGACCTAAACCTGTCAGATGACCTTGGTGTGTATAATCACTGAGAACTATCATCATGGAAAATAGGAGCATTGTATCTTGAACAGCCTTGAAGAAATTGGCAATGTTGAGTTTTTCGTAAAAGTTTTCCACATACAGACAGACAATGTTGGTAAAACAATATAACCTGATTTAAAAATAACTTACCTGGACAAGTAGGATCTGAAAAGACATAAGATACAGATGATTATTGCGTGTTTCAGTGTTAGATTGATTTGGGAGTGACCAACCTATAAAAGCTTTAATTTCACAAGATATAATATACGACTTTGTTGTTAAAGAAATGAAAGATCTATAGATCTTACATGAAAAACAAAGTGGGTAATTAAATGAGCATTAATTAAGCACAAAAAAACAAGATAAAGGGCAGATTATTCAGGATCCTATAGAAGTATATGGTTCATGGAAATTCACTAAAACTGATGTTATAATTTATACTAAATAATTAATATCAGTTTGACTGTGGTGGATGCTTATCTTAAACACTTATCATATATATAGGGAAAGTACTAAAGCAAAAATAAACAAGATGTGATTGTGAAACACTAATGCCCACGTAAAAGCATTTTTTTTTCAAAGTTTGACCTTGACAGATGACCTTGACCTTGTCACATGACCTTGACTTTAGTACCAGCGGATGTGGATCATTGAGATCTATCATCATGCCAAATTTGAGCTTTGTATGTCAAATACTTTTGAAGAAAAGGCAAAGGATAAGTTTTCGGACAGACGGACGGACAGACAGACAGACGGACAGATAGAGAGACAGACGGACATGAGTAAAACAATATGCCCCCGATCTCTCGATACGGGGGCATAAAAATTGTACCAAAGGGCACATACAGAAAGAGAGGTAGTTTCTAATATACCTATTCTAATTTCTTGCTAATATGATAAAGAAAAGCAAAATAGAATTGTTAACTATCACATCCTCATTGGTGGAAAATTGTCATAAGATATGCCCATTGCAGTGCTGTATGCCCATTAGTATGAAAAGCCGCTTACAGGAATAACTTAAAATTTAAGCAACGTAGAGTTACAGTTCTTGTGCACTGCACTCTGTCATAATACGAGGAACCAAACTGCTGAATTCAAGTCAATCAGACATAAGGGGACAGAGTTATGCTCAAAAAAAAGAAGAGGGGCACACAGGTGATCCCATTATACGTTCCGTCTTTTAATGGGCGAACAAAAATATAGACAACCTACCCTCTGGTTCGGAAGTGGAGTCTGTAGGGTCATCATCTATCAATGAATGGGACACATTTTAAAGTTCATAAAAATTAAAAAGAAAAACACAATGTACTCCTATTTAGATTGAAAATATATACCGTATTACTCCTAATAAATGCTATCGGGAGCTATACATAAAATGGTCAGGGAGCTTTAATTTAGTATGCATTTTCTGATTTAAAAATCATTTGAATTGATGTTTTTTAGATTCTTTCCCCTTTAACTTGAGGTGATTTCGTCTAATCAATCATTTAAATGATTGTGTAGAAGAAATTCATCTCAAATTAGAGAAGATGTCTCAAAAAGTTCCTAAAATTTAGGCATTTGAATTTGAAAGAGGGTTTTCTTAGTAAAAAATGTAGGGGTGCTACTATTGGGGAGGGCGCTAGCATAAGAAGAAATACGGTAGACAAAAAGTAGGTTAGACTGATAGGTAGAGACGTGAGACTGACAAATCCACTGTGTCATTATTTAACACAAAAGGTGCAAGCACTGGTAAATTTCCATGGAAGCAGAATCAAGAGAGATTAATCTAATTAAAAAAAGAACTTGTTTCCTTATCGATGTAAAACAGGTGTAAACCATAAATATACCTGCTTCAAGCATATTGAAATTTTACAATGCATACATGTTACTTTGTACAAAAAAGGAATTTGGAAACTCAGTCAAAAATAAATATTTAAAGTTTTTAGTGCCTTTAAAGGGAGGTAATCCAATATTGCTAGTTTTGTTCAAGAGGAACAAAATTAGCAATATTTATTACCTCCCTTTAAAAATACACATACACATTCATTAAATATGTTTCTATGTATTAACAAACCAATCAGACACTTGCAAAATTCAATAAAGTCAGTGACATTGTGGATTTTTTCCAGGCAATTATTGTTTTGAATGTCGTTATCTTTATTTGTCATGTTGGAGCATTTATGAATGCATGGCTTGAGTTATTGTTTGGAAAGAATGATTGGAGCGCCCAGTGATTTAGAATGTTTTTGATTGGAATTAGAGTCAATTTCATGTTGTAACGAATGGTAATAATTACCGGTAATTTGAAAAGCTTTAGCCTTATTGATTGAAATATGCCCTTAAATTGATAATTTGTTCGATATAAGATTCAAATTCAGTAGAATAAGGGATTAAATCAATGTAAATGTACATACCTGTTTCATCAGCTGGAATGCAAAATAACCAAAATTGAGAAAAATCAAATAAAAAATATGAGACAAAGAAAATTATTTTTGATTCTATGAAACTGAAAACATATTCACTCTATGAAAACATATAGCCTATTTTAGATCATCAAAAAAATCTTCTATATTAAATTAAAAGAGATGTGTTTGTTAAACACAAATACCCCTGCCACTGCTTTTCTTCAGATACAATAGTTAGACACAATATTGTAATATGCAGCAATCCTTAATCCAACACTGTAATCCTAGCAATAATAAAGTTAATGTGAAGGCTAAAATTCCCACATATTAGACCTTGGAAAAAAATGACCTTGACCTTGACAAATGACCTTGAAAGTTGTACCAAAAGAAAGGTCATGTCCCAAGCAATACTCATTTGAAATGTGAAGGTTCTATCCTTTACCACTCAAAAGTAGAGTAACAGTCAAACAGACAGGAAAAAAATAATATCCCCCCGATCTATCAATGCGGGGGCATGAAAATATTTGGTAAAAGTTTCCACATATATAAGTCATTGATTATATTATTGATAGCCTTAAAAAACTTCCCATCCAAATGATTGGCTCTGGATCTCTTTTCTTAACCTTTAACCTTTATTCTTCTGTTAATAATATACAGAAAACTTTTGCACACAGCAAAGGCTAAGCTCAATCTGCGCATATGTGCAGACTGATCTTAGCCTTCACTTAATGCTTTTCTACCTCATCATTGTGGGTTAAGTTCAACAAAATTAATGCTAGTTAAAATGCCAAAAACTTTGCAATTTGTTCGAAACAAAATTCAAGGAAGTGGACCCATAATAGTTCGAAAGTTATGAACTTTAAGAGTGTTAACTGAGGTTTCCTAATGATTTCTTTCAAAAAACCTTGGTTAACATTGTGAAAGATAATTAGTTCCGAAATGTTGAGGAAATCTTACGGGCCCACTTCCTTCACTTCAGCAGGATAAGGCAGTATGGTAAAAATGTTGCAAAAAGTGAAATATAATACATACTGTAACACTGCGTAACATTTGTCATGGCCAAGGTCACACTATCTGGGTTTGAATCCACAGGACACGCGTCACATGCCTCATTCAACCATGTTGATTTGTAAAAACCTGGCTGACATTTGACACAAGTTTTACCACATTCTGACGTCTCGTAACCTGGTGGACACATTGCTGAAACAAGAGAAGCGTATTAAAAAAGGGCAACAGAAATGTTATTAATACAGCTTGCACATTACATGCTGTTTTTATGACAATTTTTTGGCTTTCCACTGACAAAATTCAAAAGTGACCATAAATTTTCAAATGGTCCAAAGGTTAATTGATTGATTGAATGGTGTTTAATGCCACTTTCAACATTTTTTCAGTCACATCACAATGGCTGGAGCACCTAACAATGGATTACTGGTATTTCTCTCACAGGTACAACCATCACACCCTTTCCTAAGCCTCCAGCTACTATTTCACATAGGTCTACGATTAGCAACCAATTGGTGAGAGACAAATAGTCGGAAAGAATGAGTGCCGTCAAACCCGAGACCTCTAGATTGACAGTCTGATGTGCTACCAACTGCCCTATGATGGCGGCTTGGTCCAAAAGAAAAAAAATCTTAGAAATTTATCATTTTGGGACACTTAAAATAAAGGACACTATCATTCTATTCCTTCTTAAAGACTCTCTGATACATGAATTTCCAAATCAAGACTCTATAGAGTAAAAGTTGCAATCATATGAAAGTAAAATGACATTGAGAAGAGACAAGGAATATCAGGTGGCTGCTTAGATTTTTTGAGTAGTATATAATATATTTATCTATACTTACCAACACTCTCTCTCCATGTAGAAGCTCCCTTCCTAAAACTTGTACAACCAGTTAGATAAGCTGTACACAGTTTAGAACTTGTGTCAGACATATAGGTCATAAAGTTGCATATAATTTTGTACTTACGAACACACTCCCTCCATGTAGAGGCTCCCTTCCTCAAAGTTGTACATCCAGTTGGACACGCTGTACACAGTTTAGAACTCGTGTCAGACTTATATGTTCCATAGTCACATGGTAAACATTCGAGAACAGGCAAACATCGATAACCAGCTGGACAGTTGACTGAAATTTAAATGTAAATGATATGTGCTCGTGAGACACAAATGCCACCAAAAGGTATTTTTTAAAGTTTGACCTTGATTGCTGACTTTGACAGATGACCTTGACCTTTATGTTTGTTAAACACAAATGCCACCAAAATCTTATTACAATCAAGGCAATTTTAGGTTTGACCCTCAAAGCTGACTTTGACAGATGACCTTGACCTAGATTGCCTTTTCCTTAGTGTGAGCAATTCAATGGCTCAGCACAAAACAGTTGTAACTGGCTATAACTGTTTTGCGCTGAACCAAAGGGATGCCTATTTATGAGATCTATCATCATGCAAATTTATCAGCATTTATCTTAAACAGGATTGGATTGAGTGGCAATGTAATGTGTGTTTTTTTTATGGTTAAATTTTTGCAGACAGACAGAAAGACAGATTTGTGGACACCAGTAAAATACTTACAGCCCAGTCTTATTGTTAACTATCATGGTTGTCACAAAACAACTTTGTCGATGTTTTTAACAGAAATGCAAAATTATAAAATTAACTGAATTTTGCCAAAGTTCTAAAGATATCCATGTGATATCATAAAGAATATCATATGGGATGTTATCACATGAATATTTGTTTAGTTATAAGATAAAGGTGCTTATCGAGGTCTGCAGTTGCTAGATAATGCTAACAATCTATGTCCAAAAAAGGACAAAACTCTAACAAAAACGATTTCAGAATGATCCCCCATGATAGTCTGGATAGCTCTTAAGATGATATCAAGATATGACCAAGGTTGAAAGTTCATCACCAAAATGCCAACAACAACACCAACACAGACGCAAACACAGCCAAGGTGATAACAATACCTCAGGTTCTTTCTCCAAAATCAGTCAAGTTAAAAATTTGCATCTTCTAATTTAAGGAATAAATTTTGTTTGAACATAGTCATTATTTATCATTTAACAATACAACAGAAGTTTTAGTTTTTTATACTTACACCCTAGATATGTTGCCACAGCACTTGTTCCATCAGCAACTCCATCTGTTAATGCTGTCTGAAAATAAGCATTTATATCATGCTATAAAAATTATTGACATGATATCACCTGCCATATAACATGAAATGGTTATTATCAGGCAGTCTTTTTTCAGAAACAATTTGAATATTTGTGATGATAAACAAGTCCACTTTCACCTGAATTTCTTTGATAGTGATGGTTACATGCAATTTAAGCTTTGAGAGAAAGATTGAATGATAAATTGAGTAACATGTAATGGTCTTGAAATATCAAGCTTATCTGGTCTCAGCTTCTAACCTGGAATATTCTTGCTGTGGCAGGAGGTAAGGACAAAGATCAGTCTTCAGAGGAGGTGCAGTCTGATCTTGGCCTTTACCACCTAGTTTTCCTTTTAAAAAAAGAAAATTTTGAAGATTATATTTTCAAAATATATACTGTCTTACGATAATAATGCATTTCATGTTTTCAGCACTTTGAATTTAAATTGCAATTTTTACCATTTTCGGTTTTTATCAGCAGGAAAAAGGTTAAACATTGCAGCAAATTATCTTAGGAGTGAAATTTTCTGCTGAATTCAAATTAACTATTTTTGGGGACATTTCAACGAGTCCGACTCAAGTTTTTCACATCAAGGAGCAACACTAACACCAGTCCTCGGGTCCTAGCCCTGTTGTTTTTAAGGTTAGGACTGGTAGAAGTTGCCATACTGCAGGTTTTCCAGGCCTGTATACGAGTGTGAATCAAAAGATACATAGACTTGCATTTCAGAAACTTTGATTTCACAGACTACAGAAAGAAAACCACACTGTTATTAAATTGTGGCATTTGCCTTTTGTCATGGAGATTTGGATTAAATCTACCTAGTTGTTCACCTGTAGCAACTTTTCCAAAGCATTTTAGTCACTTCGTACCGGCGCAAGGTAACGAAGTCAATATGACGCTACGGTATTGATAACTTTAGTTGAAAGTCAGCACTTTTCAAAATACTCAACTCAACAATAAACATAATGTCTTTATCACCTAACAATTGGATAAGTACTTTTTTCATATACACCGATTCAAATTTGGTGAACTTAAATGTGTAATGGGTCTTGAAGATAATGAACTGATCTTGGCCTGTGACAATTACAGATGATATGTCCAGGAGACAGTTTCCATTCTCCGAGTGTCATCCTTCAGAAACACTCTCCATTCTAAAACAAACCTTTCAAAAAGAAGGTATTTGCTTACGTTTGAAGACCTTTTAGCATATTTTGTCATTTTAACCTCTCGATTTGGTTTTTTATATGTCCAATAGAACTTATTTTTTCCAGGTTGTCTATGATTGCGCCAGTGCCATCATTTTGAAGTCCGAAAGTTGATGCGTGCCCTTAGCTTATTAACTTTGAATTAAACAAGAGCCGTCAGAGACGGATTATGCTCCCCGAATAAGGCATTGTCACAAAAACAAGAGCCATGTTGGACATGGACATCCCCCGCCAAGAAAGCTTGATAGTAAACTGAAGCCTAATAGATAAAAGATTCTATGTACTGTCAAAGATTTGCCTCCTATAAAATCTAAGTAATAAAAATAACAAAGGGCAATAACTCCAAAATTATGCAAGCAAGAGTTGTAGTTCAGGTGTATTTCACTTCTCCTCTAAGAGATCTATCCACCCATAAAGATTCAAGTTGATAGCTATTGTACTTTAGGAGATATGCTCCAGACAAAATCTAAGTATCAAAAATAACAAAGGGCAATAACTCCAAAATTATGCAAGCAAGAGTTGCAGTTCTTGTACACTGCACTTCTCCTCTATGAGATCTATCCACCCATTCAGTTTCAAGTTGATAGCTATTATACTTTAGGAGATATGCTCCAGACATAATCTAAGTATAAAAAATAACAAAGGGCAATAACTCCAAAATTATGCAAGCAAGAGTTGTAGTTCTTGTGCACTGCACTTCTCCTCCATAGGATCTATCCACCCATAAGGTTTCAAGTTGATAGCTATTATACTTTAGGAGATATGCTCTGTGGTCAGATTGCAAGGACTCAAATAAGATGTTATCTTATACAGCAAACATAAAGGTAACAAACATTAAACTCCCTTTTTGCATGACATATTTTTAGACACAAATATCAAATACCTTATGGTAAAGGGCATCTGATTTGCTACTGAAATGTGAAATTTCATCAAATTCTGAGCATGAGACTAGGAGAAATGAAAGAATAACTGTATTTTACGCGCTAGCGTAAAGGTAACAAACATTTAGCCCCCTTTTTCCATGATATTTTTTTGTACGTTAATTTCAAATTGTTTATAGTAAAGAGCATCTGATTTGCTACTCAAATATGAAATTTCACTAAATTCTGACTGTTAGACTAGGAGAAATTTGGGAAAAACTGTTTTTTACCCTAAGTCCCCTTTTCCCGTGACAAGGTCTCAAATCCAAAAACCGTCACAGATGCATCATCACTATATCATAGGGAGTTCACATGGTACGTTTCATTTGATTTGGCCCAAGGGTTATGGAGAAATAGGTGGGGACGGATGGACGGATGGACGGAATTACTATTTTACAAGCTAACGTAAGGTAACAAACATTTAGCCCCCTTTTTCCATGATATTTTTTTTTTTACGTTAATTTCAAATTGTTAAAAGTAAAGGGCATCTGATTTGCTACTCAAATATGAAATTTCACTAAATTCTGACTGTTGGACTAGGAGAAATTTGGGAAAAACTGTTTTTAACCCTAAGTCCCCTTTTCCCGTGACGAGGCCTCAAATCCAAAAACCATCACAGATGCATCATCACTATATCATAGGGAGTTCACATGGTAAGTTTCATTTGATTTGGCCCAAGGGTTATGGAGAAATAGGTGGAAATGGACGGACGGACGGAATTACGGACGGACGGACAGACGAAGCGGTGGCTATATGCTCTCCCTTCGGGGAGCATAAAAATACCGAATGGATAATGCTTAAATTTTAATCATCCTAACAAATTATGTCAACACATAAAAAGGCGAAGTTTGGAATAGTTCGGTTCAAAATAAGGGAAAAATTACGGATAGTAACACTGGGAAGTAACGTTACAGAATGGATTGTGCCAGTTGCTCCTACCCATGAATATCAAATGCTGGATTTTTTTCACCATTGTCATAGCAGACTCTTGTCTTGTTAGTAATATGTCAACATTAAATGGTTTGGTCAGACATGCACTAAATTTCATATATTTCCGTCAAGCAATTCTAAAGTTATAGTAAAAGTCCATGTATTTTTTTTCATCCACCCTTGTATAATGGGCATATTATATTTTAATCAACCCTTTTTGGAAGAAAGGTCCCTTTGGAATACTTTGTTTTTCCTATACCATTTGAAAAACAATGTGGAAAAAGAAGAAATTGCTTGAAACAAGCAATTTCTTCTTTTCCCACACTGTTTTCCATACATTTTACCCCTTATTTGCTTAAAAATAATTAAAGATATCAAGGTAGATCTGTTTATATTTTTGAGGACCTGTAAGATTTAGAGGCAACAGGTCCTTGCGGCTGGTGACAGAAAGTAGTAAGTGTCAAACCCTGCAGATGAGAAAGGAAGCTCAGTACAGGTTAAGATCAAACTACATGTACATCTGTGCAGTTTCATCATCGGGAAATTTTTTAGTCTCAAAATTGTTAAATTCAACTTTTTTGATTGATATTAAATCATATAAAGAGATGAAGATAAACTTCTTTTTAATGAATTCATCGCAGGTCTCATAGTGTGATCTCCCAGGGGTTTAGTTTCATGCATCCATGAATTCAATTATTTTCTAATCTTCATTTCTTAATTGGAATTTGTGATGCATTTACTCTAACATCAATGTTTTTTTGAAAAAATTATTAAGATTTTCTAATTTGTGAAGTGTAAAAGAAGAACTCAAAGACATAAGTGTGAAAAAATATCAAGTTATTAATGTATTGTTCTGACCAGGAAGAAAGTTTGTGAAATCAACCAGTTAACCTATTTCATTGTTCTATTTCAAATGTTTAAGTTCCAAAACTTTTTTTTTCATTGCTAATGTTTGAATGGGGTTTTAAACCACTTTTAACATTTTTTTATCTCAGACATATTTCAGCAGCTGGAGCATCAAACAATGATTTCCCTGGTATTTCTAACGCCAGTATTACCACAGCATCCCTTCCAGCTTCTCATCCCACATAGGCAAAGCTACAGATAAAGGGGAGGGGGGGTATTTTGGATTTCAAATAAGATTATTTCAACTATTCTTGCCCAAATCCTTTGTTGTGGGTACTCATTGGAATCGTCTTGACAAGACGATTCAAATGAGTACCCACAGCATAGGGTTTCAGTGAGATTTAAAGATTTTAGACTGGCTTTACCCCCTCTCTTTTTGTACCTCTGCAAAGGTTTGTGAATTTCATCCAATTCAGGGATCGACATTAACATCAGTCCTCTGGCCAGAGACCTGTGGATTTTAGGGAGGACTGGTAGATGTAAACATGCTGCAGGTCCTTCAGGCCTGTAGTTCATGGTAGTATTAGGTATTTCAAATCCGTCATGTTTTGAAAAATGATTGCCTCTCAAATACTAAAATTTGCATTCCCAAATTTGAAAACATGATAGAAAAAGAAGAAATTGCTTGTCTAAAGCAATTTCTTCTTTTCCAACAATCTTTTCCTTGCAACTTATTCCCTAAATTGCTTAAAGTCAAACATGGTTTACCTGCTGCACCTGTTAATATCATTGAGGACCAGTAATATTTTTGGCAACAGGCCCTTCAGGCTGGTGGCAAAAAGAAGTTAGTGTCAAACTCTGCCATTGGTGGGAAACATGTGTTACAGAAAGGATGAGTGTCCCAAAGGGACTCAAACCTGTGACCCCCTAGGAGTGATCGCAAAGACACTACCTACTGCATTGTGAAAATGGCTCCAATCCTAATAGTATGGACCACATAAAAGTTTTTCTGAAAATCTTTCCAGCAATAGTTACTAGTAATACTTTTAATAGTTCCCAGATGCTCCCTTGCTTGTGAAACCTCATTTTTGTAATTATACTTACTTCAATGGCAGATTCATCTGAGGCTGAAATATTGAAGAAAATAAAATGAGCCTTACATATCCAACAATTTGAAATGTTTTTGACATGTAAACATTGAAAGGCCTTGACAGCCAAAAACTTTAGATAGAGAGTTACCTGATTGTCTAAAAATGCTTTGAGACCTTATCTATGTACTAAGCACATAGTTAAGATTCTGGTCAGACTGTGCAGATGCACAGGCTGGGCAGAGTCTTTGCTTTGCCCGTATTTGAAATTTTTGGAAATCTCACACACCGGCTCAAATAATACTAAACCTTGCAAACAAGACATCATTGGCTGGTTTACAGAAAATCTGACCATGAACTCTCCTGCTAAAAAAGTTCATGAACTGGTTGTTGACCATTCAAGAACAAGAAAAAGTCCAAGAACTGGTGCCTGAACATTCTATAATTGTTCTTGAACTCCTAGGAACCAAATGAAAATTTAATTAGAAAATCCTCATTGACCCTCTAAAATCCGCTGTTTTCATCCAATTGACTTCAACTTGCTCAGAACGATTGCACTATCACAAGGATGGTTCCTCTCGGAAAAAGGGCCGAGCATAAAACGTCATGGGAAAAGGAGCAAAATGAAAATAAATGAAAAATTTGATAAGAAATTCTCCCTTATTGCTCTTAAGTCCAAAGTTTTCACCCAATTTGGTCAGAATGATAATCGACCATAACATGGATCATTTTTTCAAAATAGGTCAGATCCGTCAAGTGCCATGGGAAAAGAAACCTAGTGCAAATTCAATTAGAAAATCCTTGTTAAAGCTCTAAAGTCCACAGTTTTCATCTGACTGTCTTCAAACTCGTGCAGAATAATTGTACCTATACAAAGATGGTTCCTCTTTAAAATGGGCCTGATCTGTCAAGCATGACAGGAAAAGGGGCCAAAATAAAATTAAATTGGAAAATCCTCTTTTACGCTCTTAAGTCACAGTTTTAATTGATTGTCTTCAAACTTGCTCAGAATAATTGTATCATCAAAATGACTGCTCTCTTTTAAAATATTTATATGATCAATTGAGCGTCATCAGAAAGGGGCACTATACACATGTATTTGAAATTAGATTTTAAGAACTCATTGTTAATACTTCTTCATATATGCATGGAAGTTAATGAAAATTTAACTAAGTATTCTACATCATGTGACCATGTGCAAACTGATGTGGTCTGGTGCTTTCTGATGCATCATAGAAAAATGGGCCTTATTGTAAACTTCTTGTTAACAAAACTCCTCTTTTATCAATGGATACATTCATGTGAAACTTTCACAGAATATTCCATTTCCAGTGACTTTAATAATGCGCATTTGTGGCTGTTAAAATACATGCTGCGTGATGATAAAAGGGGCCTTTATGCATGTTCTTTGTTATCACAGCTCCTTCATTTATACAGATTTTCATAAAAAACTCAACAGAATATTTTCTCATTGTGTGACCATGGCCACATTTTTTTGCCGGTGATATGCCAGTCACGGAAAAGGGGCCTTAATGTTAACTTTCTTGGTAACACAACTCCTCTATTTTTTATAGTTAAAATTGTATAAAACTCTCATAGAATGTTCCTTATCAAGTAACTATGTGCATCGAATGGAGGTTTGGTGATAAAATGCTGTGTCATGGGCCTCTTGTTTCTTGTGTTTTTTTTTTTTTATCTCAAACTTAAGCATCTTCAGACACTAATGTCTTCTTGTTTCAATCCATCACCTGCTGAGATGGCAAATTTTTAGACTTTTCTAATTTCAAAAAAGTTGCAAATGACAATTCAAGGTTGATGAATTTTTAGAATACCTTTGTCTTTTGTGAAAGAAACCATTCTTTAAATTGAAGAAATTGCTTGTAACAAACAATTCCTTCATTTCCCACAAAATTTCCAAACATTTTCTTCAACAATTTTTGTCTTTTCAACTAACATTTAAGCCCATTTAAATCCTTCTCAAACTGTTTATGGCATATCATTCTGTCAACAAAGGGTTTGCAGACAATGTAGACTAAGATCAGCCTGCACAAACGTGCAGTCTGATCTTAGCCTACACTGCCCATAGGAATAGGATTTAAGGACTTCGAAATTTATACACACTCAAAGGGCGATAACCAAAGAAAATATAGGAAAAAGGCAATATGTGGACTGTGACAAAACATTAATGCCCTCAGTCTGCTCCCTTTTTATGATTTGGACATTGGTGAATATTCAAAACATCGTAACTACAGCTTAAATAAGCTGAAGTTTCCATGTAATGATCATTCATCAACAATATTTTCAATGGATGATTATTTCTTTTACGCACTTGCGTAAATTGCGTAATGGGAGTTAGGCCCTTGCTTCCTGCTTTATACTTATTTTTTTTATGTGAGAAAATATATATTAAAACTTGAAAATTGATTTGATATGTCCCAACAAGGTGGCAATATGTCACAAGATATGCCCATGCTGGATGTTGACTGGGGGAACAGATTGAAATTGAAGTCTACAAATTTAAGAACTGTCAGAGGACAACAAGACTATAAGTGCTTGAGAGCGTCAGCAACTCAATGTTGATATCTAAAATTTCCAATAATTTAAATATCAGAGTAATGAATCTTTGTCTCGGGGGCTGGTATTATGGTCACAAAAGGCTATACAAAGTTTCCAAGCAATGGCTTTTTGAGAAATAGAGATATTGAAGATATGTATCAGTTGCATGGAAAAAACTCCTAATAGTCTTAAAGTCCAAAAACAGTTAAAACTCCAATTAATTCAATATCAAAGTGATGAATCTTTGTCTAGAGGCTGATATTATTAATACAGAAGCATGTACAAAATAGTGCATAAAAACTTAACCAAGAATTTCTAAGTTCAAAAGGGGTGTAAACTCCACTTGATTTCAATATCAGAGTAATGAATCTTTGTTAAGGTGCTGATATTACAATCACAGAAGCATGTGCAAACTGCAAAGCAATAGCTTTAGAAGAGACATCGATCTAAAACAGTTGAATGTAAAAACTAAACCAAAGCATTATGCTAATGCAGTTGCAGACACCCTAAGGTTACTGGAATAGCCACCCTATTACAGTCGATATTGCTCGAGCGACCACGTCTATTAAGCGACCAATTTTATTAAGCGACCACCATAAAAAGTCCCCTCACCGTAAGCAAATTCCCTGAAAAAGAGGACATTCTTAACGAAAATTGGTTATTGTTGAATGTTGAATCTTATGTTGTTGGAACCCATAAGAATCGTCTCTATGAGACGATTCTAACGGGTTCGAACATCATAGGATTCACTTCGACTTGACCGACAATCTATAAATGTTATCAAAATGAACTGTCACATTTATCATGGTATTTTGTATTAAGCGACCATTTCCATTAACGACCGTTTTTTGGTGGTCCCTTAAGTGGTCGCTTAACACAAGTTTTACTGTATATGAATTAAGTCAGGCTAAAAAGTTTGCTAGGTAGAGATACATTTCTTCTGCATTGCACTCTGTCACATAAAAAAATTTAAGTGACTAAGGTTCAAATCATTCTGACTTAAAGTAACAGATTTATGCTCTGGATAAAGAATTAGACGCTGGGGACTACATGAAGATACCATATGCTTGAGCAACACTTGTTTCACTATCCCAAAAGTATGCAGTTTGAAACAAAATGAGCCTGTGTGTGTGACATTTCAAACAATTTCTCATGTGCACAAAGAAAAGCTTCAGAGTCTTCACTTTGCATTTAGTAGCTAGAAAGGGTCTCAAAGTATATGTAGACCATCAGGTAACTTTATATTTACAGTATGTGGCTTTCTACGCTACTCAATGTTGTACTTCACGAAAATGTCAAATTGTTGGAAATGTCACACACAGACTCATATCATTTTAACTTCAGGAGGAGAAGGTTTAAACTTGATTAGTGTAAAATTATTACTGTTTTAAAGAGATGAAAAGAGAAATTGTTAATTTCACAGAGGTATGAAACTAAAAACCTAATCACACATTATGAATAGGCAAATCGGATTCATGCATGAGTGTGATTAGGTTTTAAGTTTCATATCTCCATGAAATCAACAAATACTCTCTTTAGCCCCAATAACTTATTATAATGAATTCATAATGTATCCATATCTCCATAAAAAAACAGTTATCTTATAGGGCTACTTTGGGCAGAAGCTTTCAAAATAATGCATACTCAAATTTATTTTCATTGAGAAGTAAAACTAATTTTATAGCCAATCGGACCGCACTAATCTTCATGGACACAACAAAATTAAAATTATTATAAAACATACTTACTAAGCTCATCTACAATATTACAATCACAATGGCTACACCAAACAAGCAAAACTGCACTGACCAACAAGAAATATTTCATTTTCTGTTATTTATTTTTCTGTAATAGAAATACAATTATTCAATTACAGAACAGAAATTGTAAAACAGCATATAATAATAGGCAAGGGTTAAATGTGCTTTACAGATTATTCAATTATATGTACTTAACTCATACCCGTATAACTTTTTTCCATAAAAGAAGAAAGTAGGAAAAATGGTAATCAAGAGGGCCAAGAAGGCCCTATTTCACTCACCTGACTTCATATTTGTGATAATCATGAAATCAAAATTCAATTTTCACACTAGCAGATATAATTACAATACTAATACTTATATTTGATCCAATTAAAGTGCCTTACTCTTAAAGTACAAAAGGGCCAAAATATTGGCTCATAGAGTGTTAATACTGATCTCCACAGTAACCTTACCATTTTCATTAGGGTTGACATCCTTGAGACTAGATCAACATTTTGACCAAGTTTCATGATTGTGCCAAAATCATGGCTGAGGAATACTGTAAACCAATAGAAGTGATTCAGGGGAGGGATGAAAACGCAAACTTTAAGTTTCAGGAATAGCCCTCACATCATGAAAACACACACTTGAATTGTTAGCTCCACTGGCTGAAAGCCACTGGGGCTATTGTCATGGCGTTGTGTCCGTCGTGCGTCCGTCTGTGCGTCCGTGCGTCCGGCCGTAGACTTTAAAAATCTTCTCCTCAGAAACTACTGGATGAATTTCAACCAAACTTCACAGGAATGATCCTTTGGTGACCCTCTTTCAAAGTTGTTCAAGAAATTTTGATCCAATGAAAAACATGGATTTAATTGGCGTTGCTAATTTCCAAATATGGTAAAAAGTGAGTTTTCTCAGATTCTAATTGATAGATACCAATGAAATTTTACATGAATGATCCTTGTGTGACCCTTCATCAGTCTGCAAAAGATTATTGAGATCGGATGAAAAATATGCATTTTATGGGCGGAGGTCATTTCTCTATATGTTATATAGTGGAAACTTTGGAAATCATTTTCTCAGAATCTAACCAATGGATATCAACCAAATTTCACTGGAATGATCCTTGAGTGACCCTTTATCAGTCTACCAAAAATTATAGTGATCGGATAAAAAATGTGTATTTTATGGGCGGAGGTCATTTCTCAAAATGTTATATAGTGGAAACTTTGGAAATCATTTTCTCAGAATCTAACCAATGGATATCAACCAAATTTTCTGGGAATAATCCTTGAGTGACCCTTTATCAGTCTACCAAAATTTATTGTGATCGGATGAAAAATGTGTATTTTATGGGCGGAGGTCATTTCTCAATATGTTACAAAGTGGAAACTTTGAAAATCATTTTCTCAGAATCTAACAGATAGATATCAACCAAATTTTACATGAATATACCTTGGGTGACCCTTTATCTGTCTACCTAAAATTATTGTGATGGGATGTAAAATATGTATCTTATGGGCGGAGGTCATTTCTCTATATGTTATATAGCGGAAACTTTGAAAATCATTTATCTCAGAATGTAACTTATGGGTATCAATCAAACTTCATAAGTATGATCCTTAGGTGACCCATTATCATACAGCCAAAAATTATTGTCATTGGATGAAAAATATGTCTTTTATGAGGGGAGGTCATTTCTCTATATATTATAATAGTGGAAACTTTGAAAATCATTTCAACATCAGTAGAACCCAAAATATCTAAAAATCTAGTCAAAACTTAGATTTGCTATTACAAGAAATTCAAGCCTGTGGAGCGACACAAGCCATTCATGGCTTTCTAGTATTTGTAAGTTATAGGAAAAGGAAAAAGTTTAAAATATATGTCAAAAATAATTTTTTATGACCACTGACAGACTTCTACAATCAAATAATATAATACAAACACCGACATGGATGTCACTGATATTACCTGTTTCATTTAAGTCAACCCGAGCAATACAAGTCACTTGATAAGTAAAGTCTTTTTCTTGTAAATAAGTTCAGATTTATCTCAAATATGCTGTGATTTTCAATTTTGCATAATTTGATTTCTTGGCTGTAAATTTTAACATACATTTTGGGTCCGTGATCAATCATAACTAGAAAGCCATGAATGGCTTGTGTCGCTCCACAGGCTTGAATTTCTTGTAATAGCAAATCTAGGTTTTGACTAGATTTTTAGATATTTTGGGTTCTACTGATGTTGAAATGATTTTCAAAGTTTCCACTATTATAACATATAGAGAAATGACCTCCGCCTATAAAAGACATATTTTTCATAAAATCACAATAATATTTGGCTGCATGATAATAGATCATCCAAGGATCATACTAATGAGGTTTGATTTATATCCATCATTTGCATTCTGAGAAAATGATTTTCATAGTTTCCACTATATAACATATAGAGAAATGACCTCCATCCATAAAATACATAGGTTTCATCCGATCACAATAATTTTTGGTAGACTGATATAGGATCACCCAAGAATCATTCATGTAATATTTGGTTGATATCTATCCATTAGATTCTGAGAAAATGAATTTCAAAGTTTCCACTATATAACATATAGAGAAATGACCTCCGCCTATAAAATACATATTTTTCATCCAATCACAATGATCTTTGGTAGACTGATAAAGGGTCACCCAAGGATCATTCATGTAAAATTTGGTTGATATCTATCAGTTAGATTCTGAGAAAATGATTTTCAAAATGTCCACTATATAACATATAGAGAAATGACCTCCGCCAATAAAATACATATTTTCCATCCGATCAAAAAAATTGTTGGTAGACTGATAAAGGGTCACCTAAGAATCATTCATGTAAAATTTGGTTGATATCTATCAGTTAGACTCTGAGAAAATGATTTTCAAAGTTTCCACTATATAACATTTAGAGAAATGACCTCCGCCCATAAAATACATACTTTTCATCCGGTCACAATAATTTTTTGTAGACTGATCAAGGGTCACCCAAGGATCATTCATGTAAAATTTAATTGGTATCCATCGATTAGAACCTAAGAAAAGTCACTTTTTACCATATTTGGAAATTAGCCATGCCCATTAAATCCATGTTTTTCGTTGAATCAAAATTTCTTGAACAACTTTGAAAGAGGGTCACCCAAGGATCATTCCTGTGAAGTTTGGTTGAAATCCATCCAGTAGTTTCTGAGGAGAAGATTTTTAAAGAAAAAGTTTACGACCGCACGCACGGACGCACGGACGGACGCACGACGGACACAACGCCATGACAATAGCCCCAGTGGCTTTCAGCCAGTGGAGCTAAAAACAAGAAACATTTTTTTTGGTGACAATATGGAAAAAGGTGTTCATTTTGCAAGACAATGGTCACAAACTGTTGAAATTTACAACTATAATGTGCGAACTTGAACAATATTTTTATTGAAATCTATTGACTGTATAATACTGTTGGTTTGCGACTGTAAGATAGTAACCATAGCTTCTATCAGCTAGAAATTTGGTTGTTTTTTGTAGACAAACCTTTTCCATTTGTGATGATCATATATTAAGTAGGCCTAAGTATGCAAATTTTTTGTAGCTTGTTCTCCCATGCAGCATCCACAGATAGTAACAATCTGAATATTTTAATTTGCAGTAAAAAATCCTGATAGATCTATAACGTAAAACACAAATATTTCTAGTTGTGAACTTTTCTAGGTTTACAGTACATGTACTAATGAATTAATTGAAATGGAAATTCAATGATAGCAAAAACTCATCTTGAGCATGATGTACTCATTAGAGCTAATGAAAAAGAATGAGCAGTGATACAGTGAAAGTTGTCTCACATCTCTAGATTTGTAAGGGTTTAACTCGGCCTTCAACAGAAGTGCAGATATATTGTCACACCAGTACAACCACAAACATTCATCCAACCCGATAGCTACCATGACATCCTACTTAGGTGTTGTATTAATCAATTATTAGTGGGAGATAATCACACACAGAAGAATGACTTTTATCAAATGTCAATACAAAAATTAGTCAAACCAGAGCTTGACACTTTTATCACTTGAAATTATTTTCGAAATCCATTTTTAGTTCCATAGTTTTTGTCCATACTTGATAAAATATACAAATTCGAAATTCAAAATATCTATCTTAATTTTTTTTCCAAAAGATCATTTTTTACACAAAACAAACTTTAATATTCTTTTAAGAAAATTAATTCCCCTTAACTAGTTACTGTACCTGTATAAGTTCTGACAAAAACTCTTGTGACACACAATTACACTCCCAGTAAAAGCTATTTAAATACAATGAATGACAAACCAAAGGGTCTGGGCAGAACTTTTGTAAGTGCCTATAAATATATAGGCACTTACAATAGTTTTATGTTGACCCTTAAGTCATAAAGAGAGCTTACCTTTCGTTGATTTCCTAGTATGTAACCAAACACACCTCAGTTGTTTAGTTCAACTTTCAACACACCTAGACAAATGACTAATTGTGCTTAAAGTAAGAGATTCTGATCAAATATCAGGATGAAAGCTATCTAAGCCAAGGATCAAAATTACAACCCCAGGCTTGCGAGGCCAAGGTGTTACTGATTAAGCTTAATAAGCTTTTGCTTTAAAAGAATTTAAATAAAGGATATGTTTGCGTCAATAAAAGTATCATTTCACTTGTAAAGAATACGGTCAGTGGTGCATTTTAGTATGGACCATTAATTTTCAGAAACAATAGGAATAGGTTACTTTTAAAACTAAAAATAAATCAAGAACATGTGATTGTATTGTATGCTAGCATACATTTAAGGTAGTGGACCCATGATAGTTATGCAGCGTCTTAGGAGTAATGGACTTTGAGTGTTAACAGAGGTTTGCAAATGATTTGCATTAGGAAACCTCGGTCAACACTGTGAAAGATCATGTGTTCAAAAAAGTTGCGGAACTATCACGGGTCCACTTCCTTAACCTTTGTCATGCTGTATGGGAATCATTCATGTTTTAGTAGGAGGTATATACAAAGATAAACCTGAATGTATATGAATGTAGATTGATTGATTGAATGGAGTTTAATACTGCTTTCAACAATTTTCAGTTATATTGCGGCGGCTGGAGCACCTAAAAATGATATCCTGGTATTTCTCTCACCAGTACAACCACATCCTTTCCTAGCCACCAGCTGCTATCACACATAAGTCTACGATTATCAACCCATTGGCAAGAGATAAATAGTCGGAAAGAATGTGTGCCGGCGTTGGGGATCGAACCCAGGACCTCTAGATTGAGATATATGAATGTAGAAGTGAAGTTGCTTTGTCAAGGATTTTGACAAATGCCTTTGATGACCTTCTTCAAAATAATCTGTTTTGTTGATTTGGGATTTAACCCTTTCCTGTTTTACAAAATTTTAGACCTGTCCAAATTCAAAGGTTTTGTTAATCATATTTTTATGTGGATTTTAAATTGAAAAAATAACCATTCAGTAGGGTAGGAATTAGTGTGGAAAAAGAAGAAATTGCTTTTTAGAAGCAATTTCTTCTTTTTTTCACAATGTTTTCTCAATCATAAAATCAAAGGCACGTAAAAAGCAGGGATTTAACAGCAAAGGGTTAACACCTATGAACTTCACATTTCTGTAGATATACCATGATCCATGATTTCCTGTTGTTTTTCATGCCACGACATCAACAACTTTTGATCCATGTCACCAGATGCTCATCCCACTAATTAATTATTCTTTAATGCTATTTGATGGTTTATCGAGAAATAACGGTAGATTATCACTTAATAATCTCACCACAAAGCAGTGAAATTATCAAAAAAACTTATACCCTGCTTTTGTGTATTTCATCCTATCTGACGTCATCGATGCGGGGCGAAATAAGTGACGTCACAATGAGCGTTGCATAGCAATCACGTGCAAAATGATGCGCTTTACAAAAATATGTTCTAGAAATTTCACATTTTGTCTCATTTTTGCATTAAAGAAATAGAATAATCGTTTGTTTTTCATGTAAGATCGTTTTATATTTCATTGAGTGAACAACAAAAGATACATTTTCACGAGTGGCAGAGCCACAAACATTTTGACCAAACTTCATGATGATTGGACCATATTTGTGGCGTCTGGAGCTTTTACAAGAAAATTGTCATTAAGGCCCCTTTTCCCGTGATATGGCAGGGATCCTTCCCATTTTCAAAAGAGTTCATCCTCATGACCTAACAAATATTCTGACAAAGTTTCATGATGATTGGACCATATTTGTGGCTTCTAGAGTGTCAAGCTGCCGTCATAGCGCAGTTGGTAGCGTGTCGGTCTGTCAATCCAGAGGTCATGGGTTCGATCCCAGAAGGCGGCACTAATTCTTTCCAACTATTTGTCTCTCACCATCGGGTTGATTATCGTAGACCTATGAGAGATAGCAGCTGGAGGCTAGGAAAGGATGTGATGGTTGTACAGGTGAGAGAAATACCAGGAAACCATTGTTAGGTGCTCAAGCCGACGCGATAAAACTGAAATAATGTTGAAAGCGGTATAAAACTCCATTCAATCAATCAATCAATCTAGAGTGTCAACAAAAAAAATGTCATTAAGGCCCATTTTCCGTGTTATGGCACAAATCCTTCCCATTTTCAAAAGACTTTAACCTCATCACCTAACAAACATTCTGAACATGTTTCATGAAGATTTGACCATATTTGTGGCTTCAAGAGTGTAAACAAGAATTTTGTCATTAAGGCCCCTTTTCCTGTGATATGGCACAGATCCTTTCCATTTTAGCAATTTTTACAAGGGACCACACAAGGAATATTTCTGTCAAGTTTGGTAGATTTTGACTCTGTAGTTTAGGAGGAGATGTCGTGTAAAGAAATTGTTGACGCAGTGACGGACAGATGGACAGACGGAGGCCGGACATTGATAGATCACAATAGCTCCCTTGAGCACTTCGTGCTCAGGTGAGCTAAAAACTTTTTATTCAAAGTTGTGCAAGAAAAAAATGAGAGGAATAAATACTATAACATATACTAGAGCACTCTGTTCTTCCTGCATAGCTTTTGAGGTTAAAGTAATTTATTTCTTTCAAGGAAAATGAAGAAATTAATTGTTTCAAGTAATTGATTCATTTCCACATTATTTACAACGTACTTTGCAAAAAGACAAAATATTTTACGAATGCTACCTGTCAAGCGAAAAGGGACCATCTGAGAACTCTGTAAAATGGATATTTGAAAAGGAGATTGGGTTCAGCATAGGTCAACAAGAGGTCGCATTTCAAAAATTCTTTCATTTGGAGGTAGATGGATAATTCTAGATTCAGAAAATAAGCACATTGTCAAAAGTTAAGACCCTAGTCAGTCTGCACAGTCCATGCAGTCTGACTGGGGTTGATACTTTACACACTATCCAGATGGTCCCTTTTTGTGACGGGTCACTATAATTCTAACAATCAACAATATATGTTTGTAATCCACAAAATTTAATGCGCTTGTAAGAGCAGGTTTTTTTTTTAAATTAACTTTTAAAAATGACATTTTCAGATGACCTTGAACTTTGCATCTGTACCGGATAATCATTGAGATCTAACATTTTTTTAAAATTTTGGCTTTGTGTCTTGAATGTGCTTGAAGTAAAAGGCAAGATAAAGCTTTTTGGTCAAGTTTTGCAGAGGATTGACCTTGATAGATGGATGGCCTTGACCTGGGTACTTGCAGATGCGTACCACAAGATCTATCTCCATGCCAAATAAGACAAATGTATTTTGAATATGTTTGAAGTAATTGGCAGTGTTCAGTTTTTTACTGGCAAACTGACATAATGATAGACACTGGTAAATTAATATGCAAAATTATAATATGACTTACTTCGAAGGAGTGATATAAACCCGTTGAATATTTTGGGTATTACACAGGTGTTATTACATTAGTGGAATAACTATGCAAATGAGTCCAGAGTGAATAGCAACACTATTTTGTAAACGCAAAAATGACGTCATAATGTTGTTATTGTTACGTCAGTTTTAAATGTCGTTATATGTTTCGCGGAAAATTGAATTGTTGAATTTCAAGAATTTTGACAATTTTGCGCAAAAATTCGGGTCATTTTATAAATAGAATATAAAATTTGTGTTCATAAAATACCGAATTTATAAAACTCGTCATCTAAAACAGATAAAAAATCGACACAGCCTCGTTTTTATCTGTTTATAGATGACTAGTTTAATAAATTTGGTATTCCATGACCACTTTTTCAAATCCTCTATTTCTTGAATAAATTATGGTGGATTATTGAGAAATAACAGTATATTTCCACTTGACAATCTCAGTCAAAATAGAGAAATTACCAAACAAGGGGCCAATAAGGGCTTGAGACGCTCTCCTGACTTTATCACAAAAACAATCTTGCACTGGTCGAAACTCAACAAAACCCCTTTTTCCAGTATTTTCTGAGGAGTTGTCCCCCTTTTCCAAATTGACAAACCTTAGGATCCTACAATAATACTGTGAAAGTTTTAAGAGAATCCGATTCTAGAAAGAGACAGTCGAGAACCACGCTATCGCTATTCATTTTGAAAAACAGTTGTATATTATCAAGCAGGTAATTGGAATTATAACAAACACAACAAGACACATTTAATTCTCAATTAAAATATTTACTCCTTAACTATAAATGTTCAATAATAAATAGTTCATCAAGTGATAGATCAGAAATCAAATTTCAATATAACCTGTGTGTGACATTTCCAACAATTTCCTTTGTTGGTCACTGAAACCTTATGTTGTTGGTAATTCGTGAAATTATAAAGACAATCCAAATGAGTAACCACAACATAATTCTAAAGTCAGAAATAACAGATTTACCTTGTCACATCTCCCTCTTACCTGGAGCCCTGCAATTCAGAATATTTGAGCCTGAGTGTGACATTTCCAACAACTTCATGTGAGCGAGGTGGACAATTGATTGATTGAATGGAGTTTCACGCCGTTTTCTACATTTTTCCAGTTATATCGCACCGGCTGGAGCAATGGACAAACACTAACCAGACTAGACAAACCCACAATGCAATTTGAATATTTATTGATAGCCTGAAGTGGGATTAAGACCTTATCTATCTAAAGACCGTATAGCAAAGTCTCTGGTAAGACTGTGCAGATGCACAGGCTGTCCAGTGGCTTTGCTTTCTGCACATATTAAATTGTTGGAAATGTTACGCACTGACTCATTTTCTGATTTTTTTTAAAAAAAAATTGATCATCAGCATACACAGAAAGAAAAGCAAATACATCAGACTTTACATTTATTTACACAGGCTGATCTGAGTCTTTACTGCGTGTTGATAATGATATCGTTGGAAATGTCACACACAGACTCAAATTAGAAACATGTCATGCAAAAATTTAACATCTTGGTATGGAGAAGATTGCTTTATTCAAGTCAGATGGCTCAATCTGAACTTTATTACGAGAAATTTAACTTCTAGTCTTGTGCCAATCTCATTAAATGGAAACTACATGTACATAAACCCCAGTAGTTCTATTGTATTTATTTCAATAATAGAAATTTGTAGTTTGAATCCTGTTAAAAGCATGTCCGATTAGTCAACAAAATTTCATTGCTATTCCTGAACAAACTTCCAATTTAATTATGCCTTTAATCCCTCAAAAATTGGCAAGGAGAAGCCTCTGACAATAATTTGTCAAAATGAAGAAGCAACCAGTAATTATCAAAATGTATACATAACTTTCATTTATTTCACCCTACCTGACATTAACTGAGTGGAGCCAAAGAAGTGGTGATGTCATAAACGTTGCAAAGTAATGGCGTGAAAAATGACGTGCTTTAAGGAAAAATCTCCTAACATTTTCACATTATATGTCATTTTTGCAATAAAGAAATAGAATAGTTTGTTTGTTTTTTTGAGTTTTGGTGAACAGCAAAAGCTAGGTTTTTGTGTGTTGTTGTTCACTCAATGAAATATAAATTGATCTTACACTGAAACAAATGACTATCCTCTATATCTAGGGTTTTACTCGAAAAAAGGCCAAGCTATGAAATAGAGGATAATTGTTTGTTTCAGTCTAAGATCAATTTATATTCATTGAGTGAACAACAAAAGCTATTTGTTCGTGAGTGGTCAAGCCATGAGCGAAAATATAGCTTTTGTTGTTCACGAAATGGATTACTAATTGATCTAACTCTAAAAATAAATGATTATTCTATTTCTTTATTGCAAAAATGAGACAAAATGTGTAATTTCTAGGACATATTTATGTAAAGCGCGTCATTTGAATGTGATTGCTATGCAACATTCATTGTATCGTCACTTATTCTGCCCCACATAGATGACGTCTTATAGGATGAAATGCACAAAAGCAGGGTATAAGTTTTTGATAAATTCACTGCTTTTGCAGTGAGATTATCAAGTGATAATCTACCATTATTTCTCTATCAACCACTGAAAAGCACTAAAGAAAAAAGTTTTATTTCTCCAGCCAATATCTAAGGCTAGCAATCTGTCAACAGTAATGCTGAGAATTTCCTAAATAAGATCTTTATTTCACAAATGTATAATACAATCTTGTAATTATTTACACAAACAAGTCACAGATGTAAATAAACGTCCACTGAGTCAACGGATGTTGAACTTTGCTCCAGATACAGCCACTCACCAATTTTTTTCGAAATTTCATTGACATTAACATTGTGTCAAAGCCAATGTTGTTGGTACTCATTGAAATCATGCCATCAAGGTGATTCCATTTGATTACCTCTACAATAGACTTTAATAAGAAATAATTTCAACAAACCCCATGATGTTTGTTATCATTGAAATTGCCCCAAAAGACAGTCCAACGAAAACCCGATCAAATCTGGGCCCTAGATTATGAAAACCTTTTACTTTCTCAACTGGGAATTTACTAAAATTTGAAATACATTTTGTATTCCCAGGGCTCATATTTAACCCTTATTCAAGGGTTTTGAGAGAAGCAATTGTCAGAAGCAATTTCTTCATTTTTCACAATGTTCTCAGTCATAAAATCACAGGCACGTAAAAAGCAGGGATTAAACAGCAAAGGGTTAAAAAAAAGAATTTCGGCAAAAAAAAAGGTGAAATCTCAAGATGAATTTAGAGTAAATTCTCAGCTGTGTAAGGAAATGGTTTAATAATCTCGGGCCCAGGGGCTAGCTCCAGTGTTGAAAATTCTCTCTCCACTATTACTCGTCTTCAACTACCATTTGTTGATCTCAAAGAATCTTTTTCCATGAAACACCGGCAGTTTTGCTATAACACTTAGTCCACAAAATGAAGCGTTTATTAGGAAATGGTATTTATCGTATTTTGTGTAAAAACTTGCCAGGAAAAATCTGAAATGACAAATTATAACAATCAGATGAATGTCAAAGAGACTTAAACAATTCCTTTCAAAATTGATTGATTTAAAACTTTCTTCACAAAATGATCTCATATATTGTAGCTGGGGGTCAAAACCTTGTAACTTCAGCTTGAATAAGCTGGAGTTATGAGGTTTTGGGTGCCCACCAACGTTATTTACCCTGCAATTATTCTGCATACAAATTAAGGGATAAATTGAAATGTTACAATAAGTTAAAGATGTTTTTTCTCTTTCTGATTATTTTCTTATAAACATATTAGATTAATAACATTATTTACTTTGTCATGATGAATAAATTTTTCCTAAAAATTTTCATCGCAATCAAAGAGCAAAAAGCACTGAAAGTAACAACTGTATGTCAACTTTAATTTGAAAAACTAAATCTATTGACAAGTCCAGTTTGAAAGTGAGAAACAAGTGGTGTAGACTATGTGCAGGCTGATGTTTGTCTATAGCTCCTGCCAAAGCAGGAATATTCTGGGTTCAGCATGACAAGGATTAATTTTGTGGTATCAACAAACAGTGATATATCAAGGCTGTGTTTCTGCATCACTGTCCCCTAAAATTATAGATGTCCCCAGTTATTTAATACTGTGGGGACACTGTCATCTTTGTTCATTAACCTTAGTAGCTAGACTGTAAGTATGACCCATTAATGTTATAATTCTACCTTCTTTTTTCTGAAAATAGGGACATTGTTCCCCTTACTTCCAAAACCTTCGCAAACATTACAACAAGGTTTTTTACAGACTTGATATGAGAATTTATTCAAGAATTGATTTGTTTGTTTGAATGGGTTTAAACACTGTCTTTAACAATTTTCAGTCAAACCACAGCATAAAGTATCTCAACATGGACTTCTTGTATTTTTCAGTTTTCATTTCTACCATTAAATTCTTTCCTAGTCTCAAGCTGCTATCACACCTAGGTTCTAGATTATCAACCCATGGTGGGAGACAAATGGCAGAAAGGATATATCCCTTCACCAAGGCCAGCATTGCGCTAGCTTTTCAAATTCAGGAGTAGGTATTATCCATGATTAATGCCCTGGCAGAGTGGAGCCTAATTAATGGGTTGATGCACTTAAGGTTAAGGGAAATCAGCTTTTATCTAAAATAACCTACTTCTAAAGAGATTCGACATAAATAACCCGAGACCTTAAATCGTGGATTGGTAACCAAACAATGAAATGTGTTCACTCTCTCATTTACGTTGATTACCGATTAAAATTTGAAAGAACCAAAACTTTTGAAAAGTAAACACACCAAATTATGTTACGGTTAAGCCCTGCCCTGCCAATTCGATAATTACGCAGAATAATCCCTTGACTGTGAACTTATACAGGTCAAAACTAGTATTTTTTAAAAGTGGTCAAAAACTATGAAAATCTTAGGTGGGTAATTAATATTTATTTCTGGTTATGTTTACATCTAATATCTACATCTAATCTTCATATGGATCTCTTATAAAAAATTCAAGGAGAAAATTAATTCTAATACATTTATAATTTGCAATAGTATCAACAAGTATGCAACATTACAGAAAATTTAATTGGTCAAAAATGGGATAATAATATATTTATATTACAGTCAAAACCCTGGTTTAAGGTTAAATATTCACCCTGTCAAATCCTTGAGTTTATTCATTAATATGAACCAATTACTTACAGAACTATAGGAATGATAGTTAGGCATTTTTGGTCCGTGTGAACTGTTTTCCAAATTACTTACAGGACTATAGGGACGATAGTAAGGAATTTTTTGGTGGGTGTAAACTGTTTTCCTTGATCCAGTTGTTCCCACTGGGTTTCTTTTCTGGCAGCACCTTGGTCCGACAAGATATATGGCGTCCCTCGTGTAACATGTAGTATCACAAACATAGCCTGTAACACACAAACAAAATGAAAAATTTGAGTTTCAGAGCAATTCTAATAACTAAAAATTGTACTTAACATCAAGATGTTTTTGTGAAACATGAATGCACCAGAATGACAATTTTTGACCTTGACCTTGTAACATGACCTTGATCTTAGTATCTGTACATGTGCAACATCATGATCTATCATCATACCAAATATGAGCTTTATATCTTGAATAGCCTTGAAAAGTAATTTGCAATGTTTTACATTTTTTGGTGGGTTTTGTAGACAGTCAGACTGACAGACAGACAATGGTAAAACAATTTTGAACATAACCCATGATCTTTTAATGGAGGTATAAATATAGCACATAAAATGACTACAGTGACCTGTGACCTGTAGGGCACAACCTAGAGACCTTCTAGGTAGTGTATGTAGTATCAATCCTAGTCGTCAGTGCTCTCAAAAAGCGGACGTAGATGTAATATACATCCAGAATTTCAAAAATTACGTCTGGAAAATCAAACCCGGACGTAAAAAAAAGTCCGAGATTCGAGGAAAACGTCCTGTAATTTACCTAATAAAGGATTTAACGTAAGTCTACTCATGCAAAAAATCGATAATCAACGCGAGCATACACATCATAGCTGACCAAAACAAGCCATGTGTAACGCACGGGGTATTAAACTGTCGCTACCAGTCTCTAATTACGCAATATTGTTGGGTTAGCGACGCGTCATTATTGCTTCTGTCATTATCTTTCTTGGTCGGATACAGATCGCGAGGGTCCTTTGATAGGATAATTGAAACTAACAAAATTCAATTCAGGATATCAAACGTAGTTCATGCAATTTATCTGAAATGAAAAAAACGCTACTGGAAAACATTTACGAAAGGTCATTCGACTGTCCTTGTTTAAATACGTGTAGAATCGGCATCTTCGGAGAACGTGGGGAAATCCCAATAACGTCATTTAAGTTGTCTGCAACATGTCTGACGAGAGATTTGAAATGACGAATTTTTCTTGACTTCTGCTATTTGGATAATTCTGCGTAAATTTAAATAGGCTTAGAACTTTAAATTTTATTGGCACACTACCTAGAACGTTCGCCATCTTTGGAACGACAGGCCGAGAAAAGTTAAAGCTGCATTAATTTCCATAATATCGCCGGATACCAAAACATCGTAACTAAATTTTGATTTACTCAATGAAAGTAATAAAAGGGGATTGTGAAACCAAAGCTCGTCCCTACAGCTTAAAGTCAAAGCTACAAGTTTTAAGGCTTGGAAGTTGTTAAATCTTAGAGAACCAACCCAAAACTTTGAAAGTAAAAAATTAACTTACATTTAACAAGGAAACAAGCATTTACAAAGTGTACAGAAAAAGGAAGTGTGTGTGCGCGGGGGGGGGGGGGGGGGGGGGGGGGGGGGGGGGGGTAGCAGGGGGAGGGGTTACAAATTCCTTACTTCGTAAAAAATTCCTGAAATCCCAACATGGAATTACAAAAATTACTGATTTTGGCCCTTATTGAGGGCACTGAGTCTTACTCAACTGACAGCATAGGCGGACTAGGGCACAGATCAGCTAGGATAAAGGTCTTTCACAATTTTCTGAATCAGGAATGTTTGCTTCGTAATTCCTCCTGTCTACAAATGTAAAAATTCTATCTCCAAATAACTTTTATATGAATCAATCTCCAAAGTTAACAGGTGGCCCCTTGCATGATGGGTCACATATATTTTAAAAAAAAACACATTTAAAGATATCTTCTTTGAAATAGATTGCTCTAGAAATGTGTAAAGCATATTTAAAGTTTTAAGTAAAAGAAGTCAGTCAGCATAACCAAGAAATATTTACTTTAGTATTATTAACTCAAGGAATTTTTATTAGTGTTGTCTTCCTTTCCCCTCCCCATACCCATTTACCCTACACACTTTATCAATGTTTTTTTTTAAACCAAAAATATTTTGAAAATATCATTTGAACCAGTGTGTGACATTGCCAACAATATCAAAAGCATGCAAAGTAAAGGCTCTGGCCAGCCTGGGCATCTGCACAGTCTGACCAGAGTCTTTAATATGCCCTTTGTATATAGATAAGGTCTCAAAATGTCTTTAGACTGACAGGCAATTTTCTAATTAGAATTGTGGCCGTCTAGGCTGGCTTATGTTATCTGTTCACATGTATTTCAAATTGTTGGAAATGTCACACACAAGCTCATTTTGAAAATGTGAGACAACAACATGACCTGCGGAGGACTTTTTGTCTGAATTTTCAGTCTTAAAATTTCCTACGCAAGACTGACAGATTTTGTCTCAGCTTAAACTTACAAATGAAAAACAAGAGCCATGTCAGACATGGCCATCCCCCGCCAAGAAAGCTTGATAGAAAACTGAAGCCTAATAGATTAAGAGTTCTACTTTAAAACTAAGCCCCTACAAAATCTAAGTCTTTAAAATAACAAAGGGCAATAACTCCAAAATTATACAAGCCAGAGTTATAGTTCTTGTGCACTGCACTCCTCTTCCATGTGATCTATCCAGCCATAAAGTTTCAAGTTGATAGCTTTAATACTTTAGGAGATATGCTCCGGACAAAATCTAAGTCTTAAAAATAACAAAGGGCAATAACTCCAAAATTATGCAAGCCAGAGTTGTAGTTCTTGTGCACTGCACTTCTCCTCCATGAGATTTATCCACCTATAAAGTTTCAAGTTGATAGCTATTATACTTTAGGAGATATGCTCCGGACAAAATCTAAATCTTTAAAAATAACAAAGGGCAATAACTCCAAAATTATGCAAGCAAGAGTTGTAGTTCTTGTGCACTGCACTTCTCCTACATGAGATCTATCCATCCATAAAGTTTCAAGTTGATAGCTTTTATACTTTAGGAGATATGCTCCGGACAAAATCTAAGTCTTAAAGATAACAAAGGGCAATAACTCCAAAATTATGCAAGCAAGAGTTGTAGTTCTTGTGCACTGCACTTCTCCTCCATGAGATCTATCCACCTATAAAGTTTCAAGTTGATAGCTATTATACTTTAGGAGATATGCTCGAACAAAATCTAAGTCTTAAAAATAACAAAGGGCAATAACTTAAAAATTATGCAAGCCAGAGTTATAGTTCTTGTGCACTGCACTTCTCCTCCATGAGATCTATTCACCCATAAAGTTTAAAGATGATAGCTATTATACTTTAGGAGATATGCTCCGGACAAAATCTAAGTCTTTTTAAAATAACAAAGGGCAATAACTCCAAAATTATGCAAGCAAGAGTTGTAGTTCTTGTGCACTGCACTTCTCCTCCATGAGATCTATCCACCTATAAAGTTTCAAGTTGATAGCTATTATACTTTAGGAGATATGCTCCGGACAAGTTTAGTGACGGAACCTAGGAATGACGGAGTGATGGAATGACGGACGGAGAGCATTACTATATCCCCTCGCCGAAAACGGCGGGGGATAATAACCCAATCAGGATTATTCTACACTTAAAGAGGGAAAGAGATGCAGGAAGTTATATCACATGTTAATTATCTTGTCATTTCAACCTCTGATAACTAAGAGAGTGTCAGTTGAGGCAGATCTGCATTTTAACCAATTTAAAAGAAAATGAAGGAAAAAGGTTCATGACTTATATATTGTTACATATTACACTAGTAAATCCAAAATCACAATGGAATATTGATCATGTCTCTTTTTGAAAATGTCCCCAAAAAATTGGGGCTAATGGGACAATTGAAAATCCTCCACAAAAAACTGGCATAGAAAATTTTATGCCTATAAGTCCATCCTTTGTACTTACTATATCATGTAAAACATTTGTCAAAGTCCAAGCAATCGCTGTGGTGAAGAATGGCATGCTTAAAATGAACAGATGAGCAAGGAATATAATCAAGACATATGTGATCCAAATGCCCCGCTGGTTGAAGTAATACGATGTTGGATTCTCCGCGCCTGATGCTGTGCCAACCTGCATCTTGGCACTCTAGGGTTCGAATGTCCGTAACTTATCTTACTTGTATCTATGTTGAACAGTCTTGAAAAAAGCCTGTAACATAAAAACAAATCAGTCCAAAATAATTATGGCATTAGACTCCTTATCACCAATCGTAGGATGTCATTGGCTCCAACCATGGCTGCTACATGAAAGTGCTAGGCCATTCATCTCTTATAGATTGTGCATAATCTTAAACCTCAATTTAACACTTTCCTGTTTTACAAAATTTTGGACCTGTCCAAATTCAAAGGTTTGCAGACGAAAATTTAAAGTGGATTTAATTTGAAAAATAACAATTCAGTAGGGTAGAAAATGGTGAGGAAAAAGAAGAAATTGCTTGTCAGAAGCAAATATCTTCTTTTTTCACAATGTTTTCTCAATCATAAAATCACAGGCACGTAAAAAGCAGGGATTAAACAGCAAAGGGTTAAAGGTATTGTTTGCTTGAAAAATGCTAGGAATCCTTTGTTAGGTGCTCTAGCCCCTACTGCATGACTTTAAGATGGTTTAAAGTGACATAAATTTGTTTGTTTTATACGCTTTATATTGCCACTTACAAAATTATTACAGTTACGTCTCTGCCACTGTTTCCTATGTCCCCCATGAGTACAACTGCAAGCCATGAGCTGCTCATGCTATTTATGCATACCATACTTACATACATGTGATATCTCCGTAGGTACTCATAGGGGCATTAAGACATTTTCGTAGGGAGATTGGGTCTCAAATAGGGAGATTTTGCATAACATATGTTGTGGCTAAAAATGGTTTTCCCAATGCACATTTGGACAAAATAATGATTATGATATCTCCAATATTTGTTGGGATTTTTTTTCAAAAGGGTAATCAGTATTTTGAATGATAGAGGAATGCTACAGAATTTTGTCTCATAATTTAAAAAAAAAAGATTTTACAAATTCATTTCTTATTTGTATGCAAATTTCTATGAATCATCTCTGTGCAGTTTGTTTATGATTTCAAATGACTAGATAAAGGGATTTTTTTAATTGTTGCCGGATGGATGCATGGATGGACAGACAGACAGACAAATAAATTGTAACTTGCACTTACTGCTACTGAACTAAGCTATAAATAACAAGAGCTGTCACTGTAAGATGACAATGCCCCCGACACCGCTTTGATAGTAATAAGGAAGTTATGGCCAATGTTAAAGTTTTTGGACGGAATGACGGACTGACGGACGGACGGACAGACGGACGGACGGACGGACGGACGGACAAGTCAAATTTATGATGCCTCCCTATCGGGGGCATAAAAAGCTTTGATAGCATGAAACTACGGACATCATATTTTAGATGTTAAAGACCAAAACGGTGAAAAAACGAAAAGTAAAAGAGCTACCTCTTGAAAAATTAATCCATGTTGATAAGCTTTATAAGAAGCTTTGTATTAGCAGTAAAGAGCTCACAATTTTCTATTCTCAAATCTGTAATATTTTTGTTGACAAATAAGTTTAAATAAATTGATTTATAGATCTAATCTCATACCATTCAATTCCAATTTCTAGAAAATTGGCCAAGGGTCTATGAATTGCGTGTAAACTCTCAAACGTCTCTAGCGACCATTCAGTGAAATCGCGTAGGCATTATAAAAGTGAGTGTATGACGTTTCTTCAATTTCAATAATTAAATTTGAATGTTAATTCAAGAACATGTGAAACAGTTTTTACATTGTACTTCTTTAATTATTTGTCAATAAAACATACCTAGATCTACTAAATAATTAACTGCGTTGAAACTAGATCACGACCACTTCTTTTTTTACTCAATCACATGATAGGCACGAGGGTTTATTGGTGGTGTGTCTATTTTACCAAGGTCATGTGACGCATAGCTTTGCATATTATGTTCAACCTTCACAGCTACACTCACTACATTTCATTTTTAAGTCATATCAGGTAACTAAGTTTCACCTGGTTTAGATCTAATTTCTAAGAAAGATTAATACTATGGATCGTCATAATTGGTTTAGTATACAGTGTGAAGGGTGATAGGTACAGTAGCACTGTTTGTTGACATATAGTTGATCTACCCAGTTGATGCTAAATGATGACACTTCCAAACAGATAAACAAGGCTTTACCGGATTTTGGATCTTACACTTGACGTTTGACCCTTGGGACCGGCGATTTTGCATTTTTGACTCCTAATTTTTTCATGCTCAAATTTCTTCAGGTCAGGAAAAATGGTATCCTGATCAGGAGAGTGGGAGGAAGAGTAAAATATCAGGAGAATACGCTGAGATCGAAAGATAACATACGTCTGTACTTATCAGGGTTGGCAATTGACCGGTCGATTGGAGTATTGACCAGACCGGCGGTCAATACTGGTTTTAACCAGTCAATACCGGTCAATACTGGTCGATTGGTGGTCGGTTGGTCAATTCATATAATCATACCCTACTATCATACCATTATGAACCATATTCTTGTATTTTTATAAAATAGACTTAATAACTAAGGCAATCATAATGAGTTACTGTATGTAGTAATAGTAATAAAATGAAACAAATTCATCCATTTTGAACGGCTAAAAGCAATCTGGTCAATACAGTGGTCGATAGATGGTCAATTGGTTTTTATAAGAAGTCATTATATTTCCTCACAAAATACAAATGTACTACTTGCTATATTTTATTGGCTATTTGAATAACTAAATAACCATACAGTAAAAGAAATGATAATAGGTAATTTTGATTCAGTCATTTAAAATGGCCAAAATATTTGTCTGTAAAAACTGAATGACTTTTAGAAGATCTAATTGGATCTCCCATTGATTGACATATACAACACAAATTGAGTCTGGACTGTCCTAATGATTGCATTGGTGTGTCTTAGTTTCTTGGTGTTATCAATATACAATCACTATTCATAGAGATGGTAGTAATTGTTCTGACATCTGATTGCAATTTTACATGTGTGAAAGTGTGCTTCCAATTTCGATAAGTTTCAAAATCTGGTCAACTAAGTTTCCTATGCCAGTTCAGGGTTTTCATTTAAAGTGACATTACAGCCTTTACCACGACCATGGCCAGCATATTGATAAATCACTGTATACATACATGCATAATATACACTATATTTCACATAGTAATAAACACTAATTTGACCACTTAATCTCAATCAGCCAGTATTGACCACCTGATTTTTCAATCGACCAGTATTGACCACTTTGAGGAGTATTGACAGGGGCAGTTTTAACCCGTTAAAACCACCTGGTTAAAACCGCCCTGGTCAATACTGGTCTGGTACTTATCAGATGCCCTTTTTTTAAAGACAAATATCACTTTCACAATGACCAGTTCATGACTTTTATCAAATATCTGATCAGATCTTTTTGTCTTTTGTTTTCTGGGGAACTTAATAAACCCTATCGGGTTGTCATCCCCTTTGTGTTTTGATTTTATGTTCTACAGTACCAGTTGAGCTAATAAATGTTAAAAATGTCAAAGCGTTTGTACAACCACAATTTAAAAAGCTTTGTTTTGAAATGGTCCACTTTTTTGCAAGATAAAATTTCCTCTAGCAGGTTGTTCCATATGTTAATGGTGCGCACAGCAAAAGAGTTCAATTACAAGGATTTCCTTGCTCGAGGTTTGGTTGACTTTAAACTGTGCCCCCTAAATGGTCTGAGCAGGGATCATTTTTGGGCGAGATCTGTGTAAATTCTCTCATTTTTCTGCCAGAATTCTCATTCAAATTGGCTAAATGAGAGAAAAATCTCACAGCAAAACATATTTTTAACAAAGGATTTAGTTCAATTTCCCATTGAAATCTCAGTATTTCTCATAAGTTCCGACTGGATGAGATTTTTCACACATGGAACTCTTGAGCCAGAATTATCCCTGGGTCTGATTCAGCAAACGAGAAAAATTTGGAGAACTCAATATCATCTGCATGGGTGATTATCTTGAAGACTTAGATCAGATCAAAACGTTGGCATCTGTATTCAAGAGATGGTAGATTTAACTATTTCAGTCGGTCAGGGTACGATAGTTGTTTAAATTCTCAAATGATTGTAGGCCCAGAAGAGTTTCGAGATGTGTAAAAAGCCCATTCATTGCACAAGAACATATATACTCAGATTTCTATGCAGTTATTTTTTTCCATATTTTGTGCAATTATTCTTGAAATCGAATGATTTTAAGACATTTATTTTCAGTCAAAATTGTCGGACTTCACCAAGTTTTACAGGCGTCTACGATGTTACAGAGATACAGTGACAACCGCAAAATGGCCCACCAGAAATTTCGTTCAAGCTTCTAAATTCTTCAAGTATTTTAGACATTTATTACCTAGGACTGTTGCATTTCATACGCTCTAACGTGTTACAATTTGCTTGACGTACCAATTGACCGGAAATAGATTATACAATACCAGACATGCGCAATACATCAGATTTAGACTAGAAACTTGAAAATACTGCCTGAAAAAAGAAACTAGGGATTGTGTTTGGGGGACTCTTTGCAGGCATCTATATGGCCTAAACCTAAACAAATTAGGTACCAAAGTGCGGATAACTGTTCACAAGATGCGTTTGGAGACCAAAGATTGTATAGACGGGAAGGATACATGCCATATCACAGGAAAAGGGGCCTTAATGACAATTCTCTTGTTCACAGCTTAGAGGCAACAAATATGACATATTCTTCATGACACTTGGTCAGAATGTTGGTCCCGACACAATCTATTTCCAGTCACTTTTATGTTTTACCATTCAATTGCAAACTTAACAAATCCACCCGTGTCCTTGTGTATACGATTTGTTAGTTGCGATAACGTACCCCCATCCCTTTTGATAGTCTCGTCACGATCAAAATATCAGAGAGAGGGCTACATTATTACAGCAAACGATTTGTTAACAGAAGTATCATAGATATACAAGAATCAATTTTACCAACAATTGATAAGAGTGAGTGAGAAACGGTTAATTTATATATCAACCAATCAAATTTCAGTTAATTCTACCGCGTCCTCGTTTTCCCGTTCATAAAAGTAGAAATAACAGAACTTTAAGCTTGATTCCAATGCCGACTTTTACTATGATTTGTCTGCTAAAATGGCTATTCCAGGGGCCACTCAAAATATTCGTATTAGAATTCAAATTTACTATGCAAAACTGTAAATTTTCTCCAGTGGAAGGGTTCTTATCCGTCAAAAATTCTCTACTTTCCTGATTGTATTTTTTCAGAGAAGTAAATGATTGGATGATTAAAGCAGGTCGCAATGTGATATTTAGGGTCAAAGAGGAGTTCATTTTAAACCTTAATGTGTTGGAATATCAGTAAAACATTAATTTACATTCATCTGCCTTTTATTAAAGAGAAAAAATTTAAAGGTTTTGTGGGTGTGCTCTCCTGCTAATAGGATTATCAAGATGTAGTACCGACTAGATAAAGCTTGCAAACATGGTTTTAGATTATAATGCTCGATTTTTCTCAAATAAGAGTTTCTTTACCAAGTTCACACGAATGTTTTACCGGCAAAAAAACTTTTACATTTTGATTTAGTGTTTGATAAAAGGCCCCTGACCGGAAATAAATTGTATTTTATAATCCAACTGGAAAGCAGGTCAATAAGATCAGATGATAAAATATATTTTGAGAAAGGGGTATACTATTAGTTTTGCTATTAAATTATGGTAAAATGAATGTGTTGCCACTTAAAAATGCGCCATGTGCAGTCATTCAGGTTTTACATTCTTCAGACCTTTAAACCCTTTAGGTGACCGAAAACTGACTGTACCTGGATATTTATCAAACTGCGAAAGGGGTCAAAATAAAAGATACACAACGTTTGAAATGTCGGTTAATCTGGTTTCGAACGAACTAATTTGATGTTTTACACTCTTCAATACAATACAATACGACCTCTTATTGAGTTGACGGTAACCGGGTGACGACTCAAGGAGGGATTCGGTTCCATTTGACCCTCAAAGCCTGGTCCAGCTCCTGCAAATTGTAAATATTGTGTCCCTTACTTTTCGACCAAACAGACCCCAAACAAGGTCGATAAGGTTAAGGTCAGGGGAAACGGCTAGTCACGACAAGATTTCAACGCCATTTGTATTCAAATTTGCCCGGCATGATGCGAGTCGTATGCGGGCAAGCATTGTCGGGCATAAATGTTACAGGAACGTGCTGACAGATGAATGGAACAGCTACATGTCTCAACACTTGATTAATGTACTCAGCAGCATTGAGATTGCCGTGTACAATTACCAGGTCCGTTTCAAAATTTCCCATTATGCAACCCCAAACCATCACAAACGCTGCCCTGACCAGACCCGCGTCTCTTTCAGCAATGCAGGCGTTAGCGAATCGCTCACCTCTTCTCCTATACACCCACACTCTATGATCGTAGTAACCGAGGTTGAACCTAAACCCGTCGGAAAGAGAGTTTCAGGGATTTCACTGACGCCTTCACCAAGGGAGGTGATGCTGTGACCAGTGCAGACGAGCAGCGCTATGACGTTGCTATAGCATGTGTCCAACGTCAGGTCGTCTGGCTCGTTTCGGCCCAATCGGGAACCCTCGGCGATTTTACGGAATAGACCTCGGGAATAATACGGGCGCTGCCATGAAAGCGCGTCATTTCGCACGAGGGTTTATATGACGTCCCTTTTAAACTGAAATATCGAATTGATTGAACTCGTCATCTAAAACAGATAAAATCTCGGCGTGGTCTCGTTTTTATTTGTTTATGGCCTAGATGACTCGTTTAATAAATTCGGTGTTCCATGACCACTCATTTAATATCCTCTATTTACTGAATGACACTTTTCAATTTGTATGTGTAAAGTTTTGTATTGAATGAAAGTCAATTTATATGTTGATTAACAACAATTAAGAAAAAAAAATTAACAACATTTTTTCTATTAAAATCTTATTATCATTCAAATTTACCTTTCTCGATTTACTTCAAGAATATTTTCATTTAATTTTAGCTTAATTTGATATGATATGATTCGTCTCAGAATCATATCCTGAGGTATTCATCATCTGATTAACCTTTTAAAACGGTGTATGTAGGGTGGTTCCCCCTCTTAATCATCGGAAGGTATCCTACTTCATTGAGGGCTTTATTTCTGCTGATACTAGAACTTGATACAACCCTGAAGGAAGGGAGGGACTTGGATATGCTTTGCGAGATTTCATATTATGTGTTGTCTTTTTTATGATTGTCGGATAATAGCGACATATCGCTAATGTTAGGCTATGCGTGTTGCTCTATAACCGACACAAAATAAGACTTTGTATATTTTATCTTGCAACCTCGTCAGGATAGGTCGAGGCCGATTTTTAAGGGTTTGAAGGTACTATCTTTTGTAAAATTTATGCTGAAAAAAAGCTAGTCTTAAAAGTCGGCGTGTGAATAGATGCGGTGTACGCAGAGAACTATACATGTTTTCTCTTTATATTGCTCGTGTATGATAAATGGAGAAACGGAGAATCTCGCGGGATTTCAACATTCTATCCGTCAAAAACATTATGACGAAAACTAGTGCTGAGATCCTCACTGATTCTTTAACGCGCTCGATGTATAGCACCGTCAAACGGGGCCTCGGGTTAACGTTAAATCCGAAAGACCGTAAGTTAGTTTGTTAGTGTGCCAGCCCGGGAATCGAGTAATCTATAATGTGATATACGCAGTGGGTGTGTTTTAACCACGTTGAATATTTTGTTATTACACGGGTATCATTACACTGGTGGAATAATTATTTAAACGAGCTAAGAACGTATAGCAACGTTAAATCGGTGTGAAAATGACGTCATGTGCATTTGCTAACGTAATTTCGCAAACGGCGTTATGCATCACGAAATAACTTTAATCGATAAATAACTAGAACGTCCTCGGTTTATCTTAAAAAGTTCACGTCATATAAAATATATCAATTTTGTGCTCAAATTAATACTCATAAAATACCGAATTTATTAAACTCGTCACCAAAAACGGATAAAATTCGACAAAGCCTCGTTTTTATCTGCTTATAGATGACTCGTTAGTATTCGGTATTCATTGATCCCTCATTCATTATCATCTATGAAATCCTCATGCGTGGTTTTTTTATGTAACGAGTCGTACTACCAATCTTGAGGTCCCAGGCTCGAAATCCGACCTGGGCACTCATCCTTTCCGACTATTTATCTCACCAATGGGTTGATAATCGTAGACCTATGTGAGATAGCGGCTGGATGTTAGGAAAGGATGTGATGGTAGTACTGGTGAGAGAAATACCAGAAATCCATTTTTTAGTGTTCCATCCGCCAAGGTATAACTGAAATATTGTTGAAAGAGGCGTAATACCCCATACAAACAAACAAATAACTTTTAAATGATGAGGGGGCGATGATGCGGAGCTTCCTCTCGGACCTTCAGCACATTGAGGAAGTTGGAAAATTTCGAAAACAACGTGGCAGCAGATAATGCTTGAAAACAGCTGTAGTTACTACGTTTTACACGCCCACCGACGAATATTATGAAACGAGTTCATTCTCGGTTGAGACCCCCCCTCCGTAAAAATGATAATGATCAACCAATATGAGCTCTGAGGATATTTTAGCGACAGAAAAGCCGACCTGAATCCTTTGCGCTTATTCGGAAAAGCGTTAGCGACGTTGGCATCACACGGTCAGAATGATCACACGAATGTATTGAAACTGCAAACAAAGGGCACAGAAGTTACATTTAGGAAATCGAAATTTTGTCCGTTTAGGATACAGTTAAAACATCGTAAAATTGACAAGATGAATGATCTTGGAATGTATTTGGAATGAAATTGAATGAGCAAGTGGAGCGAGTTTGAGCGAAATTCAAGGAAGGTAATCCAAAATTGCTAATTTTGTTCAAGATGAACAAAATTAGCGATATTGCCTCCCTTAATCAATAAAATATACATTCTTTTATGTCTATGTGTATTGGTGGACCAATCAGCCATTGCAAATCCACACCAGCAAGTAAAATCGGAGAATAATTTATCGATTTAAATAAAATATAAATCCTTTTGAGCGAAATGTTTTAAAATGATTATGGAGCCTTTTCGATCGATTTGGGTGAATGTTTGAAATGAGTGAATGGAGCGCTGAGTGGCAAGTGATTAAGATTGATTTTGAATGGAGTGTGTGTCAATTTTACGATGTTTTTAACTGTACCACGATTTCAATTGTAAGGAAAAGTGGGGAAAACGCCAGCACTGATCAGTAAATACTGCAAATATAGCTTTTGTTGTCCATGAAATGAAATATCAAGCGATCTTACTCGAAAAAATAAACCAATAATAAAATAAGATAACGATTCTATTTCATTAATACAGAATTAGACGAAATGTGATTTTTTTGCAAAATTTTCTAAAAGCGCGCCATTTTTCAAGTGATTGCTAAGCAACTTTTAATTTGACGTCCTTTTTTCGCTAGAGTCCGCGGGTTCGATCCCCGATGGCGGCACTCATTCTTTCCGACTTTTCGTCTCTCACCAATGGGTTGATAATCGCAGACCTATGTGATATAGCGGCTGGAGGCTAGGAAAGAATGTGGTGGTTGTTCTGGTGATAGAAATACCAGGAAACCATTGTTAGGTGCTCCAGCCGCCACGATATAACTGAAATAATGTTGAAAGCGGCGTTAAACTCCATTCAATCAATCAACCTTTTTTGGGCTCTGCTAAGATAACGCCGATGAAATAATTGAAAACTAGGTTCATGTTTTTGATAATTTCACTAGTTAGGTGCGAGTTTATCAGATGATAGTATATCTCGATAATCCAACGGAAAGCATTAAAGAAACTATGCTTATAACGTAAATGATAAGAGACTGCCATGCCCCCCTACAGCCACATTGTTACCGTCATTGACAAAAAAGAGATTATTTCAACTATGAAGAGAAATGCTACATTTAACATCATGTCCGTCATTTTTTTCATTTATTCGTTTTTTATTTATTTTTTTGTGCGTGTGTGTGGGGGGGGGGGTCTTCTGTACACCAACATGTTAATGATATCTGAGACGTAGCAACAAATGCCAGTGACTTTTTACCTTCAATGATTTGATATCAAACCCGGTAATAAGATAGTATCCATAAGCAAGGTTCGACACTAGGGGTAGTCCAGGAGTCCAAGTCTCCTTGTGTACCAGTTTGGACTCCTTCATTTGGCAATTAAGGAGTCCGGTGGACTCCTAGTATCATATGAGAGTATTTTGAGAAACGAATGCACTGGACAGTTTCATTTCATCCCTCGTTAAAACTAGATCTTCTAACTATAAAACTTGTTGAAATTGTCATTGCGAGTATGTAGTAGGATTTTGAAAGAAAAACAACCTTCTTTGGGGGAGAAACATAGTGGAAAAGAAGAAATCATTTGTAACAAGCAATTTCTTCTATTCCACAATGTGCTCCAAATATAAAAATTCAGACTCCTTCATTTGAGCTTGGACTCCTTGATTTCATATATTAGTAGTCCGGTGGACTCCTTACTCAAAGAAGTTAGTGTCAAACCATGCATAATTAATAAATAACTTGTCTATTTTGGGTGGCCAAATGTCTTCTCTGTACCAAAATTCAAACCTGGCAAGGTTTTACACTAAGAAAATGAAGGTCTTGAAAGGTCCGCCCCTCCAATGACCTTGGCCTTAGCAGACTGTTTATAAAACCATGATTAAAAACCAGACAGTGTATAGTTTTGTGTATTGCATGTAAATGACTTGGACATCAGAAGGTTTAAGCATTTTCATGATCAATGGTCCATTATGAGATTGAGCTTCAATAGTGTAAAACTAAGGTATACCACTCCTGCTAGACTATCCCAATTGTTTCCAGACTTATCTCCCTTGTACTAAAGTGGCGATTGCTTTTCCTCACAATTCAATAGATCTGCGCTTTTTTCAGAACGTCCTTTCAACCCAAAAGTGTGCAGTAGCTTTGGGCAGCCCTTTACTTCATTCGGAACACCACTCGGCCAATCTCACGATCAACCTCTGATGTACATAGACGGACTATTTTTAAAGATTACGGGAAAACCTTGGAAAAACTCGATGGCGTCAGCTGAAATGGTGTTAGTCTCGGAACTTTGAGTGAAAACATTCGACGTCACCAACGCTTCTCGTATAAGTCACAGACGTGGAGCTATCGTAAACTTATATAAATATCTTTAGATTCTGAAATGAAGGCTGAAAAATCTATATATTTGAGAATGATTCGTCATTCTAGTTTTTCTTATACTATTTCCGCGTTACAAAATGCGCAATCAGTTCGTTACATACCCATCTGCCTTACATACATCCGAGGTCTATTGCAGTTTACGGAAATGTCCGAGTGATGTTCCGAATGCCCTTTACTTGCGTAGTTAATCTCATAATTGCTAATCCGTAATCCTGCAACACTTTTAGTGGGGTATCACAGTTTGCACAGTTTTGTCATCCCAAGGGCGTAACTCCCATTACGCAATTTACGCACGTGCGTAAAGGAAATAATCATATGTTGAAAATATCGTTGATAAATGATCATAACATTGAAACTACAGCTTATTCAAGCTGTAGTTACAATGTTATGATTTATACCAACACTTAAAATCATAAAAAGGGAGCGGACGCATGGCATTCGTCTTTTGTCACCGTCCACATATCGCCTCTTTCCTATATATTATTTGGTTGTCGTCTTCTGATTGCGTATTGATTTCAAAGTCCTAGATAAGCCTTTGATCCTGATCGCAGGTCAGGTGAATTTAAATTTTGTTTCAAACAAATTGTCGATTTGTAAGACGATTTCAAACAGTCTGACTCAATTGTTTCCCATAATGAGAAAGAAGTCACAATGGACAACTGTGCAGGCTGAACTTGGTCTAAACTGTTTCCTAAGCTTTTGTTTTACAGTAGAACATCCTTATCGACATGGGATGGGTTAATATACGACCTCGAGTCCATCAACATTTTCATGAACTATTCCTACTAGTTCAATATGCGTGTACGCATGGTAACATAATTTGACCTGATTAAACACCAAATTTTCTCTGGGATAGTAGCTGGAGTCTAGGGGCCAACTTATTTCTCGCCCGCTTTCGGGTCGGGTGTAGACTGGTCTCACTGTCGAATATCAGAATAGCCTATTCTAGGCTATTCTGAAAGTCGATATGTGGACCAGTCTGGAGCTGGTAACCCGCCTTCTGAGAGAATGTCTGATGTTGCGGGCAACAGTACCCGCCCAGGGTCAGACATAAGTAGGCCCTAGGAAATGATGTTATGATAGTACCGGTGCCCTTTGTTGCTCCAGCCGCCGCGATATAGCTGAAAGTTTGTAGAAAATCCCATACAAATAAACAAATCGTTCTGCGAACAATATTTATTGGTAATGCTTTTGAAAAGCATTACAATAACAAGAGGGCCTGTATCGCTCCACTGGCTTTAACATTTTTGGACTTACATTAAATGAAGCTTTCTTTGAATGAAAACAACACTTTGAAAACTCTTAAGACCTATTATATAGTAATTCACTGGGTATGGCCCACATTTGACCAAAATTCTCAAGTTTCATTAAAATCGACCAATTGTTCATCAGGAGATGTCGTTTAAAGATTTCGGGCTCAAAATGAGCCCCACCCTGCCATGCCACTATTTTAGGGCTAATCAAAATGTCGCGAACAATTTTTGAAAAGGGTCACGGAAGGAACATTCTGGTAAGGTTTCATTGAAATCAGCCCAGTGATTCAGGAGGAGATGTTGTCAAAGATTTTGGGCTCAAAATAAGCCCCACCCTGCCACACCCATATTTATGGGCGAGTCAAAATTTTGTAAGCAACTTTTGGAAAGGGTCTCCTAAGGAATATTCTGGTAAAGTTTCATTGAAATCGGCGCTGGGGTTAAGGAGGAGAAGTTGTTCAAAGATTTCGGGCTCAAAACAAGCCCCACCCCGACAAGCCCATATTTGGGGGGTCAATCCAAATTTCTTTGACAACTTTGAAAGTGGGTCACCCAAGGAACATACTAGTAAAGTTTCATTGAAATCGGCCCACTGGTTCAGGAGGAGATGTCGTTTAAAGATTTCGGGCTCAAAAAAAGTCCCGCCCTGCCACGCCCATATTTATGGGCCAATCCAAATTTCTTGCACAAGTTCAAAAGAGGGTCATCCAAGGAAAATTCTGGTAAAGTTTCATTGAAATTGAACCAATGGTTCAGAAGGAGATGATAGTCAAAGATTTCGGGCTTAAAATAAGCCCCGCCCTGCTACTCCCATATTTGGGGGGGGGGGGGGATCAAAATTTCAGTAACAATTTTTGATAAGGGTCACCCCAGTAACATTCTGGTAAAGTTTGGATGAAATCGGCCCAGTGGTTCAGCAGGAGAAGTCGTTCAAAGATTTCGGGCTCAAAATAAGCCCCGCCAAGCCACGCCAGTATTTGGGGGTCAATCAAAATACTTCAACAATTCAAGTAAAAAGGAACATCCATGCCAAGTTTCATTGAAATTGGCCCAATAGTTTGGGAGGAGATGATTTTTAAAGATTTCAAAGTGAAAAAATGCCACGCCCTGCCACGCCAATATTTAGGGGCCAATCAAAATTTCTTTAACAATTTTAGAAGAGGGTCATCCAAGGAACATTTCTATTAAGTTTCATGAAAATCCACCCATTGGTTTGGGAGGAGAAAATGTTTTAAAGAAAAAGTTTACTCAATAACGGACGGACGGATGGACGCACGCACGACGGACACACGGCCATGACAATAGCTCGCTGGCCTTCGGCCAGTCGAGCTAAAAACTAAGTGCTAATTTTTCACAAAATACAAACGAAACACTGCTATGGAAAACAGCAAAGGGAAGCAATCAAAAATTAAGAAGAGTAACGGTACTTTCGTACTTCACTCCGTAATCATTCGAGGAACATAACAGTCAAGTTTAAAGTAAATCGGATAAAGAAGTGGACGCCAGACGCCCCGGGTGATCGCATTATACGTCCCGTCTTTCGACGGGCGAAAAAGAAATAGAGAGAGACTAAAACAACTGTCTCCGGGTCGGTTTTATCTTTTATATGTATATGTAGGCCTTTTATTTGTTTCAAAGTCAAGAATTAATTCATGTATTTTATCTTAAACGATTCAAGTCGGTTATAAGTAAGGGTATAAAAATACTGTTAAAAGTATTTTTTGTGTGATTCGTTTCAATACATCATGAATCGATCACGTGACATAGTTTTAGAAAATGGCGGTGGGTCAAAGCTAGTTAAGTTGTTAAGCTCAAAACGTTCACCGAGTTTAGGGAATCCATATTTCTTCAGAATCCCATCTGCCTCAGCACGGGCTTCCGGTGGTATAGTTCTTCGCGAATCGGTGTTGAAAAATGATTGCGTCACTTCCGGGTTCTTGCTGACGTCAACTTTAAATGCTTGCACCGCCATGTGCACGTACTCTCTTCTGATGTTCAATAAATCGAACAGAACATAACAGCTTCTCTCCGGACACTTCATCAATTCATCGTACAGAACGTTGATGACTGGAATATTCTTCTCCGTACACTCTACAGCGTGAGCCACACACGCGGCCCACACACTCGTGAATATACCGACAGTCGACATGGAGGATGGGTTTGTTAGGGGTGGATCTTGGTCCACGATGTATACGAAATAATGGTAGAAAAGTCGACGAAAGAATGGAAAAATCGTCGATATGAGCTGGTTATCGATAAGGAATCTAGTACATTGGGCCGTCGTGTCGTTAGACATCGTACCAATGTACGACGCGACAGTTCGAAGGCTGTTTCTGTACAGGAAGATATGGCGGATCCGTGGAATCAGATTCTGAATTTGCTTGATTTGTACGCAACAACATGGTCGACTCCGTATCACAATCATTCCTGAACGATCGTTCGGTTTGCATAACAAGCGTACAACGCTCGCTAATATGTTGTCGAATTCCTTATCGGAGATTGCCGAAGATTTACGAAGGAATCCGAGTGTAGTCAAGCAGTCTGGTTCTTGTAACAACATGGTTCCCGGGACTTTTTCAAACATTCGACATAATAGAGTGGCACCACAGCGACCTGTGCTTGAGATTAATAGAACTGGAACTCTTGGGTCTCCCAGATCCTGTGCTATCTTATGGAAGACCCCGAGCGGCATTGTTATCAGTTTTTTGGCATATTTGAACTGGGCGGAGTAGAAATTAGGAGCAACTGTTGAATCCCAAATGTCCTTACCTTCGTCTACTTCGACAAAGATGGCTTCTGTTTTTGTCATACAATACAATGACACATGTGGCTTTAAAACACAATTAGGATGACGAAATGAGTTATGGAACGTGATGAAATTGGACGGATCAGCGACGTCTAGCGGATGTATCTTCCGACGCCATTTTATATCCATGACATGTGCACCATTCCGGAAGTTCAGCCCACTCTTTGTGTCCCGGATCGTCTTTTCGACGCCCGTTACAGCCCATGTGAATTTTTGAAATGTTAGAACGATTATTCTAGCGAGTCTGTACAGGATAAATGTCAAGATCAGGATGCCATAGTCTCGAACTTTCTTCAGAACTTTGCTGATGTTTTCGAGATTATCTGCTGTTGACGATTTCGACTCCATGCCTGAAATTAGAAAGCGTACTGTTTTACGCCAATCCTTTTTTCACAATTATGTATTTCATTTTCGACATATATGAGGAACAATTTACATCTTTAGTAAGTCCGAATTACTATAACAGAGTCATAGAAATTCTAAAATAGAAAGGGAAACAGTCTATGTTCTGTTGTTTGTACGTCGAAAAGCATTTTTTCTCTTTCAAAATTTAGATTGGAAAACAAACTCATTTTACACTGTGACGATGGTGCTTTTTCCAAACTAATCAGTAACCAGTAGCTTCGGTGTTTTGATTAAAAAAATTCTACATATAGGTTAGTGTTGATAATAAAGGCTGTATATTGAATGGATGAAATGCCGTGGAGAGAAGCAAGGACCCCACGCGAAGATGAGTTATTTTTGAACATGGGCAACTTGACACAACGCGAACGAAGATGGTCACGAATTCTAATGAAATACGATTAGAATTGACTCCCGCTTCCTCATAATACCGGCGCAGCCATGAAAGCACATCATTTCGCACGTGGGTTTATATGACGTCAAACAAAATCAACGAAAGATTTTTATCAAGAGGACCATGATGGTCTTATATCGCTCGACTGAGTAAGTCAACTCATAACTTGTCAACAATGTTATAAATACCAGAAATTGTCTGATGTACATTTAGGGTGGATTTAAAAGAAACAGACTTTAATTTCCTCCTTTTGATTTTCTTTTAATTGCAAACAAAGTTATTGATGGAATTGAATTCAAGTTTAGTAGACCTAAACCTTAAGAATATCCCTGCCATATTTAAGATATGCCAAATAGTTAAGGCGAAGATTAACCTTCTCTGATATTTTTGGCAATATTTTGACATTTCCAATACCATGTAAACCAGAGATTTTGATTGAATAAAATTATTTTTACAATTTTGGTAGAGCTTTACCCAAAGAACAAACCTACCATGTTTCAGCTAAAATAGCACAGTGGTTTAGGAAGAGAAGAAGTTTTTCTAAGATTTTCAGCCATTTTCGGCCATTTTTCAACCTTTCCGTTACCATGAAAACCAGAGTTTTTGATGAAATTAATTTTTTTCACAACTTTTGAAGAGCTTCACCCAAGAAACATCTCTGCCAAGTTTCAGCTTGATTGGCCTTGTGGTTTAGGAGAAAAAGATTTTTTTCTAAGATTTTCAGCCATTTTCGGCCATTTTTCAACATTTCTGTTTCCACGGAAACCAGAGTTTTTGATGAAATTGAATCTTTTTAACAACTTTTGAAGAGCTTCACACAAAGAATATCTCTGCCAAGTTTCAGCTTGATTGGCCATGTTGTTTAGGAGGAGAAGAGCTTTTTCTACGATTTTCGGCCATTTTCGGCCATTTTTCAACATTTCCGTTACCATGGAAACCAGAGTTTTAGATGAAATTGAATTCTTATAACAACTTTTGAAAAGCTTCACCCAAGGAACATCTCTGCCAAGTTTCAGCTTAATTGGCTTAGTGGTTTAGGAGGAGAAGAATTTTTCTTAGATTTTCACGATTTTCAGCCTTTCTGTTGCCATGGCAATAAGAGTTATTTACAGAATTAAATTCTTGTAACAACTTTTGAAGAGCTTCACCCAAGGACCATCCCTGCCAAGTTTCAGCTTGATTGGCACAATGGCTTAGAAGGAGAAGATGTTTAAAAAAAATATTGACGGACGGACGGACGGACGGACAGACGGACGGACGATGGACGGACGACGGACGGCGATTAAGCACAATAGCTCACCTTGAGCACTCAGGTGAGCTAAAAATTGGACATGTTATAACTTGATAACAAAACGCCTCGTTTTTTAATGAAACTATGATCTGCCAAAGGATCTGCATAAACGATCGAAAAGAGCGTTTATGCTTTCTTCACGCTTTTCTGCCGAAGTACCATTAGAAACCGAATTACCTTTAAAAAAATAATCACCCAAAATTACTTCACTTACGTTCGAGGTTCTTTCTTGTTTACGGAAAAGTTCGAGCGATGTTTCGAATGGACAAAGGGTATAGCATTTTCTTTTGTATTTTTTAATAAATGTTAACTGACTATATTAACAAAATATAAACTAAAATACTTTATATTTAATAGTGAACCGCAATTTTAGATTAATGAACGAAAGAAAAAGAATGAAAATGTAATTAATAAACAAATACATTTGCATCTATTTCATCTTAAGAAGAAAAAGTAAATAGTTCTATGGTTGAAAGTAAAAAAATCACATCAGTGGAATATGATTAAGAATTCGTAATTGATTCATTTAATACGGAAAGTTATTTATTGTTTCAATGAAAAATGTTAATAAATGAATTAATAATACAACGGCGTGATTTCCCGCAATCAAGCTGTCATTTAAGCCATCATTCAAACAGGCATTTTGATAGGCCTGTATTCTTATTTGGAACCAGAAATGCAAATTAAATCAGCAATTAACGGTTAATTCGAGCCCTTCCATATTCTAAGGTTAGCATTTTAGATCGTAAATAGGTTTAAGAATGCGTGCACGCGTATATCATACAAAATGCTTTTCGATGGATTAACGATAAATTTTCGTAGATTATTACTTGGTGATTCGACCACAAAACCAGTGAAATCATTAAAAGATTGTACTCTGTTTTCGTTTATTCGAAAGCAGAGTACAATCTTTTTTTGTAATATACTGGACCACAAAAGAAACATCGCAGTTTTTAGATTTGTAAAAAAAAAAAACAGTAAAAATTAAGATACAATTGATGTTCTTTTGATGAAATGAATTCAACTGGGCTCCAAGTTAAAGAAAAAATATCGATTGAATCAAATCTTCGCTTAGCTGTTGATATGGGTTGTGCATAGCGTTGGTACTCACCCTTTAAGATGGGACGAATTCGCAAGAGGATTTGCAAAATTCAAATTTTCCCTATTTTCGTGAGTATGAATTGGCGCTATAACAACTACAAAAAGTTTTGATGATCAGTGATTTTTATTTATATAAAAAATGCCTTCTAGATGTTTTCCCAAAATCGAAGAAAAATTAAAAAGAAAATATCTTCCAAAATCGGGGAAAAACTAAAAAAAAAAAAATGTGCTCAACAAACAGTCAAACCTTTTCTTACGGATATCAGTCATTCACCTACAGCCTTAGAACATTTAAAACACACAAACAGCTCGCATCAGCGGCTTAGGAAAGAAACATACCATTTTCCAAGAAAATTCGGTTGTTCGACAATATCTTTGGAAAAGGTCTCCGGCAAAGCAACGAAAGTTACTCAAAATACTGCATTTACATACATGCATCCATGCAAAGATTACATCACCGACCACTGCCTAGATTTGAGTAAGTTTGGTTTCGCTATACATCTAGGGTCCTCACTTTGAAGCTCGACAAAGACGATCGTATCGTAGTTTTCTCAACTTTTGCTATCATTTGTGTTTTACATAAATTTGGTAAATGTCTGTTCATTGAAAGTTAAAAAAGAAGTCTTTCCACCATAAGATTTTCATACAAATAAAATTGTCCTATCGCGACGTTTCTTTTGTGGTTCAGTATGTATCAGGTTTGGCTGTGAGATAATCAAGTGATAATCTGCCAATATTTCTAGATAATCCACCGAGATGCATTACTGAAACAACATTTGTGTATACATGTACATTAGAATGTTTTCAGAGAGTAATTAATGTGCCTTTTTCGTTACTTTTCATGCTATTTTAAAATAATAATAATAAAACTTTGTTTTCTTGAAGCTCATCTCGAAAAACAAACTTATCACACTGATGTATTGACCTGCCCTGTGTTCTGGATATAAAAACATATGTTGACCGTTTTGAGATGATACCCCGCTTTGCACGTTCGCACACGTGCAAAGCGAGGAATCATTTCCAAAACCTTTCGCTAACGTTTTCATCCTGAACGCAGGGCTGTTGAACGCGTATTACTACAACGCAATTAAGTTTTTTAGATTCATATCACTATGAATTAAAAAATATTATCTAAATTGAAAAAAATGTATGACATTGGAAGTTGGAACGATGAAACTTGTGTTTATAGCGAAAAAATCGTTGAATCGTTTCATCCTGAACGCAGGGCTGTTGAACGCGTATTACTACAACGCAATTAAGTTTTTAGATTCATATCACTATGAATTAAAAAATATTATCTAAATTGAAAAAAAATGTATGACATTGGAGGTTGGAACGATGAAACTTGTGTTTATAGCGAAATAAATCGTTTAAGAAGTTTAAAAAAAAAATGAGAAAAATGCTAAATGAATACATGTATTTGAAAAGTAAGAAATGAATAGATAAAAATTAAATTTATCTTAATGTACAAAAAAATGGACTGCTTTGTATATTGTTTAACCACAATTTTAGAGATTTTGAAAAAAAAGAAAGCAACATTGAAAGAAATTACCTTATTTCAAAACCAGGTACATGTACGAGATAAAACCTTAGCGACAGAAAAATGTACTTGCATTAAAAAGAAGTTCATAAGGACTTTCTCGGCGACAAACTAAATAATAAAATTTTATTGAAAACCTAAAATTCACACAAAATCACCATCTTTATATTCGTAATGATTGGCGCTTACGAGGTACAGTTTGAAACGTAGAAAGGTTTCAAAACTTGCAAGACTGCACAAAAAATTTTTCCCGTATTTCCAAAAGCGTGATGATTAACCCTTACCCGCAACGTCCCGGAGTTTACGTAACTGTTTTGTTTTGGTTTTTTGTTTGTCTGTTTGTTTTTATTTATTTGTTTGTTTGTTTGCTTTTGTTTTGCTTTTTTATGTTTTGTTTTTTGTTTTCTTTAGAACTCTGAAATACAAACAATATTTTTTTCCCTAAAAAAGATTCTAGTACAGGATTATTCCTTTATACATTTTAATGTACAGTTAGTTACATTGTTAAATTAACATTCACATCAATCAAAACTATTCTAAATCGCTCACTCAACGCTCCATTCATTCATTCCAAATACTCACTGAAAACCATTCAAAAACGTTCAAACCCATTCAAAAATATAGAATCAACACCGTCATTCAAAATGAATTTAAATAGAGAAATATAGCGATTTCACTGACATAGTTCAAATTGTTCGCGTCTAATAGGTTCTTTATAATGGGAAGCTTTCTATAGAACTTGTATGCGTATTTTTTAAAGGGCGGTAATCAATGTCGCTAATTTTGTTCATCCTGAAAAAAATTTGCGATATTGGATTACCTCCTATTAACTTCACCCAAAACTCGCTCCACACACTCAATCAATTTCATTCCTAAATCATTCAAATGTCATTCATCTTGTCAATTTCACGATGTTGTTTACTGTATCAGGTACATGCAATTCTTCCTTACTTTGTCAAAAATTTCATAATTCTAATTCAACAAATCTGTGTTATTTAGAAAGTAAAATAAGCAAACCATTTAGTTAAAAGAAAAATGAAAAATCATCATAAGTGGTGATCTTTCACGTGAAAAAGACACGCGAAAACCATAAAAGCTATTGAACCAAATTCCTTTTTACGCGTTGTTTATTACAGTAAGTATAAAAACGCATTTTACTCCAAACAGTTTATAACATCGTGAAATTGACATTCTCCTCAATCAAAACAATTCTAAATCAATCGCTTAGCGCTCCATTCATTCATTCCAAACACTCATTCAAACCGTTCAAAAACGCTCTGAAATCTTTCTAAACACTTCGAAATCGTTCAAAACAATCACATTTTCTTTCGTCTCGTTTAATCATAACATCATTTTATTCTGGATTTTAAAACGTCTGATTTGTCCACGATGACACAAAAATCAGTAAATAATGCATATTTTGTTAAAGGGAAGTAATTATTAGCGATATTGTATCACCTCCCTTGAACTACACTAAAAACTCACTCATCGCACTCATTCCAAAATCACTCCCAAATCATTCATCATGTCAATTTCACTATGTTCTTAACTGCATTTTTATTTACTCACCTTATCTGACAAGCCTCGATTTCAGTTTTTCTCAAATAATCAAATCAATTAAAATTCCACTAGGTCCATTTTTGCTTTACGAGTATTTTTCCTGATTTCTTCAAAGCAATACCTCGAATCAAACAACACAGAACGTGCAAAGATGAACATAATCATTCCTTAAAAGTAAAATCATACTTGTAAACGGTTGAGACGAATTTCCGAAATAAACACGTGTTTTCTATAAAAAGAAAAGTGGCTATGTGTCATAAAGTCTCCGTGTATAAAATTTCAATAATGCCCCGCTGTGCAAATGTTGCAAAATGTATAACTCGACGCGGTAAAGTAAGATTATTTGCGACCTAACAGAAGAGTTGGTCTGTTTATATGGGTTTTGACGCAACTTTCAACATTACTGTAGTTACAGCGGGAAAAACTGGTGTACCAACCCATAGTTTCCCGTCGTTTCTCACCAGTACAACCACAACATTTCATCCGAGCCATAAGCTGCTCATCCCAAGTAGGCATAGTACTTGTTATTCGCCCAATGGTGCCGGTTGGCGACTGACACGTGTTTAACAAATATCGGATGAAAGTTAGCCAAGACAGGATTCGAAATCTCTAACCCTGTTCACCTCTGTTCACATTCAAAGAATGTTAAAAATAAAGAAATGGAGATATTTTTTGTTAATTTCATATATGTGTGAAACGAAAAACCTATTCACACGGTATGAATACGCGAAGCGGAATCATACATCAGTTTGATAAGGTTTTTAGTTGCATACCTCCATTAGATTAAAAAAAATCTCTTCATTTCTTAATATCATGAAGCAAAATGGAAGTATTTTTATAATAAGAGCTATTTTTGCCGAACTACTAAGACTAAAACTAGCTGCATACTAAAAACTCAGTTTTCATTGAGGAACAAAACCAATTTTTCAGCCAATCAGAAATAACGCGATCACACAGACATGAACTTGGTGAAAATGACTTAGTACAGTCTTGAATAATTCAATGATTAAACTGTTGTTTTGTTGGTCTTTTTGTTTGATTGGAATTAAATTATTTGCAAAGGAGAATATATTTCATTATTCACGATAGTTCAAATTGAAACGAACAAGTAACCGTACTTGTGTATGGATCGCTTATTCAAACATAAATGTATGCTGCTATTATTGTTTCATATTTGTATGAATTCCAACAATATTCTCGTCATCTCTCCAAAACAATCGATCCTGATCATATCATATCGTGAGGGAGAATTATTACAGAAAAAAAGAAAAAAAAACCCCTTTGTGGGACAGGTCAACGAAATTAAAGATGAATTACAAAGACTATTTGTCAAATAGGGGCTTTATGACCTCTAACCACCAATGGTCATATTGCGCGCAATTCAATATTTACTTAACCATGTGGCAATACGAGATGAATAAAAAATACATTAAACCATAAATATTAACTAGTTAAAAGTTGAATTTTAAAAGTAATCCATCACGTGAGGTTTGATGCTGATGTTCTTTCTTTCTTCTTTTCTTTCTTTCTTTCTTTCTTTCTTTCTTTCTTTCTTTCTTTCTTTCTTTCTTTCTTTCTTTCTTTCTTTCTTTCTTTCTTTCTTTCTTTCCTTCCTTCCTTCTTTCTTTCTTCCTTTCTTTTCTTTCTTTCGTTCTTTTCTTTCTTACAGCGTGTAAAAATAGGGCTACATAAGCCCGGCCATTTGTAACGTTCCTGTCTCACTCAAAATTTTATATGGTTAAGTTGAATTTCAGTAAAAGGATAAAACTCGTAGGCGTGTAGGCAGACAAAATATTATATTGCACAGACTGTGGTAGATTTAGAGGGACTACAGTTAACAACATTGTGAAATGGACATTCATTTATTCATTCCAAACACTCACTCAAACCATTCAAAAACGCTCCAAAATCACTAAAAATGATAAGATCAACAACTTATTTCAAAATGAAAATCGGTAAATAAAAACTACGATTTCACTTATATGATTGAATATTGTAAGCGTATGATGAGTGGGTAAAGACATAGAAAGCAATTCATATAACCTGAATGCATATTTTATTAAGGAAAATAACAAATAACACTGATTTTGTTCATTTTTAACAAAATAAGCGATATCGGACTACCACCCTGTAATTCCACTCAAAATTCACTCCTCACTCTCATTCAATTACATTCCAAAATCATTTCAAGATCCTTCATCTTGTCAATTTCACAATATTCTTAACTGTTCCAACCAATTTTTATGTATATAATACGTTAGCGAGGGCCTCCTATACTCCCAAACTGGAAAGATTAAGTTTGATAAATTTAAAGCATTTCTTGTGCAGATCCAAAATTTCAAGCGGGTTCACATCTCAATTTTTTTTCTAATGGTTTCCAGTGGACGGTCAAAATTGCTTAACTTTAAATCGAAGGCACTACGCATACCTTCTAAATATGAATGACTGTACCTCAAAAATACCTCCTTGTATCTAATAAGGACATTATTATGCTTCAATGATAAGCCTTCCGATTTTGATTAATCAAATCAAATTATTCGAATGAGTAATGATTTATATACATCTATACCCCTGATTTAGATAACGTTCAATAATTCCAATCGACTTGACATAATACGCACGTGCGTAATACAAGATTAGCGTGTATCGAAAAATACCATTGAGAAATGGTCTGAACTATATCTTTATTAAAGCTTCCTTATAGGGAGAGTGCACCGTAGTAAGTTTTGAAATATGTCTTGGAGCGAAAACACTGAAGGAAAGGAAAATCGTGGTTGTGACAGTCATCTAATCTCTTTCATTTAAAATTTTTCCCGTGGTTTGAGAAAATGAAAGCATAAATGTGACTCGCCAGGCAAAAAGAGACTATCTGAGAACTAAATATTTGAAAGAAAACTTGGTCCCAGTAGATGTCAACTGATGTCTGATTTAGATAGAAAAAACTTCTTGGATGTACATTCAGACATTCAGCCATGTACGAAAAGTTTCTACAGTGACTAACAACTAATTTCTCTTTAAACCGTACAGTGAAATTGACAAGTGCATACTTTTTGGTTGATTTGAAATGAATTGAATAAGCGAGAAGGGTGAGTTTTTGAGTGAAACTAAAGGGGGGGAGCTAATTCCCATATCGCTTATTTTGTTCTGGGTGAACAAAATTAGCGATATCTATTGCCCCCACCCCTTCAATAAAACATGTATACAAGTTGTATAAAATATCATATTTCTTCGAAAATCAGTCAGACGCTTACACTTTCAAATTTGTCTCTGACATAGTATGTTTCTCTTTTTTTAGTATAATTCTTATTACAATGAATGTAGCTGTTGTTCTTACTTTTTAAGTAGATTCTTCGGTGTATATTGAATGGTTTGGAAAGAATGATTAGGTCATTACTCGCGGCGAGCGATTTATAATGGTTTTGATAGAGATAAACATCAAGTTCACGATGTTACTAACTGTACCATTGTACCATAGTCAGTCTGCGCTGTCCATGGAATCTGATTGGGTCGACACCTTATGCACTACATTAATGGTCCCTTTTCGCTCTCCTAGTCACATATTTAAATAATATAAATGGTGGCTCATGCAAAAGTTTTGCGTCTCCCAAGTTTTCGTATAAATTCATTTTATTATGATGCAAGAAAGTTGAATTAGTTAAAATATTCAAATCACGCTCGACATGGGGAGTAAACGAGACATTTTGCAGTCAGAAATATTTCTGTCAAGTATGTGCGCCGGAGTGAAAGATAAAACTCACAGGACTGTTTATCTTTTAATTAACTTTGACAATTTTTCTGACCCTTATCACGACATATTCCAGTTGTACACTTTTGGCAGACAGTAAAATAATTCAGGGTTCGACACTAACTCCTGAGATTTAGGAGCCACTGGACTCCTAACACATGAAATCAAGGAGTCCAAGCTCAAAGTAAGGAGTCCAAGTTTTCATAATGGGCGAAAATTGTGGAAAAGGAAGAGTTTTTTTTTCAAAACAATCCAGGATGAAAGCAAATGTTTTCTTCAATAAGTTGTGTGCATTAGTTTTTTAAAATATTTCCTTCCAACCTTTGGAGTCCAGTGGACTCCTTACTTGCAAATCAAAGGAGTCCAACTGGTAAACAAGGAGTCTCGGACTCCCGGGCTCCCCTTAGTGTCGAATCCCGAGTATAAACTTTGACCAGTCTGCACGTTCTGTGCAGCCTGATCATATCCTACACTGCATACTTTCTACCTAGTTATTGTCTGAAATAACTTTAGCTAGACCATTCGTAACATCGCTCGGACTTTTCCGTAAACGGGAAAGTACATCCGACGTAAGTGTATTAATTTTGGGTCATTTTTTTTTTTGGGGGGGGGGGGGGGGTAATTCAGCTTCTGGTGGTACTTCAGTTATTTAATACGCTTGAAGATACAGATGCACAGACTGGCCAGTCTTTGCTTGGCGCTCATTTGGAATTGTTGGAAATGTCACGCACAGGCACATTTTACTTGGTTGCGTTGCTTTTCAAAACGTTGAGAAAGAAGATTGATAAATACGCCTATTACCATCCCTTCATTAAACGTGCAAGTGCATGCAAATATCAATGAAAGATAACGAACCGCTTAAAATTACAATAAGCGAGATAAAATTAAGGACGCTGATTGCCTCACCATTTAAACATTGCATTTTTAAATCGTACTGCGAAGCAGTAGATTTATATCTACCGTTTTCCAGAAATCCAGTCTGTTTGACCCACTACATTTTTACCATTATCTTCTGAGCAATGTGTTCAAACCAAATTATGTGTTTTCAAACACCGAAGAAACGGCCTTTTCAGTCACAATCTACAAACTTTGTTTATACCTTATTTACTTTTCGACAAATGGAGAAGAGGCTAATACAAAATTTGATGTAATTTTCGCTTTTAGTAATTACCAGTTAGTATTTTCAGTGTTTATAACAAGATTTTCGGTTGAGTAAAGGAGTTGAAACGTACAATAGGTTAACTGTATAATTAATTTGTAGCACTTACAATATTACTGCTCTGAACTTTCTCGAACGGTCATTTACCAGTTGTAGGGCTGACAACCAATCAAATTCTGTTATGATTATCACTCGGTCAAAACCCACGCGTAAATTCAGACCACGTGGTATAGATGCAAATGGACATCGTCTGCTCGAAATGTGTCAATTAACTTGTTTATCAATAGTCAATAGTCGTCTGCACTCAAACAGGGAGCGTGGGAAGTTTACTTTTTTTCGCATGTGTTAACAAATAGAAATAATTTTGTAATTTTGAAATATTTGATTTCAATGAGCACTCTGATCACGCTCCAATCCTATTTTCATTAAATTCAAATTTGAGTATGAAGAAAAATCGTTCAACAACAAATAAACAGACAAAAACATACGATAAACTGATATAGGATAGCAGCAAGAGCGATCTATTTTTAGAACAACTCATGAATAATCATAGAGTGCTGCTAGATTTAATCGATTTGTCAGAAACCAAAGATAGCATAAATAGCATAGTTGGCGATTTCACGTGTTTCTTGAGGGAAAATGCATTTACAGTATTTGGGAAAACCCAATGCTTGAAATACAAACATGTTGGTAATCAAAATTGTAAATAGTTTAATGAAAAATGTTTGTTGCTAAACAGGCTTTTAAACTCTATAGAGAGAGGAATAATATTAACAGACAAGCTTTTAGCTTGGCGCGTGCTCATTATAACAACGTAAAAATCTGCTAAGAAATAATTTAGACTAGCAGAGGGCTATCGAATCAGCAAACTTTCAAAATCGGACCCACGAGGTTGGATGAGCTGGCGATGTCCTCGAAAAGATGGAGTGTTAAGACAAAAAACTCACAAATTTAAAGATTTTACCAACTTTTATTGTCCAAATTTGAGCCCTTTTGTTTGGCGAACTATTGCACTATCCCAGCCTCTCAATGATGTACGATTTACAGTGCTGACAGCACTTTGATTGTACTATGGGGCCTGTTTTACTGAACATCTTACGATCATTTTTTGCGTAAGTCATAAAATGAAAGTTGCTTCTACAGAGGTAACTAAATATGGCATTCTGCCTTGCAATATCTCATTGGAATCGTCATATGAAGACGATTCCAATGAGATATTGCAAGGCAGATTTTAACAATGAATGAAAACACCAGGAACGATTTGTGATTTTAACTTACCATCAAATTTTTCTTAAGACGTTAAGTAAATCGGACCCCTGGTGTGTTGTGGGGAAAAAAAAGAAGTTGCATCTTCACATGCAGATTCAAATTTTCATACGGATTATTGTCGAAATAAATGATTCGCTTGCAAACACTAGCTAACATGAAACATAAACTATTTATAATGTATACAACGACCTAATCTGAGTATCTACAGCTTTTGCGCGTTCTCTGTTCAAAATGAAAACGTTTGCGAAACGTTAAATAATTGATATTCGGCCTTGCACGTCCGATCACTTGCAAGACGGAAAGCACATTGAAACGTTTCCGAACAATATCACATTCTGAACGCAGGGCTTAAAATACTTGAAAGTGGTTTTGCCAACGTTGCATTATCGGTCTTATTGCTTAGTTATCGGATTCTTAGATGTACACTTGTGAAGCGTCCGTTGAAATTAAGGTTCATGTAAAGTGTTTGAAACCTAATATTTAGGGCACTTCATAAGCCAAGAAAAATCAGTTTGTCAAGGTATATCATATATCAAAATGAAGCTATTCGTGACCACAAGCAGTTAGGCAACATAAGACCGCCATAGCTATAGCGGTATAGCCAAAACATTGTAGAAAAGGATCATTTTGTACAGAAGAAGCAACTGCATGACGGTTGCATAAAATTGCCCCGTATTTTAAAAGAGTACAGTCTGAAGTACCATCCAGGTAGTGCTACAACCTTAGATATAAAACTCAGTATAAAAAGGCTCTTTTGAAACAATCAATTTCCATTAATTTTGTCAATATACATGTCAAACCGGTTTGGTCTCTTTTCATTATAGATGTAAGGTATGGTGCAACATCACACCATAATATTGTGAAATATTTTCTGCGATTTATTTCAAATGATAGATTTTTTTAATTCAATGATCTTTAATATAACTATAAATTTATCATTCTGTGAAATAGAGATTGATATATTGCTAAACAACCTTACAGGTATATAAACAATTAATGTCTATTTATGTTGTGATAACACACCATACCCTAAAAAGATCTACACGTTTACAAAATTAGAATGACATATATGACATATGTGTTTATAAAATAAGTCAAAATAAATTGCTTGCATAACAACGTTTAGGGGTTGAGTTTTATACCAATGGTTGTAGCACTACCTGGATGGTACTTTAGGCTGTACTTTGTTAAAATATGAGCCAATTTTATCCAACAGTCATGCAGTTGCTTGTTCTGTACAAAATGACCCTTTTCCACAACGTTTTGGCTATACCGCTATAGTTATAACAGTCTTATGTTTTTCAACTGCTTGTGCTCATAAATAGCTTCATTTTGATATATAATATTCCTGGACATACTGCTTTTTCTTGGCAAATGAATGCCCTTAAAATTGGGTCTCAAACACTTTACATGAACCTTAACGTGACTCTATTCCTGTCATTTTACCCAATGATCTCTGGTCTTATTTCAAAAAACCAAGCCCTTCGTTCAGGACCACAAACCGATGTAAACCGTTTGCCAATTTTACCCCGCTTTGCACGCCAAAGCACGTGCAAAGCGGGGTAAAATTAGCAAACAGTTTGCACCGCTTTGTTTTCCTGAACGCAGGGCTGTTTTGGTTTCGTTTTATAAGAATTAAAAACTAGAGCTGAATGAATGAATGAATGAATGAATGAATGAATGAATGAATGAATGAATGAATGAATGAATGAATGAATGAATGAATGAATGAATGAATGAATGAATGATCGTTCCAGTAATTGCTTGATTTCCATCGCTTAGATTCTGAGAAAATAATTTCCAAATTTTCGCTATATAACATCAAGAGAAATGACTTCCGCCCATAAAATACCTTTTTTTTCATCTGATCACAATAATTTTTGTAGACTGATAAAGGGTCACCCAAGGATCATTCATGTAAAATGTAATTTGAATCCATTGATTAGGTTCTGGGAAAAGTCACTTTTTACCATATTTTGAAATAAGCCACGCCCGTGAACAACTTTGAAATAGGATCGCCCAAGGATCATTTCTCTGAACTTCGGTTGAAATTCATCCAGTAGTTTTTGAAGAGATGATTTTTAAAGAAAAGGTTGACGACCAGACGGACGGGCGTACGGACGACGGACACACCGCCTTGACAAAAGCCACAGTGGACTTCGGCCAGTGGAGCTCAAAACAAACATGTGGGTACTAACCTTGTAATAGCTGCGCAACGCTTCAGATGTATTGAACTTTAACAGTGTTGACCGAGGTTTCCTAATGATATTCATTAGGAATTCTCGGATAACATTGTGAAAGATCTTGAGGTCCGAAATGTTGCGGAACTCTTACGGGGTCCACTACCTTAAAATACAAACATGTGGGTACTAACCTTGGGCCCGGGTTCGAGTCCGGACACTATATCCCTGTCCGTTCATATTTTCTTACAATCAGATCTTTTCCTTCACAAATTTCAGTTCATTTTTCTTCCTCATTGTTTTATAGATTAAGTCACTTTGCACAAAGATAAAATACAGATCTAAGATGTATCCTATAAGAATTTGAAGAAATAGCAATTCAAAATAAACTGGCGCTAACATCCGAACTATTATTAAATCAGATCTAAAGATAGCGAAAAAATGTTGAAATTTACAAAAAAATGGAAATGCATTTTCAATTCTCCTGGATCTTTTCTGAGCGCTCAGATGCTAGTCCCACGTAGGCGTACCCATTGGTGGGCGACATTTGTTGAAAAGGATATTTGTCTAGCGAAAGAGTCGCACTCAGGATATGGGGCCCGTTTCACGAAGCTTCAAACGAAAAATTATTTGTAAGTCAAAATCACTAATCACACCTGCCCTGTGTTCAGGTTGACAAAACGGTGCAAACTGTTTGCCCATTATACACCGCTTTGCACGCGAGTGTACGTGCAAAGCGGGGTATAACTGGCGAACTGTTCGCACCGCTTTGTCATCCTGAACGCAGAGCTAGTGTTATCATTCATTTTTGTTTCTGCCTTGAAAATGCTCAATGGAATAGTCTTTTGAAGACGATTGGAATCGTCTTTAGAGGAAAATTCCAATGTGGTAATGCATGACAGAATTCCATATTTAGTTGCTACTGTATAAGCAACTTTAATTTTTGGCATACGCACAAATGATTGTTAGATGCTTAGTTTAACAGGCCCCTTGTGATTGTTCACCAATCGGATTTTCAGTAAAAGGTTGTGATTTTTTAGTTTGATAACAATTGAATAAATACTCAAATTAATACATATGTGCTCGACATCCGCCCTGTGTCCATGATGACAAAACGATGCAAACTGTTTGAATATTATACCCGCTTTGCATGCAAGTGCACGTGCAAAGCGGTGTATATTTTTTTAAACAGTTTGCATCGTTTTGTCATCCTGAACACAGATCTGGATTTAAGTCTTTTTTTAACTTTTTTGAACGAGTTCTTAGATGTAAAAAAAATTTATTCCATGAAAATATATTTCCAAACTATATAGTCCGAACACTTAAACTTAAATGTACCAAACCTAATCAGAAAACAGATTAGATATAAACGTCTTGACACTATCATCACTTATTCGAATATGGAAGGAAACAAAAGCACTAAATTAACAAACGGCAATTAAAATTAACGTAACAACGCAGGTAACGTCTAAAAATAACGTAATAGCGTGTAAAACGACATTTACATCTTCCGCTTTCAAACGTCAGGCACGGCACGGAAATGTGTCAAATTCGAAGTAAGTGACAGCTTTCTTCTGTCTGCGATTCGAAACGCCCTTTTAATTTAGGGGATATTGGATGGGAGGTCGTGTTAGGCCGAATTATATGAACGAGTCACCTATAAAAATATAAATAGGCAATGCTGAGTTTTTATCGGTCGGTATTCTATAAACATTCCCCTTCCCCCGATTCGGAACATCGCCCTGAGATAGTAGAAGGCGATACTAGATCCGACCATGGCTATCAGCTGACCGTTTGTTGAAGTAAGGGACCTACACGAAGCCATAGGGATCCGAAATTACCCCCCCACACACACACACACCCACACACACCACCACCATATAGACCAATAATATATTGGTCTATATGGTGGGGTGGTGGGATGGGGGTGGGGATGGGGGTAATTTCGGACCCCTCTGCACGAAACTGTTACAAGAGGACTACGGCTGAAAGACTGCCACGCGTTCATTTATTCGTCGGAACAAATCGAGGTGACCAAATTGTTTAAATCTGAACTAACGACTTTTTTTTACTACCCACCAACGAATTAGCCATGTTTCAATGTCGGTTAAGAAGATTGTGCTGCGATTTTTTGTGGGCTTTCTACGGTTGCCGCCACGATCTTGCTACGTTTTAATGTTCATGTTCAAAATAGGAGTGACGTGAGCGTAGAGTCGTACGATCAGGAAGTTGTACGATTACGAAGAGACTGTTACGATCACACTACACACATGTTCGGTGAAAAACATTGTGAAATTGACACTCATTCCAATTAAAAGCATTCTAAATCATTCACTAAGAACTCCATTCATTCATACAAAACACTCACTGAAACCATTCCAAATCGTTCCGAAATCACTGATCATCAACTGCATTAGAAAATAGGTAGATAAAATTCACGATTTCACCGAGATGATTGAATTTCGTAAGTCACGATAGGCTTTTGAAGACATAGAAAGCTATTTATTGATATTTTATTAAAGGGAGGTAATACATATCGGTAATGTTGTTCACTTTGAACAAAATTAGCGATATTGGATTACTTTCCACTAATTTCACTCAAAACTCGCTCCACACACTCATTCAATTTCGTTCCAAAACCGTTCCAATATCATTCAGTCTGTATTTCACAATGTTGTTGATAATACGTTTCTCCTGCTATTGCTATCTTCAAAATTTGGATCCAAGTGGAATTGTCGTGCGTGTGAGATGGGTGTGTGGGGTGGGGGTGTTTAATCCCTGTGACCCATTGATTTCTGATCACGCAATGTACCTGCTTTGGCAGGAGACAAATAAAAAGATTACTCTGCACATATGTGTTGTCTGATCCTAATCTATTCCACCTGAATGTGCTGAATAATCCAGAAAGGTTAAAAAAAATCAAAGTAAATACTGACTCACAATGAGTGCTACCAGTGTTTATAGCAATTTGATTTTAATGTAATTTTATTCAGCTTAATAAGGGTTAAGATGTTGAGTCTGATTTTGATCTACATCATATAAGATATTTTAAAACTACTAAAAGGAGATTCGCGTCGCGCCATTAATGATATATAACTAAATATAGTGAACGTGAAATGAACAAGAAAAACAAAAATAGATCACGTCTAATTTGCATACAACACGTCGTAAAAATCGACTCCCATATGATACATAATTACCTCTTGTTTTTATAAATCACCCCTCCTTAACATTCCAACGTATAATTTTTTATTTACTAACTTTACAGCTAGTAAAAATCATGAAATTGAAAGCTATCTCGATCAAAACCATTCAAATCTTTCCAAACACTTACCCAAAACACTACGAAATCTTTCACAACGCTAAAAGACTTGGTTATTCAAATCGAACAAACCATTCCTCGGTTGCATTGCTCTATCTTTTATGTTCTGAAGAGTCTGGTCGGTCCGAAGACACAAAGTGGTATTAATATAACAGTTCGTGGATATTGGTTAAGGGGGGGGGGGTAATAGGATATCGCTAATTTCGTTCATGTTGAACGAAATTAGGGATTTTATATTACCACACTTTAATATCGTTGATAATCCGCTCATCACGCTCATTCAGTTTCATTTCAAAAAACACATCCAATATTACTTTTCTGGTCAATTTTAAGAAATTCTTAACTGTAAAACTTAAAAGTGATTTGAATTCTTACATTATTGACTAAAGATCACATAATCTAGAATTAATATCATGCTAGACAAAAGCGACAAAAAGCAAAGCTCCCCCAGCCCCTCTATAAAAAAAAACGGGAAAAAATATAAGTTAAATGCAAAAGTTACGAATGAAATGTACGCGCTTTAAATAACTTTAATTGCTTTAATATGTCTCACTTGAATTGTGTTGACACCGACATTAAGGGTCAAAATGACAAAAACATCTATTATAAAATGATGTTTTCATTTGTCTTAACTTCGTATTGCATGTTTATGACCTGTCACGCAAAAAGGCCAAGTGCAAATTGTATTCATCCAGATAAGACTGCATGTATTGCCTGGTATTAAATAGCCAGTCGCAGTTCACCCAGTTGTAGAAATGGGCAGCAGTGGGTTTAAACCTTGCCTTTCTTTAGGGGACATGAAAACATCGGGCCTGCGTTCAGGATAACAAAACGTTGCCAACTGTTTGCGAGTTATATCCCGCTTTGAAACGTCGGCAGGTCCAATGCAAAGCTGGGTATAATTCGCAAACAGTTTGTACCGTTTTGTCATACTGGACACAGGGCTAGATTGAGTGTTCGATAATGAGTCTAAAAGCTTTATCATTCGTCGCAATCGAACTAAGATTAAGTTAGTATAATCTATTGAGAATGTGCTTGCAATAATTTTCTAAAATTTGCGCATAGAAGATCATTTTTCAGAATTAAAGCCACGCATAAAAATACGAATGTTTCCCGACTTCCCAAAGATGCTCTGACATTTGGATCATTGGCTTTCTTGACGACGCGTAGTGAAGACTTTGATCAGACTGTTCTGGTGTACAGGCTGATCTGAAGCTTTACGTGCGTACAAGTGGACGTGTCGATCATGTCATTTACGTGTTCAGATTTCGTATGTCACTAACCATTTACTGCATTGTCCCTGGATCTTTCGACTCTATGACTATACATCTTACGATCATTTTTTGCGTAAGTCAAAAATTTAAGTTGCTTATAGATAAGTAACTAAATATGGAATTCTGCCATGCATCATCTCATTGGAATCGTCTCCAAAAGACGATCCCAATGAGATGTTTCATGACAGAGCCTAAGAATGAAAGAAAACACCAGGTGCGATTAATGATTTTGAATAACGATTTTTTTTCAAAAGAAAGTTTTAAAAAATTGGGCCCTGATCTAGAGGTAGAGTGTCGACCTCTTGACCAAGAGTTCCCGAGGTCGATTCCTTGGAGAGACTATCGATCTTGGATCCTTCGTTGTGTCACACATTCGGCGCGAGTACTGGATCACATTAAAGGAAGCAGAATCGAGACGGATTAATCTAAGTTGAAAGACCGATGTAAAATAAAGAGGTTTAAAACGTGATCGTATGCATGTACATGATGAAGGTTTGTTGGAAAAAATGAATTGTTGGTCAAAACCCTTTCTCCTTTATAAAATCTATTTTCTACTACAATTTTCGTACATGGGATGGTTTAACTTCAAATTTCAGCCGTTTTATATTATTATCTGCAACCTTTTTTTTTTCTTAAAAAATTCTTAAATTACGTAATGAGGGAAAGACTAAAATATAAATCTTTTGCTATGGTGGTAATTCATTTATTCGAAATTACATGCTAGGCGTTACAGTAAAAAACATCGGGAAATTGGCAAGGTGAATGATTTTTGAATGAATAAGGAATGAAATCTTATGAGTGTGTGGAGCGAGTTGTAAACGAAATTAAAGGAAGTAGGCTAATATGTGTGTACTACATCGATAATTTTGTCAAAGTTGATGTCTTATTACCCCCACCCCCTTTAAAAAATCTACACCTTGTTCCGTTTTTGCGACTTCACGGTCCAATCAGAGGCTTAAAAATCCGCATCAGCCAATACAATCGTAAAATGATTGATTTTATTTGAATTTAACCCTTTGCTGTTTAATCCCTGCTTTTTACGTGCAAGTGATTTTATGATTGAGAAAACATTGTGAAAAAAGAAGAAATTGCTTCGGACAAGCAATTTCTTCTTTTTCCACACTATTTTCTACCCTACTGAATAGTTATTTTTCAAATTAAATCCACTTCTAATTTTCGTCTGCAAAACCTTTGAATTTGGACAAGTCCAAAATTATGCAAAACAGGAAAGGGTTAAAAAAAAAAAAAAAAAAAAAGTGATCGCTTCGAACGATTTCGAAGTGGTTTGGGACGATTTGGGAGCGTTTTTGAACGGTGGGATTGAGTGTTTGGAATTAATGATTCGAGCGCTAAGCGAGTGTTTCGGAATGGTTTGGGTCGAAATGAATTTCAATTTCACTATCTTACTTACTGTAATATAGTGTTGGCAAACGTCAAACTACTTCAATTTAAGACCGGAAGATGGACTCTTTTCGTCCCGGATTTAATTGCCTTTAAAGTTTCCTTTCCTAATTGCTTATTTTTCACGAATTTACACAAGGAAAAAGTATTGCAACACCCCATTATCAAGAAAGAATTCCTTTATAAAAGTGACATTGCTAGCTTGACGCATTGAAATGTTACAACATTCTTACATCGGTTGGGATAAATATATAATACGTACTTAGTGTTTTGTATAAGAAAAAATATCAAACGAGGTTTGGAGAATTGATCATTGTCGAGGCTCTGCCGAGACAATTATCAATTCACACAACCGAGTTAGATATTTTTCAAGGAAAAAGTATTGCAACACCCCATTATCAAGAAAGAATTCCTTTATAAAAGTGACATTGCTAGCTTGACGCATTGAAATGTTACAACATTCTTACATCGGTTGGGATAAATATATAATACGTAGATCTACTTAGTGTTTTGTATAAGAAAAAATATCAAACGAGGTTTGGAGAATTGATCATTGTCGAGGCTCTGCCGAGACAATTATCAATTCACACAACCGAGTTAGATATTTTTTTCATACAATACACTAAGTACGTATTATATTTATCTTATAACCTCTTTTTGTCTTGTTTTCGTCGATGTTTCTAACTGAAATGGAAGTTTCTAAAAATAACTGCATGATATTATTATTCTAAAAATAACTATGTGATATCATAAAAAATATCATACGGCTTGTTATTACACGGATATTTGTATAATTATAAGATAAAAGTTATAACAACTTAGTTTTATCCACCTTGATTCTGCTTCCTGGACATGAACCAATACTCTCGCCGAAAGTGTGATCCAATCAAAGAACCACGATCGATAGCCGCTCCCAGGAGCCAATCTCGGGAACTTTTGGCCAAGAAGTCGATACTCTACCTCTAGACCACGGACAGCGCTGTGTGAGAGATTAAGAATGGTTTTGTTCGGAGTGAAAGTAAATTTCACGATGTTGTTAACTGTATCAAAATAAACACTCGCTCATCCAACTCATTCAATTTCATTTCAAAACCATTCCAAAATCATTCACCTAATTAAATCACGATTATTTGACTGTACCAGGTTCTTATCTATTAAGTTTATTGTCCCAGTTCAATAAAGTGTAATAAAATAGCATTTCATAAATCAAAAGTCAAGCTCCGAGAGTAAACAAACATACAATGGTATGACTCTTCACAATGTATAATCCACGATATTTGACATGGCAGGGCGCCGCCTTAGTAACCGGACGTTGGGTTTTAAATAAATGTTGTGCAACTTTTTCGGATCTACAGTTAGTAACATAGTGAAATTGAAATTGAAGTGTCTAATTGGTCAATGAAGACACACAAACAGAAAACTACGTATATTTTATCACGGGGGTGGGGTCGTAATAAATAAAGCTAATTTTGTTCGTATTGGGAAAACAAGAGGCCCAAGAGGGCCAGTATCGCTCCACTGGATTAAAAATCTCAAAATTTGAAAGAGAGATATTGAAAATAGAAGGTAATGAAAGTGAACAGCATTCAAAAGGAATTCTGACTTTTTCTAAGTTGAAACTAACTTATGAAGAAATGAACTTACTTAACTAATGTGTAAAATTACAAGGAAGAAAACTATATAGATATCACTTTGAAACAAGAGGACAAGAATGGCCATAAACCGCTGACCTGAATTTTTCTGGTAAAGTTTCATTGAAATAAGCCTAATGGTTCAGGAGGAGATGTCGTTCAAAAATTTCGGGGTCAAAAAAAGCCCCGCCCTGCCACACCCATATTTGGGGGTCAATCCAAATTTCTTGAACAAGTTTAGAAGAGGGTCACCCAAGGAAGATTCTGGTAAAGTTTCATTAAAATTGGCTTAATGGTTCAAGAGGAGATGTCGTTCAAAGATTTCGGGGTCAAAATAAGCCCCGCCCTGCCACGCCCATATTTGGGGGTCAATCCAAATTTCTTGAACAACTTTAGAAGAGGGTCACGCAAGGAACATTCTGGTAAAGTTTCATTGAAATCGGCTCGATGGTTTAGGAGGAGATGTCGTTCAAAGATTTTGGGGTCAAAATATGCCCTGCCCTGCCACGCCAATATTTGGGGGTCAATCCAAATTTCTTGAAGAACTTTAGAAGAGGGTCACCCAAGGAACATTCTGGTAAAGTTTCATTGAAATCGGCCCAATGGTTCAGGAGGAGATGAGGTTCAAAGATTTCGGGGTCAAAATAAGCCCCGCCCTGCTGAGCCCATATTTGGGGGTCAATCCAATTTGCTTGAACAATTTTAGAAGAGGGTCACGCAAGGAACATTCTGGTAAAGTTTCATTACAATTGGCTTATTTGTTCAGGAGGAGATGTCGTTCAAAGATTTCGGGGTCAAAAAAAACCCTGCCCTGCCACGCCCATAATTGGGGGTCAATCCAAATTTCTTGAACAACTTGAGAAGAGGGTCACCCAAGGAACATTCTGGTAAAGTTTCATTAAAATTGGCTTAATCGTTCAGGAGGAGATGTCGTTCAAAGATTTTGGGGTCAAAATATGCCCTGCCCTGCCACGCCCATATTTGGGGGGTCAATCCAAATTTCTTGAACAACTTGAGAAGAGGGTCACCCAAGAAACATTCTGGTAAAGATTCGTTGAATTCGACTTAGTGGTTCAGGAGGAGATGTCGTTCAAAGATTTTGGGGTCAGAATATGCCCCGCCCTGCCACGCACATTTTTGGGGGTCAATCCAAATTTCTTGAACAACTTTAGAAGAGGGTCACGCAAGGAACATTCCGGCCAAGTTTCATCAAAATCCACCCATTGGTTTAGGAGGAGAAGATATTTAAAGAAAAGTTTACGCACGCACGGACGCACGGACGGACGGACGCACGACGGACACCTCGCTATGACAATAGCTCGCTGGCCTTCGGCCAGTTGAGCTAAAAACGAAATTAGTTTACCTCCCTTGAATTTCACAAACAAACTCGCCCCACAAACTCATTCAACTTCGTTCCAAATAATTCCAGATTCATTCATCTTGTCAATCTGATGATGTACTTAAATGTTGCATAGAACTTAAACCATTTACAATTTTTAAAGGGCTTTGAAATATTATTGAAAAACAAACATTAAGAAAAGGAAGATGAAAACCAGGCCTTCGGAAAACAAAGAAATCATGCCTAACAATTTCAAGGCAATCTCGCTTTCTATATCAAAACTACCCCTGAATGAACTAGTACTGGTCGATCAATACCAGGAACCAATAGTTAGGTGCTCTGATATATATAGAGGATAATCGTTTGTTTCAGTGTAAGATCGATTATTATTTCATTGAGTGAACAACAAAAGCTTTATTTTCACGAGTGGCAGAGCCACGAGTGAAAATATAGCTTTTTTTTTGTTCACGAAATGAAATATTAATCGATCTTATTCGAAAAACAAACGATTATTCTATTTCGTTAATGCAAAAATGAGACAAATTGTGACATTTCTAGGGTATATTTTCGTAAAGCTCGTCATTTTGCACGTGATTGCTATGCAACGTTCATTGTGACGTCACTTATTTCGCCCCGCATTGATGACGTCAGATAGGGTAAAATGCACACAAGCAGGGTATAAAATTTTGATAATTTCACTGTTTTTGCGGTGAGATTATCAAGTGATAATCTACCGTTATTTCTCGATAAACCTCCAAAAAGCATTAAAGAAGAATGATTAATTGTCAAAATCGACGTATAACCCCCATTCAAACAAACAAACAAAACTGGCCCTGCATGAAACATTCGTCAGGACTTCTACCTTACAACGCGTCAGATGTTTACTAGGTAATGCATGTACTCTTTTTTCTCCCAATTTAAAACTAACCTTTCCTTTCAAGGCGGTGGGCCCGTAATAGTTCCGCAAAGTTTCTGGAGCCATAAACTATTACAGTGTTAACCGAGGTTTTCATTGATTTCGTCACGAAACCTCGGTTAACATTGTGAATGATAATGGATTACCGACGCGTTACGGAACTATAATGGGTCCACTACTTTAATGTCCTCATCTTTCTTTGATCAACGAAAGAAATGCACGAGCATTTGAACACAGAATTTTTTGGGTAGAATAAACAGGCTACGTTTGAGATTGTTTTCAATGATACCCCGCTTTTTATCCCGTGATTACAAATCCAAACGACACAAAATTTGCTAAACGGTTTGTGTAATTTTAAACAAATTATGAGAAAATTGAAGATTGACTGCCTTGTTGGCCTTGTGGTATAAGCGATCGACTTGTGACCCAGAGGACCGTGGTTCGAGCCCCACCGCCACCGGGGTGTATTTATGAACAAAACACTTGATAGTCAGCCCCTTTCACCCAGCTACAGAAATTGGTAGCAGGAGTTGTAAACCACAGCCCTTCTCTCAGGGACGTGAACATTTCTGGATTGCCTGTTCGAGTGCGAGTCTTTAAGCTTAAGCTTTCGCCGCAATCTTACTTAAAATAGTATAAACTAACTTCAAATTAAAGATCGTTTGCATAAGATATCAATTTAAATCAGAAAGAATTGAACAAATAGAAACTGAATCCACTTTTGAATGATTTAATACTTTCTTTCTTTCTTAATAACTTAATCAAATAGTTAATCAAGTCATAGATTTCTGTCACGTGCTTATTCTAAGATCTCTATTCAAGATAAAAATCACAAATACATTAGTTCATATCTTAGAAACACTAACGGGGTTTGAATTTCAAAGCCTTTTATAGACGATTTTACTTCTATCCAAGGCCATTGAAATAAACAGATTTACTTTATGTTATAGAATTTATTATATAGTCATTCTTGAAAACATAGAGGATAACAGGTTAGCGTCTTAAAATATCAATGTTATTTTGTCGAGGTTGAGGTTGGGAGAATTTATCAGGACGAGGCTTTGCCGAGTCATGATAATTTCTCGCAGCCGAGACCACATAACATTGATATTTTAAGACACTTACATGTTATTCTATTTATCGTGCAATCATTTTTCAGCGCTTATTATTATTTTTTAATAGACCCTTAAAAATTAAAGACATTTATGTGAACGTTTATGCAAATTGTTTCTAAAAATAGACTGTCTGATATTAAGTTATGTTATCAGACAGGCGATTTCAGGTCAATACAGGCTTGATAAATATCCGTCTGATGCTGATGAGTAGAGCATTAGGGTAAAGAACATCGCGAAATAGACAGGGTGAATGATATTGGAATAATTTCGGAATTATTTTGCGTGACAAGGATTCAGTGCAAGACTGTACTAAGTGTATATACAATGTATATACACTTAGTACAGTCTTGCGCTAAGCCCTCGATGAGTAGGATTAGCGATTTTTGATTGAGGTTGAGGGGAGGTAACATAATATCGCAAATTTCGTCCAATAAGCCGAAATTAATGATATCTTATTGCCTCCCTTTAAAAAGAAATCAGTAGTTTTCTGGTTGTGTGTCTTCGTGGATCTACCAGACGCTTTGAAGTCACCACCAGCCAGTAAAATCGTGTTTGTGTGTATTTCCGTTTATTAATCGTCGCTACCGTAGCACATGCCCAAATGAGCGACGCCCCCAGAAGACGGTTAGTAATTACGGGGGATAGTGCAAGGATACATGAAAAAAACTACTGCTGATATCCGCCATGGTTCTTTAACGTGCTCGGTGTAAAGTATCGTCTAACGGGGCCTCGACTTAACGTCTTATCCAAAAGACAATTAGTATGTTAGTGTGCCAGCCCGGGTTTGAACCCACACCATCGAACTTCAATGGTTTTGAGGTCCGGTGCTTTGCCAAATGAGCTTATCGGGCTAAAATCATGGAATAATTTTATCAATTTAAATAAAATGTCGATTTGAATGAATGTTTTGAATGAATGAATGAATGAATGAATGAATGAATGAATGAATGAATGAATGAATGAATGAATGAATGAATGAATGAATGAATGAATGAATGAATAGAGCGTTGATTGAGTGAAATGTTTTGGATTGGATCGGAGTAGTGTCAGTTTCACAATGTTACTTACTGTATCAGCACAAAGTTTGTTTATGATCGTAACCCTTTAATTTTGGATATCGAGGGTTCGGTGTAAGACTGTACCAAGTGTATATACAGTGTATATACACTTAGTACAGTCTTGCACTAAACCCTCGATATGTATACGTAGTAATGTTGTTAGAAAAAGGGAAGTCCGATTACTCTATACAGACGACAAATTCTCCCTTTCACAAATTGTCCAATGAAACATTTTCGCTTCATGTGAAAATTGCTGTCTTTCTTATTCACAACCGAATGTTCTTTCAAATGCGAACAAACCCTCCAAGCCAGATAATAATTCGAGCAAGTTGAACACATGATTTACAAAATGTAGAAAAAAGGGGAATGAAACACCCCCCCCCCCCCCCAAAAAAAACACAATAATAATAAAAGAATAAAAATAATTGTAAGAGAAATTCATACCTGAGATATTAACTCCTTTAAAATTAAGTGTCTGTTAATCTGTTAAGCTTGCAAGTAATAAAAGCTCCGCGGCAAACTTTCTATATACATGTTATACCCTCGTTTATAGACGGTAATATATCTTGTCCGGGTTTAGGTCAACTTCAAATATTAACCCACGCATTTGACATGTAGTAGATCTAAGTAAACATTTAACTCATCTCATCTTAAATCCTCAAGGACATTTGTTTCCCTCTCTGCGTTTAAGATTAAAAGGCTGGCGAAACTTTAAAGAATTGATTCATGCTTTGCTTGCGTTGTTGCATGTAGATCGGGGAAGCCGATTTTTACTGAAACGTTCGTGAACGTTTTGATATTCTGAACATGGAACCTATCTCACGTTACACAAGCAAGATTGATTATGATTAAAGATGAAGTTTGAGTTGGTAGACAGAAACCAAAACAATAACAAAAAAAACAACAACCCATGCGGGTTTGAATTATCAGATGTCAATCAATTAGAGCTTGTTAATGAAGTTATAGTATAGTAGAATTACCATTTATCATCCTGAGGGAGCAACAAACCTCGTAACTACAACTATTTAAGCTTTAATTACTAGATTTTCGAAGTCAATTGAAGATTTTCTTTGCGTCATTTCCTAGTGATCAGTATTTGTTTGGATTAGAGGATTTATTTAAGTTTGTTTGTTTGTTTGTTTGTTTGTTTGTTTGTTTGTTTGTTTGTTTGTTTGTTTGTTTGTTTGTTTGTTTGTTTGTTTGTTTGTTTGTTTGTTTTAGTGTCACGTTGGCTTTTCTCTAGTGTCTGATGAAAGTTGGACGAGCCGGGTATCGACACATGACAGCTCAGGGTTGACGCGAGTCCAACGCCGCCTTACCGCTGAGCCAGCCAGTCTCGGCAAAATATAGTTTAAGACCAGCAGAATGCAAGAACTTTGACAGGCGACGGGAAAATGAAACGGATTAAACATTAATGCCTTATGAGTGCCACATTCATCGACTTCCTATGTGATTTTTTGGGGTCATGTATGAATACATTTTTCTCACAAAATTTCGTTTCTATGTGAAATATCGCCACATGAATTAGTAGTGCATTCATAACATATTGACATTTGTAAATCATAAATATTTTCATTCGATGTTTGAGATTTAAAGAAGTGGACCCGTTATAGGTCCGCAAAGCTTCGAAAGTAATAACCTTTGAACAGTGTTAACCGAGGGTTTCCCGATGATTTCATTATGAAACCTCGGTCAACATTTTAAATATCATGAGTTCCGAAAGGTTGCGGCAATATTGAGAAACTATTACGGGTCCACTACCTAAATCCTTATTATGCGGTTCCCGACATCCTACTGTCAACTAAGTTCTAACATAGAAAAAAGACTAAGAAGACTGATCTCAGAATTCACTGCCTGATTTCTATTCCCTTTTTTCGGGAAAATCTTGAACCGGGCTGAATGAAATGACCTGAAAACAGCATTTTGTTTGAAACAGATTTTAAATCCAGCAAGTTAGGGGTAAAGTAGCCTCTTTTCTTTACTCATTTCTATACAATCCCATTTTAATGTAAGCAAATGGAAGAGCCTCTGGGCCCGAGGTTAAAAAAACTTTTCTCATTCTCAATTCAGAATTTTCTTGAACGCTTGAAATGTTAACGTGCACTGGTCCCTGCGTTTTGTTGTTGTTGTTGTTAGCTAATGATATTCTGTTGGTCCCATGTCCCTTTATGTGGTCAGAACACTATCACTAATTACTGTAGTAATTATTTCCGCTTCAACTTATATGAACATCCGCTATTCCCGCTGTATAAGGCCTAAGTACTAAGGAAGTAAATGCGCTTACATTCGATATATTATTTACTGAGTAAAAATAAAAAGTATCCACCCTATTTAACTTCGGATTTCTTTAAAAGTACACACAGTAAGTCTTTGAAACATATTGCAAATTACGCCCTAATCATTTGGAAATAAATTGCAAAAGTTTTATGCGATTTGAAAAACCCACTGTCGAATTGTAGGCGCTAACATAGCCAGGGCGTCGTTTTCAAAAATCGCAGACTCTCAATTCAAATGATTTTCTGACAGTTTTAAGCTTGCGAAATGCAATATTATTTCGTTAGTTATTCTAGATTGATAAGAAAACTTGATTTCTTCTGCTTATTCCTACTAAATTTACGTCAAATGAACACAAATATTCATAAAACATCTTACGCAGAATCAAAGCTCAAATTTACCCAATTCTGTCTGCTCGTCCTTGTCAAGCAAACCAATCCCAAAATTCTCTATTCCATTTTTGCTGAAAACAAAACAAACATTTGCATTGCCACGTTACGTCAACGTTTCATCTTGCCCATTGAAGAGGCTCGTATGAATATCAAGGAAATTTGCTCGCTTTACACCCATTAAGAATTAAATAGCAATTGACTTAGTTTTAAACTTTGACGTTTTTAAAGGTTCAGACATTTATTTCACTTCCGCTGTGAAATATCGGTTAGGAAGCGTAGAGGCAATCGCGTTAACGTGAATGAGAATATTTGGCGTGACGTCTTCTCAGTGGCCCTATTGAGTTGAAGAGGGCGAATGACAATACTACTCTATCGGAAATGGACAGCACACGTCTTTCTTGTTCTTCTCTTTCAACTAACGTCCGTAAAATTTATTCAACGTTTGGCGGTTTTTGATTACGCCGGTGGTCATGTTTTTCTTGGTCTCGTAACAAAACTGTGTTGTATAGAACACAATTATTGTTTGATTTTCTTAACCACCGAGCTTTAGAGGTTGAGTTCATTTGAAAAGAAACTCACGATCGAACACGTGACGTACGTCGACGTAGAAAACAAACATTTCGACATTCATTGAAAACGCCAAAAATGACATGTTGCTTGAATGAAAAATCATGTTTGCATGAGAAAACGAAGCGCTGCAAACACAATGGTACCTTAATTGATTATTTAATCTTGGAAATAAAAAAAATAGTGAAAGAAAAAAAGTGGATATTATCTTTTTCTGCTGAGTATATATAAACATTTATCTTATAACTATACAACTATCCGTATGATAACATGCTGTATGATATTTTTTATGATATCACATAGTTATTTTTAGAACATGATATAATGTGGTTATTTTTAGAAAGTTGCATTTCAGTTAGAAACACCGACGAAAATAAGACAAATATGGGTTATAAGATAAATATAATACATACTTAGTGTATTGTATGAAAAAAATATCAAACTCGGTTGTGAGAATTGATGATTGTCTCGGCAGAGCCTCGACAATTATCAATTCTCCCAACCTCGTTAGATATCTTTTTTCATATAATACACTAAGTACGTATTATATATTTCTCTTAAGCAGTAGCAGTGCCGAGATGAGAACGCAAAGCTTGGCTCCAAGTTGCTCGTTGCTTAAGTGGTTAGCGTGCTGGATTCGTAATCGGATGTTTGTGGGTTCGAACCCCATTAGAGGCGGGTAGTGTATTTAGGCAGGACACTTCACTGACAAAGCACCAGTCCTTCCAGCTGTAAAAGTAAGAAGCAGTTTTTAGCCTGACATCGCCTCTCTCTTAGTGCATGATAAGATCTGATGTGAGGAAGGAGCATGATGGAAATGAGAGTCTTAAAAAATCTTGAGTCGGGGATACTTAAACCAGTTGCTGATAGACGGATCGTCCACCAACGTACGTCAAAATCAAACTACCAGAATTCTTAGAAAATTCAAAGTAATATCTATATATCAATTTCTGCTTTCCCAATAAATGCGGATACTTGCTTATAGACTAACATTTTAAGTGTAGAAGTGAATACTCTAGAAAGCCATTATGTTATTTTTTCAATATAATCCGTCCGGCAAAACTTTGAAATATAAAAGTTTGAAAAAGAGATCGATTCCAGTACGGTTTAGCCTGACGAATAAACATCGAAATTCTCATAAATAGAGGATATTGAATGAGTGGTCATTGAATGCTGAATTTATTAAAAGAGTCATCTATAAACAGATAAAAACGAGGCTCTGCCGAGTTTTTGTTTGTTTAAGATGATGAGTTTAATAAATTCGGTATTTTATGAATACAAATTTGATATTGTATTTATTATATGACGTGAATTTTTCGATAAATCAAAGAAATTCCAGAAATTTTCTATTCGAGTTTTTTCGCGAAACATATAATAACGCCTTTTGAGTGATTACGTCAGCAAATGCTTTATGATGCCATTTCGAAAATATAACGTTGCTGTACGTTCTAAGCTCATTTGCATAGTTATTCCACTATTGTAATGTATTGTATTGTAACACCTGTGTATTATCAAAAAAAATCAACGGAATTATTTCACTCCCGCGACGTCGGGGATTTTATGAAGGAAGGTAGTTGTGATCATTCTAGAATCAGTGCAGTCTGACGGGGGTAGACATTTTTCGAACTTCCAAGATGGGCCTTTTTGGATAGACGGGTCAAATAAATGTAACATAATCCGTTACGTGAATGAAAACTTATATTCTAAGGAGTTAAACATAGGGCCAACTTATTTCAGGCCTGGTCGGGGCCCGTTGTTGTTGTTTTATTAGCTTAAAACCAGGTGATTACCCGCTTTACACTTGCACTTGCGTGTAAAGCGGGGTATTAATTGAAAACGGCTTGCAACACAGGGCTGATTTCAATCTGAAAAAACAACAACAATTGTCCCCGGCCGGGCCTGAAATAAGTTAGCCCGTAGATGAAAAACTCTTTATATAACAACTGAGTATTCAGAACTCTAACTAGAAAAAAAAGAGAGAAAGAAAAAGAAAGAAAGAAAGAAAGAAAGAAAGAAAGAGAAAGAAAGAAAGAAAGAAAGAAAGAAAGAAAGAAAGAAAGAAAGAAAGAAAGAAAGAAAGAAAGAAAAAAAAAGAAAGAAAAAAAGGTAAGAAAAAGAAAGGGAAAAAAAATAAAAGAAGCGGAAAGAATGAATGAAAGAAAGAAACTGAAAGAAAGAAACAAAGAAGGAATTATGAAATTAATTAGTGTGAATTGCGATCATATTCAAAACGTGACTACCACTATCGTTCGCTTTTGAATTTTTTGTTTAAAGATTCATAACCCTTTCTTTCAATGTAGTCTTTGCCCTTAGTTGTTTCCCTTTAATACAACGACATCCGAGGCTTTCCTAGCCTCCACCTAGCTTATACATTATCCACCCATTAGAGATGAATGTTGGAAAGGATAAATGTGACGCCGCCACCGGCTTCCGGAAGTTCTTTGGTTAATTAATACGCTTCAAGAAAAACACATTTTGTTAATTCTTTCCGATCGTCTGCGGTGGTCTTTTGGGAATATTATCCTTTGATGACAAAACGCAGAAAACAAAAGTGGCCATATTATAATTTGATAACAAAACGCAGTAAACCACTGCGTTTTGTTATCAAATTATAATATGACCACTTTTTTACTGTCTTGACGATTTTTTTTATGCAACGTCATTCCTAGCGGGATCGCCGTTGTTTGTGACGCCATATAAACCCACGAGCCAAATGACGCGCTTTCATGGCTGCGCCAGTATTATTCCCGATGTCTATTCCGTAGAATCGCCGGTGGGTTCCCGATTGCCCATGGCATCTTATGATTGAAAATTGAGGGTCCGATGCTTGCATATGGAATATACCTTTCTGTGACTTAACATTGAGGAGAGAAGGCGAACTTACTTGTAACAAATTATTGATTTCTTGACGGTTTCATTTCTGACGCAGTTTGCCGTGACGGAAGACAAGAGATAGTGCCAGTGACACACGTTTAATTATTCGCGCTTGCGTTCCTAAAACGCTTCTCAATCTCTCGAAAGTCAAAACATCAATCTGCATACTCCATTTTCAGTTAAAAACATCGTGAAATTAACACTCATTCAGATCAAAATCACTCACTCAGTACCCCATTGATTCATTCATTCATCCATTCATTCCAAGCACTCACTCAAATCGACCAAAAACGCTCAATAATCTTTAGAAAATAAGCCAAGGCGACTAACTTTTATTTCGAAACGATCAAATTATTCTACGAGTTTATTTACTGGAATGGATTTTTGAGTGTCTGATGTTTCCTGAAGACACACAAATAGAAAATTACGTGTATTTCATTAAAGGGATGTAACAAACATAGCTTATTTTGTTCATTTTAATCAAAATAAGCGATATTGGTTTACCTCCTTTGTATTTTACTCAAAACTCGCTCCACACACTCATTCAATTTTATTCTATAATCATTCCATAATTATTCATCTTGTCAATTACATGATGTTCTTAACTGTATTTGTCACGGTCTCAGACTAACATTACCAACCCTGTGTTCAAGATGCAACAACGTTTGCGAACGTTTGGAAGTTGTACCCTGCTTTGCATCAGATTACTCGTTCAAAGCGATGTGATATTTCAAAAAAAAAAAAAAAAAAAAAAAAAAAAATCGCAAACATTTCTATGGCTTGTGGTTCATCGAAATTTGTAGAAATATAAGTTATAAAAAGTTAATTTCTGTTATAGTCTATAGTTTTTAACCCGAAGTTCGCCCCAACACTAAACAATATACTTTATTTTCTCCAAAGACTGGAGAGCAAAAACAACTTAAACAACGATCACTGAGTTCTTGACAGGGCGTAGGCTGATATGAGTTGGCTAAAGTGCAGCCACAGAAAGCTGGCTTATAATCCTTGTGTGCATCCCTTTTACACCAGTGTAAAGAGTAGCAACGTGGCGTTAGGTTGTTTTTTTTTTCTTTTTTTTTTTTTTTTTTTTTTTTTTGTCGTTCCCGAAAAAAATCCACGGTCTGGCCGGGGTTTGATCCAAGGACCTACCCAATGCAAAAGCTACCGTTAAAAATAAACTTTACGCGGAATCTGTTATGATTTCAATGCAAAAGTTCCCCGAAATTCGAGGAAATATAAAATGAAAGCCCAATACTAGATTAATTTGGCTGTAATATCTTTAGGAATTTAAAATAAAAGCTTGTTACACACTGAACAATGTGTAACACGTATCTGCATGGAATTAAAATAAAAGCTTGCAATGTGTAACACTTGTTGTATGGTCAAAAGTTATTATTGCATAAAATGTGCGTTTGCGGGGCGTTATGTGCATACGTTAACGGACAAAACCCGGGCGTTAACGGGAGCAAACGTGGATTAATCAATGATTCACGTGCCGTTAACGCCCGGCTTTTTTACTTTAATATCCTCGATTTTGGGCCTATACAGCTTATCCATGTCTATGAAACTAATCTTTTTTTCTGCAACATTTATTGACTTCAATAATATAAATCAATGCATTTTATTAATAATTCGAAGGTTCGATTTTGACGAGTATACATACTGATATGTAAAATGCATAGAAAAAATATTCATGGTTAACGTCAAATTTAGAGCGTAACTAAAGACGTTCATCTAATTCCCGCGTTAAATTTTGTGACGTCATGAATCTACTAAGCAACGGCGGTGTAATCAAAAGTGACGGTGCAATTCATGACGCTATTTGTCCGGCGTTTTCGTAGGTTTGTGGCTTGTTTTGAAGCGTTTCTGTGAATTATTTCGCAATCTCGGCTGAATAAATACTCTAGCCTTTTTTATGCAATAATAATATCAATTCACGCTTTTACGGGCATTAACAATTGCAGAGACCCTCAAATTGCATCAACGCCCCCGTGCTTCGCACACGGGCGTTGACCCATTTTCGGGTCGATACAAATGTTAACGCTCTCAAAAACGTGAATTAACCCTATATTACATGTAAATCTAAATTCACTTTGAAGTTTGAGTGAATAGTCAATAGTGTAGACCTGCGAGAAAAGGTCCGACGATAACAGGAACGATATTTTTTATACGAAACGTATCTTATCGCAACGACGGAAAAGAGACACCGATAACTTGATGAGAGTTTCCTCTCATTTTAAGCAACTGAAGAGCTACTTAACCCTTTCCTGTTTTACAAAATTTGGACCTGTCCAAATTCAAAGGTTTTGCAGACGAAAATTTAAAGTGGATTTAATTTGAAAAATAACTATTCAGTAGGGTAGAAAATAGTGTGGAAAAAGAAGAAATTGCTTGTCAGAAGCAATTTCTTCTTTTCTCACAGTGTTTTCTCAATCAAAAATTACAGGCACATAAAAAGCAGGGATTAAACAGCAAAGGGTTAAGTAAAGAAAATCACCAAACAAAGAAATTATTGTAATTTGTAATAATGAATTGCAGTGCAACAAACAGGTTTCCGTATTATATCAAAACATTTGCAGTAATGATATATTTCAAATTTGAAGTATATAAAACTACTTCATATTCAGTTAGAGTAGATTATTTACCTTTTAACTTAGGGTTCTTTCTCTCTTTTGAGTTATGAACGCGGCAAAATTTCGCTTTTCTGCACCCCGTCGCAAAAGCTTCATCCCTGGATAGTTTATGTTAAACTGAGTTAACGTCAGGTAAGCGCTTACCGTTGAACATATGCACAGTTCTTCCAAGTCGCCTATAGAAACATGCATATCAATATGCAAAAAAATCCATAAGAATAAATAGTTGCGTATTATTCTACTCAAATTTTTGGTGACAGAAAACTGAGGAAGGATTGTTAACGTACGCACACACAATTCTTCCAAGCATTTGTATACAATTCTTAGAATCTGCTAACGCGAAAAGTCCGTGGTGCGTATTTTGGCAGATACACCAAGGCATGATTGACAGATTTTTACAAAGAATTTTCGAGGATGGAGCTTTTACGTCGGGTTGCAGAAAATTCAAATTTAGAACAGTTCAAACCTGCTCCTTTTACAATACCAAAATATTATCAAACAGAAATATGAGAAAAGGTATAAGACAGAAAGCCTAAGGTTAATGTAGTCGAACCGCAATACTTCCACAACAGTTCGGTACACATGATCTTTCGCAATCTGCGTTGACCAAGGTTTCCTATTCAAATCATTAGGGAAACTTAGGTTAACGCTGTTAATGTTCATTACTACCGAAACATTGCGGAACGGTTATGGACCCACTACCTTTGGAGTCCACCAAACTTCCAATTAAAGACATTTGAATATTTTGCTAGGAAAATGTTAATAATACATACAATCAAAGCACTGAAAGTACTGATGATGAACTAATCTGATGGCATTCTAAAGTGATATATTAAACTCGTTGAGAAAAGAGAAATCATAAATGTTAAAAGTAATTAAGGGAGAGAGAGGGAGCAAAAGAGAAAGCGAGAAAAAGAAAGACAGAGAGAGAGAGAGTGATAGACAGAGACAGACAGATAGACAGAGGCAGACAGAGAACAGAGAGAGACAGACAGAGAATAGAGAACAGACAACTATAGTGCCTAGACTAAATATTTTTCATTACTCAAAAAAACAAAAAAAAATCAGAAAGGTAATTCAATTTCAACATGCGGAACCCATATTTTACCATATCAAAGAGCATTCTTTCTGCATTTAGACTATTAAACGTCATCCGCTATGGCTCTGGAACTTTAACTACCTAAATGGGGTCCTCCGAATTAAAGTCCGCTGTTTCGTCTTCAACCAAAACGCTGTAATTACAGAGTTTTGATCTTTTGCGGTAATATGCAGATTTTTGTGAAAGAATGATTATCTGATGTCATTGCGTTAAAAAGAATAAAAGAACAAGAGGGCCATTGGCCCTAAAGCGCTCACCCGATGCATGGCTAAACAAAAGTCAAAGAGATCAAGAAGAAAACATTTCACTTAAAAATGTTGCCTCTAAAGTACTAAAAAACGTTTTTGACCCTCTATCAAACTTGTGTAAGATTAAAAGGCAATTTCAAACTTGACCTAGGTTTCATACAAACATATTGACCAAGTTTCAAGATATTTGAGTAAACATGTTTTCTTTTTTTAAGTTTTGACCCCTTGACCCCAATTTTGACCCCACTTGACCCAATTTTGAACATGTCTGAGATTTGATGGAGACAAACATGTTTCAAGACATTTGTACCAAAGATGTGGCCTCTAGAGTACACACAAGGTTTTTCCAAGATTTGAACCCTTGACCCCATTTTTGACCCCACTTGACCCAAATTGAACTTGACCGAGATTTGATGGAGCTATACATTCTGACCAAGTTTCAAGACATTTGAGCCAAAAATATGTCCTCTAGAGTGCACACAAGGTTTTTCTAAGATTTGACCCCTTGACCCCATTTTTACCCCACTTGACCCGATTTCAAACTTGACCGAGATTTGATGGAGACAAACATTCTGACCAAGTTTCAAGACGTTGAGACCAAAAATATTCTTCTAGAGTGCACACAAGGTTTTTCTAAGATTTGGCCCCATTTTTGACCCCACTTGACCCAATTTTGAAATTGACCGAGATTTGATGGAGACAAATATTGTGACCATGTTACAAGACATTTGGACCAAAAATGTGGCCTCTAAAGTGCGAACAAGGTTGTTCTAAGATTTGACCCCTTGACCCAAATTTTGACCCCACTTGACCAAATTTCAAACCTGGCTGAGATTTGATGGAGACAAAAATGCTGGCCAAGTTTCAAGACATATGGACCAAAAATATGGCCTCTAGATTGCACAAAAGGTTTAACAAGATTTGAACCCTTGGCCCCATTTTTGACCCCACTTGACCCAATTTCAAACTTGACCGAGATTTGATGGAGACAAACATTCTGACCAATTTTCAAGACGTTTGGACCAAACATATGTCCTGTAGAGTGCACACAAGGTTTTTCTTAGATTTGAGCCTTTGACCCCATTTTTGACCCCACTTGACCCATTTTTAAACTTAACCGAGATTTGATGGAGACAAACATTCTGACCAAGTTTCAAGACATTTGGGCAAAATATATGGCCTCTAGAGCGCACACAAAGTTTTTCTTAGATTTGACCCCTTGACCCCATTTTTGACCCCACTTGACCCAATTTCCAACTTGATCGAGATTCGATGGAGACAAACATTGTTACCAAGTTTCAAGACATTTGGGCCACAAATGTGGCCTCTAGAGCGCCCACAAGGTTTTTCTAAGATTTGACCCCTTGACCCCATTTTTGACCCCACTTGACCCAATTTCAAACTTGGCTGAGATTTGATGGAGACAAACATTGTTACCAAGTTTCAAGACATTTGGGCCAAAAATGTGGCCTCTAGAGTGCACACAAGGTAAAGTTTGACGACGGACGATGGACGACGGACGATGGACGACGGACAGCAGCCCACCACAATAGCTCACCTTGAGCACTTCGTGCTCAGGTGAGCTAAAAACAATACGATTTATGTAGGTAGGTATTTTGTACAGCTAATGGATTGTCCAAATATAGTGGTAGTTTAAATTCTATTGCTCCTACCAATCGGTGGATAATCGTAAATTTATATGGTAGAAGATGGCAGCTATGAAAGGATGTATGCTAATAATAGTTCTGGTGCGAAATATACCAGAAATCCAAATTAGGTGCTCCAGATGAATTTCAAATTTCTTCTTATAGACTATTACATATAAACATACATGTATATGGCAAAACTCAGATTTATGTAAAGATCGACTGTACTTCAGCCACTGCGATATTACGGAAAAAAAGATTTATAGCGGTGTTCATCCCTATTCCAACAAAAGGAACAAGATATTTTGTACATTTAAACACGTGTCGAATAATTCTTGAAACCGGTCTCGAGAACTGACTGCCGCGTGTTAAAAAGTGATGCATAAACCATAGATATCACTAGACTGGTTACCGTTTCTAATGCGACAAGGTGTATACGATAAAAACAAGTTCAGGAGGTCAAGACCTAAAAGCACATCATTCCGGCTAAATACTACAAGTTGCACCAGCGAAGGCTTGGATGAAAAACATAGTATCTGTCTATGCAGTGTGTAGACACAAACTTTGATTTGCTCTAAACTCTCGACAAGCTTACACAGATCATCAATTAGCCCGGCTAAAAACTGCAACATCATTTTCATTATCTTCATTTGATGAAGAATTCTAGTATCACACCATTAACGAAATAAATAGTGATTTTGTGGAGAGAAGTATGGAGAAACATAATTGAATCTGAATGGGCACTTCTTTTTTTCGAAGCTATTAAGCTCCTACAGGGAGTTCCTAACATAGTAACTTACTAATTGATCGTAGAATGAAAAGAAATTGAAATTATTACAAAATCAAGTGTCAGAATCAGAAATATATATATTGAAGAACAAAAAGATAATATTAATGAGGAAAGTTGTTGTTAACAGTTAATCGATGACTTCGCAACCACCATATACATTCTTTTTAGCGCGGGCCTTATTATGGAAAGTGCTTATAGATACTTTTGATAGTTAAATCTAGACTGACAAGCGTCTCTTGAATAGAAGATTTAACATTTAAGCCTATGGAGTAGCAAGCTCTAGGCCTACGTAAAATCTCAATCATCGCCTGGCTCCAAGGCTGTCTGTCAGTAAGTGTTAAATTAAGTAAGGTAAACCACTACTACACTTGGCCATTGTTCTAACTACACCGTTTTTAAATCGGGAGTTTTCTCACATACATCGACCAGTTTCATTGAAACTTTTTCTAAGGCCCTCCCACTTAAAGGACTTTTGATTTTGCTAATTGTAACGTGTCAACGTGTTTTCGTTGCTTGTTTACACGATGGAGCTTAAAAAGAGCAATGGCTCACGTGCATCCTGGGTTGTTTCTTGAGTAGTAAAGTTAAATAAGCAGTGTGTAGCCTGTCGATTAAGAGTCCGAAAAAAGAAACAAATATTCTTCAGATATCAATAGAAAGCAGAGAAAAGATTATGATCTGGTCTGAGGTTGCTCAACTTGCTTATGAGTCGCCAGTCGAAAAGGATCTGTTACGGTTATAAGGTTAAATTTAGCAACGTACACAGAGTGCATGTCGACGCTAACATTCACAACGTGGTCATTTTGTCAAAGCTATTATCATTCCGTGACTTGACCCTCTTGAAATCCTGTGCAGACAACTGACGTACAGCCATCGGTAGAGCGTTAGCCTACGAATCACGTTGTCAGCAGATTGACTCGACTGATGGTTTCATAATGAAAGGTGATTTAATTGATCATTTGCCTCTCGCTAATAGGCAAATAGTGGTCTAGGCTGATCAAGACGCTTGAGGATCGGATAGTGTATTGTTGTTGTACTAGGGTTAGGAATACCAGGATGTAATATGACTGTATACAGTAAACATACCGCCTAACTCTTTAAAGTGGGGTTCACACGATGTTTTTTTTTTTCACATCTGTCTTTTCAGATCTTCAAAAACACATCGTGTGAACCCCTAGATAATGAGCGTTCTGTTAACAGATCTGCTTTACAGACGGAATAGAACATGTTCTATTTGGTCTGCTTTTTCATACCGAATTGACCAATCAGAAGCTTTTCTGAGGATACTGACAGAGATGACTTGATAACATCTGTTTATACTTGTCAATTACCTGGACAAACTGTTTACTTTTGGTATCATATGAATGAATCAATCATTTCATTGAAAGCTCCACGAGCAAAATCCTACTATGAATTGAAAAAGAGTCAACTATTTCAATTATTTTCTATAAAACTGTATTGTACACTAAGGGGTCCCCCCTCCCCCCCCCCCCCCCCCCCAAAAAAATGTGGCTTCCAAAAAGACTTATCTTAGTTTTGTCAACGGAGAGCAAAACTATTATAACTCCCATACATGCTGACATTTATTGTTCTTTTCACACAATATTCGAAAAAACTTTTATTTTTTATTTTCTTATTTAATTCATGGAGATATATAAAGCGAAATTGTCACCACACTCTAGGCATAGTAGTAGTGTAACTAGTTTTACATGTTTCATAAACCAATGAAGCAACATTTTTTGGATGCTATAATTTGAAATCATTAAGTAATGAAATATGATGATTCTTAATATTTTTCCGACCATGGATAGTTTTTTCCTGCAAAAATACCAGCTAGTGGCCTTTTTTTTCACAGATATACCGATAGAGATATTCGCCAGATCAATATGGTACTCTTTTTATCAGTTTTTCATAGAAAAGAAATTTTTGGTCAATAGTGATGTAACTTTTTGTTTAATGAACTAAAAAGTAAATGACTATCAGATATCACATTTCTAGACTTTTCCAATGCGTTGTTTTAAGAGGTTAATTAAAAATCGGTATTCTTGCAGTAAAAGTAAAAGAAAAGAAAAACACCTTTCAAACCTACGGCGTTACATATCCTGGTTTCAGAGTAAATGCACAAAACGAACATGCAGTAAAAATAAAATTAAAAAGCTGAGAGGAAGTCTGAGCTATGCAATCATAGAGCTTGTTCTCAGCTGTAGTTATGACATTAACAGTTTGATCTCCTAGCTATAACTAGCATATTTACTGTACAGAACCAGAATGAGCAATACTTTATTTCGTTATATCCGTATAATTGATAAGAAGAACATTTATATGGGGGAAACTTTGAAATTTGAAAAAGAAACACTTTTATTTGAACCAATTGAAAGTTTTCGTTATCAGTATTATCGTGTTTATCATAATCATTATTATCAGAATGTTTGAGAAGTTGCATTTTAATACTCTGTGACACTGTTTGTTTGTCTTTTGATAACTAGCATGGTTCTTTTTCTATCTTTTTATTTCTTGTTAATAAAAAAGGGCAAAGCGGCTTGATAAGAAATAGATATCCATCTCCACATTCCGGTAATGTAATACAATACTTCACCTCAGAAATAACTGACCTGGGTCATCCAAAGCATATATGTAAAACATACCGTCTGAACCCTAAAAACATATATGCTTCAAAACATGTCTGGTTTTTCATATCTGCTTAAACATGCCGTGTGAACCCTACTTAAAAGCAATAGATTGAAAAGCGCTCTGGAAAAGTGCGTGGGTGGTCATGAAAACTTTCAGAAGGGATAGCCATGAAAACTTTTGGTTATCAGGAAAAGGGTTAAATTCGACCACTCAGTGGCTGTTTCATAACTCATCACTCTCTTGGACACAGTGTTCTCAAAATTTATATTGAATTCATTGCGTTCGAACATGAAACTGTGGGTTTGTTAATTTGTCTTTCGACCCCTGGGCAATCAAAGTGCTTTAAACTGCGGCGAATCTGTGACCTTCAGAAAATTCAGTAAACGTCCTCTTGAAAAAGTGGTCATCCTATATACTTCATACATTTTTTACACTCTGATCCCATTTCTAAATAAGTAATATAGAAATTTCCGCTCGGTGTAGTTTGAACATTGGGGTAGTGTATTTCAAATTACTTCCCATATTCCCAAAAACTGACACTGATCGGCCAGTTAGAGGATGATAAACTGAAAAGATATTATATTTTCTCTAGTCGGAATTGCTCTTTTCGAGACCTCAGATCAGTCGGACGGGAGCCAGTCTACGTAAACATCACGACGGCCAAAAAAAGGAGAAGAAGGGGATGAAAAGGGGGGGGGGGGGGTAAGAATATGTTACTGGTCTGTCCTTATTACAAGACAGTGAACAATCCTCGTTCCGAAATGTATCAAGTAGGGTTCACACGGTATGTTTAAGCAGATATGAAAAACCAGACATGTTTTGAAACATATATGTTTTTGGGGTTCAGACGGTATGTTTTACATATCTGCTTTGGATGACCCAGGTCAGTTATTTCTGAGGTGAAGAATTGTATTACATTACTGGAATGTGGAGATGGTTATCTATTTCTTGCCCAGCCCTTTTTAATAAATAAGAAATAAAAAGATAGAAAAAGTACCATGCTAATTATCGAAAGAAAAACAAACAAACTGCATCAAAGAATATTAAAATGCACTTCTCAAACAAACAATAATAATAATAATAATAATAATAATAATAATTATTATTATTATTATTATTATTATTATTATTATTATTATTATTATTATTATTATTATTATTATTATTATTATTATTATTATAATAAACACGATAATAATGATAAACACGATGATAATGATAATAAGAATCTTTAATAAATGGTTCATATAAAAGTGTTTCTTTTTCCAAATTCAAAGTTTCCCTCTTATGCATCTTCTTTTTAGCAATGACATGGGTATAACGAAATCAAATAATGCTTGTTCTGTGTCTGTACAGTAAATAGTTATTTGTAGCCAGGAGATCAAACTGTAACTGTCATAACTGCAGCTGAGAACAAGCTCTGTGATTGCATAGCCCAGACTTCTTCTCAGACTTTAATTATTTTTTTTTTTTTTTTGGGGGGGGGGGGGGCTTAGCGTTCAATAGTGTTTTATAGAAAGAAGTAAAATAGTAATCTCTTTTTTAATTCATAGTAGGATTTTTCTCGTTGAGCTTTCATTGAAATGATTGATTCATTCATATGATACCAAAAGTAAACAGTTTGTCCAGGTAATTGACAAGTATAAACAGATGTTATCAAGTCATCTCGGTCAGTATCCCCAGAAAAGCTTCTGATTGGTCAATTCGGTATGAAAAAGCAGGCGAAATAGAACATGTTCTATTCCGTCTGTAAAGCAGATCTGTTAACAGAACGCTCATTATCTAGGGGTTCACACGATGTGTTTTTGAAGATCTGAAAAGACAGATGTGAAAAAACACACCGTCTGAACCCCACTTTAAGTGTAATGTAACTAGTTTTATTTGTTTCATAAATCAATGAAGGAATGTTTTTAGGATGTTATAATTTGAAATCATTAAGAAACGGAATATGAAGATTCTGGATATTTTTCCATGGATAATTTTTTCCCTGCAAGAATACCAGCTAGTGGCACTTTTTCACAGATGTACCGATAGAAATATTCGCAAGAATAATATGGTACTCACTTTATCATTTTCTAGTAGAGGTATGAATAGAAATATTTGGTCAATCATGATGTACCTTTTTGTTACATGAACTTTAAAAGAGTAAATCATTATCAGAGAACACATTTCTAGACTTTTCAAATTGTTTTTTAAAATAGGTTAATTAAGAATCGGTATTCTTGCAGTAAAAAGTATAGAAAAACTGTATGCAAACACCTTTGCATCCTTTCATAATTATGATGTTACCTACTATGTATGGGCCGTTGTAATAAAACAGATGGAAGTGTGTCATACAGGCAAATTGGAAGTCCTGGGTTAGATCCCCGACGGCGGCACTCGTCCTTCCGGTAATTTGTCTCCCACCTATGGGTTGACAATGGGTTGAGGAAGGGATTTGATGCCTGTGAATTAAATACCCAGAAATCCATGTTAGGTGCACCAGTCACAGTGATATAACTGAAAGATTGTTGAAGCTGCGTAAAACACGATTCAAACCTACGGCGTTACATATTGATTTCAGAGTAAATGCACAAAAAGAATATACAGTAATAATAAAATTTAAAGCTGAGAAGAAGCCTGAGCTATGCAATCACAGAGCTTGTTGTCAGCTGCAGTTATGACATTTACAGTTTGATCTTCTAGCTACAATTAACATATTTACTGCACAGACACAGAATGAGTAATATTTGATTTAGTAGTACATGTACCCATGTTATTGATAAGAAGAAAATTTACAGAGGAAAATTTTGAAAAAGAAACACTTTTATTTGAACAAATTAATTATCATTATTATCGTGTTTATCATTATTATCATTATTATTGTTTGTTTGAGAAGTGCATTTTAATACTCTTCGATGCTGTTTTTTGTCTTTTGATAACTAGCATGGTACATTTTCTATCTTTTATTCCTTGTTTATAGAAAAAAGGGCAAAGCGGTTGGGTAAGAAATAGATATCCATCTCCACATTCCAGTAATGTAATACAATACTTCACCTCAGAAATAACTGACCTGGGTCATCCAAAGCAGATATGTAAAACATACCGTCTGAACCCCAAAAACATATATGTTTCAAAACATGTCTGGTTTTTCATATCTGCTTAAACATGCCGTGTGAACCCTACTTTAGAATAACACGAACTCTATGCAGACTTGGTTTAGATAAACATTGATCAGCTATCAGGCTCAAAGGTGCAGTGTCAGTCATTTTTTTCTGCTTGTTTTCCAGTATTGGTTAAAGAAAGAGTGAGGTCCGAGAAACCGTTATCTCCTATCATTTTCAATGTAAAATGTAAAATTGATCTTTGATCACTCACTTGAAATTGCAGTTCTATACTTTAACCAATGACATAGAATGCGTTTTAAACTGGTGGAATCAATTGATCAATCGAATTTCACGTTAAAAACAGCAAATCGAAATAGGCACGTTTCCTTTAGGTCAAGGGTCTTCATTCTGCTACAATATATTTGTATGCCCAACTAAAAAATGTAAGTTACACAGAAATGGGCTTTTACAGCCTTTCGTAACTAAGCCATCGATATATAATTATCATTGAAATAAATGATGAAAATTCTTATTTGAAAAAAAATAAAAAAAATAGATAGATAGATTAAATTAAATAAATAAATGGCCGAAATAAATAAATGTAGAATAACTTAGCACTCCATTCCGTGAAAATCACGTTTACGGTTTTTCAGAGCTCTTTTTACAGTGTCGGGTCTCGCACCATAACAAACAACAACTCACATGCTCAGTGGTGTTAAAAGGGTCACCAGCTTTCGTAAGTGTTTTCGTGGAACCACTCGGAATTAAGCTTCCTCATTGGCTAAATGTCGACCAATAAAAACGTTTGTTTTTGGATGCTGACAGCACCGTTGATATTTAACTCTATCTCAACTAGTGTAAAGAGGCTCTGGATAAGCGCAGTGATAGCCATTGTATGCTCTTTAAAACGGTTTACAAACTGTTGTAACTTTGTTTCAAATATAAATTGAAGCATTTACGACACGTTTGCACTATGTTAAGGTTGTAAGCGCTAAGCAGCTATAACTTAATATTTCTTATACATGTATGATATATACATACGGTAAACGTTCGCTACTTTCCGATGATGAAAAACGTTTGCGGACGTGTACATATGCCGGATGGCCTGCTGTACACGTCATTGCACGTGCAAAGTATGGTACATTTTCTGGTACAAATGAGTCATTTTGGGCTGTCAAAATAAGTCAAACATCCAAAATATTTTTAGAATATATTTAATCTCAATATAACAATTCCTGGCGCGATTCAAATACTAAGCAGACGACAAGACCGTTTCTAAGAATGGTATAAAAAGAAAGAAACATACGATATCGGGACCCGAGTATAAAACTTGCTTCGTGCTCAACTGAGGATTTTCTCAAGTTCCGGTTAAAACCTCATTTTTTGTGATGCTATAATAAATGTATGAAAATAAAATAATAACTAATGAGTTGTCGCAAGTAACAACCTTTCAATGTTTAAGTTTATGTTTACATATGTTACCCGTCAAGCGAAAGAAAGTGCATCTGGGTAGTGCGTAAAGTGTCGACCCTAGTCAGGCTGCGCGGATTGCACAGACTGACTAGGATCGTAACTTTTCACAGTGTGCTTATTTTTTTTATCTAGAGTGATCAATCTACTTTCCAGTGAAAGATTTTTTTAGATGTTACCTCCGGTTGACCTTTGCTGGATCAATCTTTTTTTCAAATATTTACATGCATTAAACGGAGTTCCCAGATGGTCCCTTTTCGCGTGACGGGTCACATATTTATTCAAATTCTAAATTTGAGAAAATTCTCAGCCGACTACCACCCTCTTTTTATATTCTCGGGCCTTGTTAAAAAATACCCTGAGATAACTGTAGCCACCAAAAACTTCCCAGGCAAGCATGTTTATTTTTCCAAAATACTTGACCCCGGACAAATTTCAAGTACCTTGTTGGATTTTCTGTCTAGCAGAGATCATTTTCAGCTTCCCCTTGCAACATGAAGGCTGAATTGTTTATCTTATTTCTAGGTTGGATTGGATATGCGGAATCGGGGTAAGAATTTAAAAGAAGTTTTATCACAAATGCACACTTAATCTTAATCTTGCTAAAGGTAGTAGCCGGACCCTTAAATTTAGTTCCGCAAAGTTTCGGATGTAATGAACTTTTACAGTGCTAAGCGAGGTTTCCTAATGATTTCATTAGGAAACCTCGGTTAACATTGAGAAAGTTGGTGTGTTCCCAAATGTTGCGGAACTGTAACGGATCCATTACCAGAATATTACCCTTTTTAAACCCTGCAGTCTAAGTCAAATTATTTCCATTATAATTTAATTTGGTTTGTAGTGAGAGCTCTGGTTGGACTGCACCGTCTTTGGTAGGCAAATCTTAGTCTAAACTGTCTTCAAAAGTCATGGCTCTAAGTACAACAGGGAAAAAGATCGTGCTCATCGGGAGAAAGTTTGAGGGCTAAGATCCTATTAAGCTTCGCTGTAATTATTATCATATATATATCATAGCAATTATCTCCCTAAGTGGATTAACACCGAAGTAAAAAAGGCTATGTATGAACGGGATCGCTTTCATAAATTAAAAGATTGGGGTAACTACAAACGCATGAGAAATAAAGTTGTACATCTTATACGTAAAAACAAAAAAGATTACTACAATGTCGAAATAAATAAAGGCACCAGAAGTAAAGATCTATGGAAAAATCTGAGAAAGATAAAAAACAATGACAATTTAGATAATAGTTCTTCATGTCTACCTACAGAAATGTTATTCGATGGAGAAATTGTTGGTGGAACACTCAATATTCTAAACCGTTTTAATGACCATTTCATCAATATAGCAAATATTGTTAAAAAGTCAAAATTCGAAGAAAATGCGTTTTCTTACTTGCACACATATTTACATAACAAATTGAAAAAACAAGTGTTTGACATAGAGTACATCACGCCTTTAGAGGTAAGTCAAATAATAAGTAAACTTGATACCAATAAATCTTCTGGAATTGACGGAATTAGTGCCAAAGTCTTGAAACTTTGTGGAGACCATATAGTTTTACCAATAACCTCTATAATAAATAACAGTATTGCCAGTGGTATTTTTCCAGATAAACTGAAAGAAGCATGTGTTATACCTTTACATAAAGGGTCAGATAGAGAAGACCCAAATAATTATCGACCGATATCTATATTGTCGACTATCTCAAAAATTTTTGAACGTCATTTATATAAGCAATTATTTTCATTCCTTGACAAAAACGATATACTTGTTAAGCATCAATCAGGTTTTAGGGGCAAACATTCTTGTCAAACAGCCCTTATTCGTTTAATAGATGAATGGTCAAATGAAATTGATTCAGGAAAGATAATCGGTTCAGTTTTCATCGATCTAAAAAAAGCTTTCGATTTGGTAGATCATACAATTTTATTACATAAGCTCAAACTACATAATTTCTCAAATAAATCCTTAGCTCTATTTCAATCCTACTTATCTAACAGGAGACAGTTTATAAGATATGGGGAAACCTACTCTTATCCGCAAACAACATTAAGTGGTGTCCCACAAGGCTCTATTTTAGGGCCTCTCCTGTTTTTAATTTACATAAATGACATCAGTTTGCATGTTGGTAGGTCCAATATAGATCTATATGCAGACGATTCAACGTTATATAAATCCGGTAACAACTTGAATGAAATACAAGCTAACCTACAAACGAGTTTGAATTCTATACTAAAGTGGTGTTCTAAAAATAATATGCTTGTTAATCCAAATAAAACTAAATGTATGCTTATAGGAACAAAGCATAAAGTTAAAGAGATAGACCTAGATTTGAAAATAAACGACATATGTATCGAAGTCGTTGAATCCCATAAGATCTTAGGGGTACATGTCGACAAATACTTGGCTTGGAATACGCACATTGACAAAACTGTTATAAAAATAAACAGTAAGATTACTTTGCTCAAAAGAATCACGAATTATCTCACATTTGAAATGAAACAACTATTTTACAACTCTTATATATTACCTATATTTGACTATTGTTGTACAGTTTGGTGGAAAAGTGCTAAATACAGAACGTCTAAACTATCTATACTTCAGAAAAGAGCAGCCCGAGTTATTCTAGGTGCTTCATCTAGAACACCGTCAAAAGATCTTTTCCGAACACTTAATTGGTTGACTTTCGATAATAGGTGTAATTATCATACTGGTGTTTTGATATTCAAATGTCGTTATAACCTATTACCAAGTTATATGACAGACATTATTTCTTTCTGTAATAACAGGAGCTACAGTTTAAGGTCATTTGCTCACAAAGATATAACTAATTCAAAATTCAATACTTTGTATAAGAAAAACTCATTTTCATACTATAGCATGTATGTATGGAACGAAATTCCTATTACCATTAAAGATGCAATATCTTTATCGCGTTTTAAAAGCCAATTTAAAAATCATTTGCTTTTAAAACAATTCTGAAGTCCCGATAGAAATAGACTAAACGCTTAACATACGGAATGTATCTGTCCGAAGATTCTCTAATTCTGATCTTGTTCTCAATTTTGCAAGCATGTTTATATCATTTTATCATTATCATTTGAACCATACTTCATTTATATTGAAGGCAACACTGTAAAAAAGACTACTTTCATATAATTCATTTGAAATATGTCTTAATGTTCTACCTTCATGAAATAAAGATTTTATTATTATTATTATTATTATTATATATTTGAATATTGAGTCACGTTAAACCTGTTTATTTTACATCGATTGGGAAACAAGTTCTTTTAAGTTAGATTTATCCCTCTCGATTCTGCTTCCTGGAAAATTCACCAGTACTCGCGCCGAATGTGTGGGCCAATGAAAGAACAAAGATCGATAGCTGCTCCCGGGAATCGAACTCAGGACCTTTGGGTCTAGAGGCCGACACTCTACCTCTAGACAATGGACACCACAATATTCGTTCATCCAACGCTGCATTCGTTCAAACGAAAACGAACTGCCACTGCTTGTGAGAAAACAGAAAGGGTAGACTTTTTTGTCGCATGATTATCATCACGGGCATTGTTTCTGTTACGAAGTGCGTATCGAAAGATCTTGCTGCCTTGAGAGATTCAGAAATGATCCAAGGGATTCTAAAAAAGATATAGCCCAACTTCCCATTTTATGATAAATGATTCTCAGTCGGCATTCCAAACGTGGTAACTACAGCTTTATAAACTATACGGGCGTAGCTCCCATTACGCACATTACGCAAGTGCGTGATAGAATTAAATCCTCTTTCGAAAAAATTCGTTGACGAATGATCATAACATCGAAACTACAGCTTTTTCAAGCTGTAGTTACGGTGTTTTGATTATTCATCAACTTTCTAATCATGAAAAGGGAGCGGATGGAGGGCAATCATCTTTTGTCACTGTCCAAATATTGCCTTTATCCTATATACTCTTTGGTTGTCACCTTTTGATTACGGAAAAATATCAAAGTCCTAGATACGCCTATTATATAGCTTGAAATAGCTTTACTACGGCAAATTCGATGGTTCAGCGCGAAACAGTTGTAACTGTCTGTAAATAATTAGGCAGTTACAACTGTTCGCGCTGAGCCATCGGTTTGGCTTATTTGTTGGTCGTCTTATCATGAAGAGGTTTGTATTCAAGCTTTTCCGAAACTGATACTGATATAATAATAATCATAACAATAATAATGACTTTATTGAACGAGGCAACACAGTTGGGCTTATCCAGTCTTCCCTGTGAGCCTCAAGAATTATGTACAAAGACATCTTTGTATGATATATCTTTGGTTGAAATTCTGTCTCTCTCTTGATCCGCGATGCAGTGAATATAAATTGCGATCGATTTGGTTATCTTAGACACGCTTATTAGCAAAGGCCACGGACCTTAACCCTTTCCTGTTTAATCCCTGCTTTTTACGTGCCTGTGATTTTATGATTGAGAAAACATTGTGAAAAAAGAAGAAATTGCTTCTGACAAGCAATTTCTTCTTTTTCGACACTATTTTCTACCCTACTGAATGGTTATTTTTCAAATAAAATCCACTTGAAATTTTCGTCTGCAAAACCTTTGAATTTGGACAGGTCCAAAATTTTGTAAAACAGGAAAGGGTTAAATATACATGTATATAAAGAGTCTCTTTATCATTTAACCAAAAGTGGTGTCCTAAGTGTGTTGCCTTTGTACATCATTTTGTCATTGGGCACCAAAATGTACTACTTTCAGCTTTAATTCAGCAATCCCTCCAACCCCATCTGCGAGATAAATGTTTTGTAAATGAATTAATGTTTTAGACAATTACAATACCCATAGTCCTATGGTCTGTCCGCCCAGTCACGCCATCATGGTCCGACTTGGGTTTGGATAGGGAGCGGCATGGTAAATGATTGTGACATGCATGCACCGCTTTTCCCATTGTACATGTAGGCTTACACATAGTCTAGTCCGTAGACTGAACTTGAACTCTAAAGAAACTGTAGCAGCAAGCACGGACCGTATCGTAGTCGACTCAGATGTCATTTTTCGACTAGTCTCCGTCTCCATTGACAATACAAATATTATCGGAATCAAATCCCGGATTGAGGGTAGCGCTGTTCAAGATTTTTTTTTCGGGATCAGTGGGTCTTAACCCAAACCATTTTCCTTCTCATTCAACTTGACCTTTAAATAAGCCATGCGGTACCACAGCTGAGTCACAAAGTTTTGCCTCGGCGGATCCAGGATTTTTTAAACGGTGGACCCAATCATCCAAAGCTACCAAATGGAGGGTCATTTCTTTTTACAATTATTGCCATATTTTCTTTTGAATATCCCCACGGACGTGAAATGCTAAGCGCTTATAAGGGCGGACACGGACCCTAATATATATATCGGGTTTTGGGTCTATCTTTTAAGGGGCCCAGTGGTTGGTACTTTCAATTTGCCCAGCCCCGCCTTACAACCTGCGGTTCTGCCACCGCGGTAATATATAAAAAAGCAAAGAAAAGCATAATGAATTATATACTGAGAGTCACCGCGGTATGGTGTTAGATAGTCAAATCTAGACGTGAATCAATCGAAGGCGCTACCACCACCACCACCACCAACAACAACAACAACAATTCCCGATAATCACAGTACTTTGATTATAAATTCAGCAAACTTAGTAGATCTATCTCTAGGTTTTTTTCTTCTTTGTCCTGTGTTTGCCAGACCTTTCATTTCATAAAGAATGCCATAAATGGTAGGCATTTTCTAGCGAAGGTAAATTGGACATATTTAAATTGCTAGTCAATACTCTATAGGGTATAGACGCCTGTGGATCTTGCAGACGACATTTAGCGGATCCCGCTTGTCCAGGTTGTGACTCAAACCTGCAATGCATTAGGATAACTAAACCAGCGGTGGTGCGAACAGTTAGCCAATTATCCCCCGCTTTGCACGCAAGTGCACGTACAAAGCGGGGTAAAATTTGAAAAAAAATATTTGCGCCGGTTTGTGATTCTGAACGCAGGACAGCCGGACAGCCCGAATTTGTCCGGACAAATAGATCTCTAAATATAAATGTAATCCTAAAAAAATATTGTCATAATCGTTTTTCACTATAAGTAGAAAGCATTTATGACATATTTGAAAAAAAAATGCAGATTGTCCCCCCCCCCAACCCCCTCAAGGTCAAGGTCAAAGCCCGATGCCAAATGTCAATTTGGACTGTACCAGTATGTTTTGCTTATCCTAGTTATGTTCACATTATTTCTTTTGCTCAATAGCAGCTACCCTGGGACATTGCAACCATCTTGTTTGTTTTTGTTTTTTTTTCAAGAATTCCATATTCTCGGTCAAGTCAATCTCATCCATTCATACACCCCAAGGGCATAGCTCCCATTACGAACATTAAGCAATTGCGTACTACAAATAAATCCTCTTTCGAAAAATCTCGTTGATGAATGATCATTACATCGAAACTACAGCTTATTCAAGCTGTAGTTACGATGTTTGATTATTCACCAACGCTCAAACGCTCGGGTGGAGGGCCTTGGTCTTAAGTCATAGTCCACATATCGCCTTAAACCCTTATATTCTTTGGTTGTCGCCTTCGAAATGCGTAAATATTTAAGAATCCTAGCTACGCCTATGCACCCTATGAATGGTCAAGGGGAAGAACAGGGATCTAAATACCCTTAAATATTATACTGGTATAGGTGTGAAGACCCCAACCCTTCATAAAACAAGCAAAACATCATAACTAGCTTTTTCCAAGCTGTTACCAGATCTAGAATCTAGTCTATTACCTTTCGCTCACCCCATGGGAAATATCATAAATTTATTACTTTTTCTTTTGGACATCCCCTTAAAGGATATTCTGACTGCACATAGATAGATCTACAAAGATGTTCATAAAGGAAAATCATAGGTTAATTTGCACTGAGGTTAACTAAATTGTTGGAACTACAGCTTTAAAAAAAAAAAATTTATTAGCTTCAGTTACCATATTTTGTTCGCTATACTCAATAATATTATAAGAAAATTATATTTTCAGTTGGAATCCCCAGGGCAAAAATTTTTCAATCTCAAATTTAGGAAGATGCCTGAGTCTGTTAAATTAAATTGGGAAAATTTTGTGGGATTTCATAAAAATTTAGGAAACCAAAGTCTAATAATAGACAGTATTTGATACACATTTACAGTGATCTAAATAATAAATTAATATTTTACTGGGTTCGACACTAAGGGGATTCCGCGAGTCCGAGACTCCTTGTTTACCAGTTGGACTCCTTTGATTTGCAAGTTAGGAAGTCCACTTGACTCCAAGGGATGAAAGGAAATATTTTGAAAAACAAATGCACAAAACTTATTGAAGAAAACATTGGCTTGCATCCTGTATTGTTTTGAAAAAAACCTTCTTTGGTAGAACATTGTGGAAAAAAATAAATTGCCTATAAAGCAATTTCTTCTTTTCCACAATGTTCTCCCTTTGTGATAATTTGGACTCCTTACTTTGAGCTTGGACTCCTTGATTTCATGTATTAGGAGTCCTATTGACTCCTTGTGTTAGGAGTCCTATTGACTCCTTGTGTTAGGAGTCCTATTGACTCCTTGTGTTAGGAGTCCTATTGGCTCCTAAATCTCAACAGTTAGTGTCGACCCCTGTTTTAAGGTTTTAAAAGTCATAAAACTAATAAAATATTTAGGAAAACAAATTTTCAACTAAAAATCTCAATAAAATGCTAATAAAAAGCTCCAATTTTTGGATTTTTTTTTTGTCACAATTGGAATAAATAGAGCCTGTTTTGAATTGAAAGTAGGGTTTTAGAAAAGAACAAAAAAAAACCCTGACCCCTTTAACTGAACCAGGGCTCAAACCAGGGACCTCAAGCTTAGTATTCAAACAGCTGTAACATTTCTTTACTGATTGTGTTGAAATTTTTCAAGGAAAGTTTTACCAAGTTAAGAATTACAGTTTAGATTTACGAGTAACTGAAAATACAAATCTAGAATTTCTGACTTTCTGAATTTCTTCTTGTTCAATCAGTATCTTAATTTAGATTGGGTTTTTTTTTAGGCCCTTCCTAATATCAATAAACTACTATTTATTTTTTTATGGTGTCTGTCTGTCCCAGTCTGCCAATATTGACCAACATTTCCTTTACCTTCAAGTTTTCTCCTGATAGGATGCATCATATTTAGCAAGAATGTGAATAATTATGGCTCAATACAAATAATTATGTTATAAGATGTAAAGATAAGAGGGCTTAAAGCCAGTGAGTCTTATTTTTTTTTTCAGAATACATCCCTATGTTGTAGGTACTCATTTGAATTGTCTCATTTCAATGAGTATCAACAACACTTAACATATGTTTTTTATTGTGTAAAAGGAGAAAGGAACAGTTTTGAAAATGTATTGACAATCCTTAATTGAATGAATAAATTCTGTTATTTATATTCAGGTACTATTTTGTGACTGCCCCAAATGTTCTGCGATTCAATCACGATGAGACGTTGCTAATCAGTGTGTTTGAGGAAAACAACTTTGATGTTGAGGTATGTATCTGCTTTGCATTCAGGATGACAAAACAGTGCTAATGTTTGCAAATTGTACCCCACTTTTCAAGCAATTGCATTTAGCGGGGTACAATGTGAAAACTATTTCTGAACAACTAAAAAAAGATTTATAATTTTATTTTTGTAACAATTAAACTTGATATATATTTGATAATCAAATGACTTTGGCATAAGATGATATTGGGGCCGATTTGTTAATAGGCAGAGTTTCAGTCGGGCATCAACAAAATGGGGTCCCATGGACTCAGACATTGGGATTATATAGAGGATAATCGTTTGTTTCAGTGTAAGATCGATTTATATTTAATTGAGTGAACAAGAAAAGCTATATTTTCACGAGTGGCAGAGCCACGAGTGAAGATATAGCTTTTGTTATTCACGAAATGAAATATTAATCGATCTTACTCGAAAAACAAACGATTATTCTATTTCTTTATTGCAAAAATGAGACAAAATTTGAAATTTCTAGGACATATTTTCGTAAAGCGCGTCATTTTGCATGTGATTGCTATGCAACGTTCATTGTGACATCACTTATTTCGCCCCGCATAGATGACGTCAGATAGGATGAAATGCACCAAAGCAGGGTTTAAGTTTTTTATAATTTCACTGGTTTTGCGGTGGGATTATCAAGTGATAATCTACCGTTATTTCTCGATAAACCACCGAAAAGCATTAAAGAAAAATTGGCCTTTTCTCAAGATTTAAGAATCCCTTCTAAACTTTAAAAATAAACAATTTCTTTTTAGGTATCAACTTGTTGTTTATTGAAATATTAAGTTATTTCTGCTTACAGTTGCTCAAAGTCAGCATTTTTGCTCCTTCTTTGACTGGTACCCTAAAAAGGACCTGTTCCTAATGCCAAAAAGTGACATTTTTCCCAAAATGAAGAAAAAATTCCAAATTTACCAAGGTCAAATGACCTTTCCAAACTCTTAAAGTGAAAATTAAGAATTGAATATATCATCTAGCCTGGCTCCCAGGCTGTCAGTAAGAGTTAAATAAGGTACATCATTCATGTTTTACTATTTCAAATTACCTCCCATATTCTCAAAAACTGACCACTGATCGGCCAGTCAGAGAAATATAAACTGATAAAAAATTATACTTTCTCTAGATGAAATGCTCATTTCACAATACTTCAGATCAGTGGGGCTGGGGCCAGTCTATACATATATTATCTCTCTGTTGAATTTTAATTTGAATGTCTTATGAGGCAAAGAAAACTTTATTCTGGTAGTAAATTGTACACAGTACTAAAGATTTTGTCCAAAACAACTGTAATAAGATTTTTCCCTAAATTTTGTGAAAATAAGCATTTTTCCATGTATGCCTTGTTTCTGACAAGTTCCCAAAAGCCTGGCAAAAATGCTGAAAGTATTGGGCTTATATGAGCCTGTTTAGCTCAACTGCAGGAAAGAATCGAAGACTGTTTAAAACAGCCCAAGAGTGTCCATGGGACTCACATTGGATCGTAACAGGGGTCCTGGCTACTTATTTAAAGGTCTCAGATTCACAAAATTGGTGTCTCTTAACCCTTGTCATGCTGAACCTGAAATATTCCTGCATTAAAAGAAGGTATAGAAAAAGATCAGCCTGTACATATGTGCAGTCTGATCTTGGTCTACATCACCTATTTTCCCCTTTCAAGGCAGAGTTATTTATGAAATTGAATATCAAAAGAAAGGTTGCCCAATACTCTTGGATTCTAGTGCTCTCAGTACTTTGATGTTACTCCAATTTTGTAACAATATTTATTCAGTATGACAAGGGTTAAAGTTGAAACCCTGATTTTACTCATTTGAGACCCCTTTGAAAGCTCTTTATTTAGTGCACAAGTGTTAGATATAGATGCCAGGGATGTGTAAATACAGATTCTCTCCACTTGTTTTGGACCAGTAAAGGAAGATTTTCTACTTGTCCAGGATAAAAAAAAAATCTTGTCGGCAAAGGAGAAAATCAATTTATGAAAAAATGCTTGATTAAAATTTTGCTACTTCTTTTTAGCTCACCTGAGCACAAAGTGCTCAAGGTGAGCTATTGGGATCGTAGAATGTCCGGCGTCCGTCGTCAGTCGTGCGTCGTGCGTCGTCCGTCGTCCACAATTTCTTTAAACATCTTCTCCTCCTAAACCAGTGGGCCAATCTTGATGAAACTTGGCAGGGATGTTCCTTGGGTCAAGCTCTACCAAAGTTGTTCAAATAAATGAAATCCACCCTTAACTTTCCCTTTACCCTTAACAAAAAGGGTAAAAATATGAAAATCTTTAAAAATCTTCTTCTCTGAAATCAGAAGGCAGACAGCTTTCATATTTGGTATGTAGCATCATCTAGTGAACCTGTACCAAGTTTGTTCATATCAAGACCCTGGGGTCATATTTGGGCTTTGCCCGGGCCCAACCCTTTTTACAAAGAATCAAAGAGCGAAAAATCTTTAAAAATCTTCTTCCCTGTAACCAGATGGCAGACAGCTTAAATATTTGGTGTGTAGCATCACCTAGTGGACCTCTACCAAGTTTGTTCATAACAAGACCCTTGGGTCATATTTTGGCTTTGCACTGGTGCATCCCTTTATCTCTTATAAGCACAAAGGGTAAAAAAATGAAAATCTTCAAAAATCTTCTTCTATGAAACCAGAAGGCAGACAGCTTTCATATTTGGTATGTAGCATCAACTAGTGAACCTCTTCCAAGTTTGTTCATATCAAGACCCTTGGGTCATGTTTGGGCTTTGCCCGGGCCCAACCCTTTTTACATAGAATCAAAGAGCGAAAATCTTTAAAAACTTCTTCTCTGTAACCGGATGGCAGACAGGTTTAAAATTTGATGTGCAGCATCACCTAGTGGGCCTCTACCAAGTTTGTTCATATCAAGACCCTTGGGTCATATTTGGGCTTTGCACAGGTGCATCCCTTTATCTCTTATGAGCACGAAGGGTAAAAAAATGAAAATCTTCAAAAATCTTCTTCTATGAAACCAGAAGGCAGACAGCTTTCATATTTGGTATGTAGCATCATCTAGTGGACCTCTATCAAGTTTGTTCATATCAAGACCCTAGGATCATATTTGGGCTCCACCTGGGCGCAACCCTTTTTACATAGAATCAAAGAGCGAAAATCTTTTAAAATCTTCTTCAATCGAAACCAGAGGGTACACTGCTTTCATTTTTGGTATGTAGCATCATCTTGTGGGCCCCTACCAAATTTGTTCATATCAAGACCCTTGGGTCATATTTGGGCTCCACCTGGGCACATCCCTTTCAGCTCATTTGAGCATGATGGGTGAAAATGGAAAAACCTTCAAAAATCTTCTTCTCTGAAACCAGAAGGCAGACAGCTTTCATATCTAGAATGTAGCATCATCTAGTGGACCTCTACCAAGTTTGTTCATATCAAGACCCTGGGGTCACTTTTGGGGTCCAGCTGGGTGCATCCCTTTTTATATAGAATCAAAGAGCAAAAAGGCATATTTGTCTTGCTCTTCGCTGAAAACGTTCCATGGTATTGATATTAGGTAATTATCTTCTTTTTGACATCTGCCTATCTAATTAATGTGATGTCCCAGGGGTCATAGAGACTCAGGTGAGCGATCTAGGACCATCTTGGTCCTCTTGTTGTATTTTGAAGGGAAATTTCATTGTCTTCATAATAATAAAGAATCCCAGTACCACACCATTTACAGACTGTCAAATTAAAGGTCCCTGGTTCAATCCCGGACGGTGGCACTCATTCTTTCTGACTGTTAGTCTCTCACCAATGGGTTGATAATCATAGACCTATGTGAGATAGCAGCTTGAGGCTAGGACAGGATGTGGTGGTTGTACTGGTAATGGAAATACCAGGTTTAACTGGTAAGAGAAATACCAGGAAACCATTGTTAGGTGCTCCAGCCTCCGCGATATAACTGAAAAAAATGTTGAAAGCGGCATAAAACTCCATTCAATCAATCAATCAATCAACCACACCGTTTACAAAATGAATACTTATCTAGAGGAGAGAAGTCTTGAGAAATACTAATGGGCACTTCTTTATTTCAAAGCTATTGTGTTTTCACAGCCCAGAGAAAGTATTATATTTTTCAGGCAGTCAGAAAGCACTCATTTATTCATTGAGGGATATTATGATTGTAAAAAATTATTATCTATCAAAATTGTACTATGGAGACTGAATGCTTGTATTCCATTTTTATGCCCCCGTATCGAGAGATCGGAGGCATATTGTTTTACTCGTGTCTGTCTGTCTGTCTGTCTGTCCGTCTGTCTGTCCGTCTGTCCGAAAACTTAACCCGAAAACTTAACCTTGCCAATATCTTCAAGCCTGTCTGTCCGTCCGTCTGTCTGTCCGTCTGTCCGAAAACTTAACCCGAAAACTTAACCTTGCCAATATCTTCAAGCCTATTCAAGATACAAAGCTAATATTTGGCATGATGATAGATCTCAATGATCCGCATCCCCTGGTACCAAAGTCAAGGTCATGTGACAAGGTCAAGGTCATCTGTCAAGGTCAAACTTTGAAAAAAAATGCTGTTCTGGGGGCATTCGTGTTTCACAAACACATCTTGTTTTTTCAGATTTTACTAAAACTGACAGAGAGTAGTGAGCCATTTTTTAGGGACAGCGTAAAAGTTCCCGATGAAAGTAAGATATTCATTTAAGAAATGAAGTGAGTAATTATTGATTTCATGGAGTTATGAAACTAAAAACCTCATCACACTGTATGAATAGGTAAAGCGGATTCACACATGATTGAGATTTGGTTTTAAGTGTCATACCTTCATGAAATTAACAATAAATCTCTTCATCTCTTAAAATTAAAGTTTCTGTAGCAAAGATGTTAAAATTTCTTCATAGAAAGATAGATTTCTTAACCCTTTGCTGTTTAATCTCTGCTTTTTACGTGCCTGTGATTTTATGATTGAGAAAACATTGTGAAAAAAGAAGAAATTGCTTCTGACAAGCAATTTCTTCTTTTTCCACACTATTTTCTACCCTACTGAATGGTTATTTTTCAAATTAAACCCACTTTTAATTTTCGTCTGCAAAAACTTTGAATTTGGACAGGTCCAAAATTTTGTAAAACAGGAAAGTGTTAAGGAACTTCTTTGTACACAAGCTTGAAAAACAGCTGTGTGGTCAAAATTGATTTCATAGAGGAATGAAACCAAACTTTTTAGCCAATCAGAATGCACTGATATTGATGGACTCAACTGAAATTTTATTATAATCCATTATCCAGTAAAACCTGACTAAATGATGTCACTTACAGGGCTTGTGCTTGACCCTTACACCAAGATTTTGATCCTCAAAATTCCGAAAATGTCCTATTTTGATTCTTAGAAATTATCCCCAAGGGGTAAAAACTGGGTTTCATCATTCAAATTTTCATTGTTGGAATTTGTATACTTTTTAGAGTATACTACCTTTTCATTTCTGACTTTGTATTATTACAAGAAAAGGTCAAATCACACTGACACCTAGAAAATTCTACTCACAATTTGCATTATCTGTTGTTTTGACTCCCTTAGAAAAAGTTTTGACTTCCAGAATTTGAATTTTTTAAGCAGTCAATGACTCCTTAATTTCAAGCACCTTCACTTGTTAATTTCAGCTGTCTTATCCAGGTAATACAAAAGCAATTTTATTCTAATCCAAATTCAAAGAATTTCAAACATCAAATTTAATTTGTGTTGAAAATGAAAAGAGACTGCACAATATTGTAAAAAACATTGTGAAAATGAGAGAAAAAAATGCTTGTTTCAGTGTTTTCTCTTTTTATTGCCTTTCATGCTTAAAGTTCATAGGAGTCCTTGCTTAAGTTTGGGGAGTCCCTTCTTCAAATGTGGACTATTTTCTTTTGAACTATCCTCATGTTTTTGTGTAAATGTTAAATTTTCTCTTGATTAATCTACACAACATATTGTATAGATATGTACTTTTTAGTATCAACATCAGAGAAGTATTGAAGACCGTTTTAAAACAGTCTTCAATTCATCTCTGAAGTTGATCCCCAGTCGGTCATAAGTACTCGCATCAGAAAGTTTTGAGAGTCCTGGTCATTGATTGAAGAGGCTCGGACTGGAAAAACCTGAATCCCTTAAAACCCTGATGTTATCTGAACTTTAATTTTATTTTTTTGAATATTTTTTTCAAACTTTTGATAATTTATTCTGTGTATAGCTTTAATTAATGGAGTTTTTGTGATATATGAAACTTTGGATCATAAAAAGTCTTAGTATCATATCTTTGATCATTTGAAACTGATTTTTTTAAATATGTTTTAACCCTTGTCATGCTGAATAAATTTTGGCTAGAAATTTTTATCAAAATCAAAGGGCAAAAAGTACTGAAAGTTCCGAATGTAGGTCAATTTTTATTTGAAAAACTAAATCTATTGACAATTCTGGTTCGAAAGTGAGAAATGGGTGGTGTAGACTAACATCAGACTGCAAATATGTGCAGGCTGATGTTTGTCTATAGCTCCTGCCAAAGCAGGCATATCCCAGGCTCAGCATGACAAGGGTTAAAATAAAGTCAAAAAGAGATAAACACCCCGTAAATCCAAGTTTTGATAGACTCTACCAAAAATTAATTTTGTATTTCATGACCGTTTCAATATCCTCTTTTTTGTTTTCAAACAGAAAACCCAGTCACTCTCACCATCAAGGCAACAGAGAAAGATCTTTTTACCGATGACAAGTCAAGGAAGGAACCTCCCAAATTTGTATACCTGTACGCAAATACAAAGTTCGGTTCGGAAAAGACGAAAATCTTGATGTCCTATGACACAGGCTTTATTGTTTTACAGACTTCAAAGCCTGTTTTTAAACCGACGGAAGAAGGTAATGTGCTCTAGGGCTTGTGTACCCTTTTCAAATTCAGCCCTAAAAATACACTTTTAAGGTCCAACCCGAAGAAAAATGTTGTGGTCAATGTGACTCATGTTTTCCCAAAAAAATTCTCTTCCCTTTTAGATTTATAACAAAAATTATTAGTTTTTATACCATCATTGCAGCGCTTTAATGTCATTAGTCCTTATACACATTATATGCTCTTGCAACATTTCAATACCACTATGCAGGGATGTGGAATTCCCATGCCCACCTTGCCTGACTGAGGCTTTGCGGGTAAGTTCTTTTTTCTTGGCGATTTGTCTGTGGACAAGTGAAAACTAGAGCAAATCTTGGAACAGTACTAAAAAGATATGGGAGAAAAGTCATCCTATTGTTGTATCAAAGGGGAGAAAACATTGTCTTTAATGAAGAAATTACTGGGTTTCGGTATTTTCTTTATTAAAAATGTTTTCTCAAAATCTATTTATTCATTTTTTTGGGGGGGGGGGGGGGGGCAGGTTCATTTTGATGCTGTAAGAAATCAACATTTACTTGTCCATGGACAAGTGGAGAAAAGTTTTATTTCAACACCCCTGCCCCTATGACCTTAAAACAGAAATACAGTCGATATGGCTCGAGCAACCATGCCTATTAAGCAACTGCTTCTATTAAGGGACCATCATAAAAAGCCCATTCAATGAAGTGAAATCTCTGAAAAACAGGGCATTATATCACTAATAGTTGGTTATTATTTAATCTTATGTTTTTGAAACCCATTTGAAATCGTCTCAATGAGATGATTCCAATGGGTTTGAACATCATAGAATTCAGTAAGACTTTTTCCATAGAGTAATGAAACATAACTATCTTTCAAAATTGACAGAATGGAAATTAAATACAGGCCTGAAGGACCTGTAACATTGTATCTTCTACCAGTCCTCTTTGAAATCCTTATGTCTTGAGCTTCTCAGGACGGTGTAAGTGCGGATCCATAGCTAGTTATAAATAAAGATCCAATCTGTTAAAATCTAACTGTTTAATTAATGGCAAATATAAAGTTATCTTACACAAAATCATTATTAGCTCATCTATTTTCTTAGAAAATCTGAAGTATTGCTTTAGCCTTGGCGTGGTTGATGTTGTTGTCATCGTTGTGCAAAAATCTTTGAGATTTTGTGATATCTCTAGTTCTACTGAAGGCATTCACTTTGAACTTGGCACACATGTTCGCAATCAAGCCCTACTTTCAAAAGGGATAATTCTAGATGCATTTTGTGCAAATTAGGCACCTGTTTTGGCTTAATTTGTTTTATCCACTATCCAGAATCCAACAGCCAAGCATAGGCGAACCATTAAATTCAAAGGCTTTGTCCTTGAATGCCCTTGTAAAACCCTTGATTTTTTATATTTTTTGTTCTCTATCTAGTATGAACCATGTCCTGGTTTTAACCCTTTGCTGTTTAATCCCTGCTTTTTACGTGCCTGTGGTTTTATGATTGAGAAAACATCGTGAAAAAAGAAGAAATTGCTTCTGACAAGCATTTCTTCTCTTTCCACACTATTTTCTACGCTACTGAATGGTTATTTTTCAAATTAAATCCACTTTAAATTTTCGTCTGCAAAACCTTTGAATTTGGACAGGTCCAAAATTTTGTAAAACAGGAAAGGCTTAATTTCTTTTATCCACTATCCAGAATCCAACAGCCAAGCATAGGGGAACCATTAAAATCAAAGGCTTTGTCCTTGAATGCCCTTGTAAAACCCTTGAATTTTTAATTTTTTTTGTTCTCTATCTAGTATGAACCATGTCGTGGTTTTAAAGGAACTGCTGAGAGCAGTTTAATTAATACATTCACACACAATATGATTTGACCTGTATAAATTCATTCAAGATGCACACAGGATGACAATTTCAAATAGATAAAATCTTTAAATATTTGTCTTTTGGGATAGAAAACACTGCAGATAATAAAGAAACTGCGCAAGCATTTTCTTTATTTTCTACTATGTTTTCCAAATTTCATATATTGAGAGGAGTTTAAAAGCCTTATTGTGTTAGTATTGGTTGGGGCAACATAGGGATAGCTCAGTGAAAAACAGTTGTAATTTCCTTTAAAATGTAGTCAGTTACAACTTTTTTTTGAGTTCTAATTATTATATTTTCAGTTCGTGTTCGAGCCCTAGCAATGACGGAAGATTTGAAGTTTGCTGGTGGATGGAATATATCTATGGATCTAATAGTGAGTACCAGAATTTATTTGAGAAGTCAGGTAAAACATGTATTAAAGTGACCTCTCATGTGACCAACAAAAAAGTGGTTGTTATAGAGAGTAGTCCCTTATTACAAGTTTCGTTTACAATTTAGAAACATAACTTTGGTTCAATATATATAGTATTTTGAATTTCACATTTGTACGATTGTAGCTGGATTGAGTATAAGAGGTGTTTGTACACCCTTGCCGTACAAGCTCACTTTTATAGCGACGTGGTAGAGCATTCGCTTGGGATGTAGAGGTCCCAGGTTCGAATCCCAACAGAATCGAATATTTAATTGTGGGTAACACTATGTTGTTACTGAAGTCATTAGAATGATCTCAAAGATTTTTTGGTGGAAAATATTTGTGTCCAACCCTTTTCAAATAGAAATGATGAAAATCACAATCAGATAAAATGGCTTAAAAGGTTGGTAGTGAAAATTAATCTCGTTATAGAAATTCAAAGTTAATAAACTAAATTTGAGAAATACATCATTTTTGGAGTATCAAGATAGAACAGGTGGAAATATTGCATGGCATCAGTCTCTTACCACATTTTTGGCTCACCTGAGCTTTGGTTGTTGTGTGATGTCCGTCGTATGTTGTCCAATGTCTGTCATGTGTCCTCAACGTTTGCCTTGCAGACACTCTAGTGTCACACACAATTTGTGCTCAATCAACCTAAAAATTGGTCAGCATGAATTTCATTATGAAATTTTGGTCAAGTTTGAAACTGGGTCAATTGTTGTCAAAAATGAGGTCAAGAGGTCAAATATTAAAAAAAAAACCCTTTTAGAGGACATATTTATTGCTAAATTAACCTAAAGATTGTTCAGAACATTTGTCTGGATGAAATCTTGGCCAAGTGCAAAATTGGGTCAAGTGGTCAAAAATCAGGACAAGAGGTAAAATCTTAGAAAAACTTTTAGACTCTGTAGAAGACATATTTTTCTCAACCAACCTGAAAATTGGTCAGAATGATTGTCTTGATGAAATCTCAGTCAAATATGAAATCGGGTCAAGTGAGATGAAAAATGGGATCAAGAGGTCAAATCTAAGGAAAAACCTTGTAGACTCTCTTGTGGCCATATTTCATTTGATCCACCTGAAAATTTATCAGATTGATTGATTTGATGAAGTCTTGGTTAAGAACGAAATTAAGTAAAGTAGGGTCAAAAACTAGGTCAAGTGGTCAAATATTAGAAAAAACTTTGAAGACTCATTTTGTAGCTATAAAACTAAAGACCCTTTCACCCTCTTTCTTATGAATCCACTGGATTCTTGTAGTTTGATTAGGTTTTTGATACCTCGATGAAAACAAAACAACAACATCAGCAACAACATCTACAACTCTTTTACCAGTTGTCATGCTGAATAAAAAACCTTGGCAAAATTATATGAACCTGTGCATGACATTTCCTACAATTTGAAATGTTGGTGATGTGTAAACATTGAGCTGTCATAATAGATATCCACGTACTGTTAATATAAATTCACACCATTGTCGACAGATACTTTCAGACCTTATTTTTCTACTAAGCGCATAGAAAAGACTCTGGTCAGTCTGTGTGGACATATTTGAAATTGTTGGAAATCTCACGCACAGGCTCATATATAAATTAAAATGCTGAAAGCTCTGTATTTTCTAATTGTGAGTCAGCATTTGATTTCCAAAATATAATTTCTGAAACTTTTCTGGTTTAAAAAGGAAAATCAGGTTGTATGGTCTAACATCAGACTACACATTTGTGCATATATGGCTGATGTTTGTCCATACCTCCTGCCTAAGCAGAAATATTCCGGGATCAGCATGACATGGGTTAATCTGATCAGCAAATAAATTAGAAAAATAGATCAAATAAAACTACAATCTGATATTCATATTTTAACAGAGCCCATCTGACCTTACCTTTGGAAGACTAACAAAGACGGAACACGACAAAAAATTCTTTGAGGATTCCTTCAAACTCCCTCCACATGCAGAACTGGGACTTTGGACAATCAAAGCATTCTACCAGGGTCAGGTAAGTATACAGTTGCAGAATATTTACTCTAAAAGGGTTGATCAGTGCAGAAAAACTTGTATGAAGCGCCCACTGACGGGACAACCAAAAAGTAGTCGTTAGAGATAATGGTTGCATTTTGTTTAAAAATCATTAACATTTTTTTCATCGAATGTGTATGTCATTGCTTATTTCTTAATAATCCTTAGTTGTTAAAACTCAAAAGAATCGTCTTAAAGAGACGGTTCTAATGATCGAGTACTATCAACATAGGATTCATTTCCAATTTATTCAAACCAGTAATATACTTGTACTTTTTCAGATATGTTGTTTTGAAGAACGGGATTTGGAAAGTGGTCGCTTAATAAAAACGGTCGCTTAATAGGCGTGGTCACTTAAGCAAGAATGACTGTATATACCTGGACAAGTTGAATATTTCTGTCAAAACCATTTGCTTAATTCCAAATTTTTGACTAAAGAAATCTCAGTGTATTTGGTAGACAATGTTTAGAATATCCATGCACAAATGAAGAAGATATGGTTACCATGGTAACATACGGCAGACAGGAATGCTTCACCTTAACTTTTTTAAAAGTATTTTATCGGTTTTAAGCATAATAAAGTCTATTTTCTTAGTTACTTTTTGATAACCTTAAAAAGAATATCATGAGATAAACAATTTCTCATATTCCAAGATGTCATGGAAACATGAGAATATGCGTTTCCTGACTGATTTGAGAAATATAACTGGATGTAAACAGTCGATGCAATTTCATATCAAACTTTACATTTTCCACAAACTTCAGAACTCACCAAGTTACAATTCTGATACAGTGGAATCCTCTTAATTGCAACGCTGATAATAGCAACTCACTACTTAATTGTTAGCCTGATAAAAGCAACTCACTACTTAATTGCAATGCTGATAAAAGCAACTCACTACTTAATTGCAAGCCTGATAATAGCAACTCACTGCTTAATTGCAACGCTGATAATAGCAACACACTACTTAATTGCAACTGACTTTGTGCACAAAAATTAAGTAACCCTTGTCATGCTGAACCCAGAATATTCCTTCCTCACATTGGAAATTTTTAGCCAAAATTTATTCAGCATCACAAGGGTTAAATTAAAAGAACAAATAGCAACTTCATGATAATGGCAACAAAATCTTTGAAAAATTGGAGTTGCTTTTAACAGAGTTTCTGAATAAATTTTGGCTATTTTTTTTTTTATCAAAATCAAAGGGAAAAAAGGACTGAAAGTACCTACTGTAGGTCAATTTTTATTTGAAAAACTAAATCCATTTACAATTCCGGTCTGAAAGTGAGAAACAGGTGGTATGGACTAATATCAGGCTGCACATATGTGCAGGCTGATGTTTGTCTATAGCTCCTGCCAAAGCAGGAATATTCCGGGTTCAGCATGACAAATTGGAGTTGCTGTTAACAGAGTTCCCTGTATTTGGCATTCATCTTATCAATCTGACTTAAAAGGACAATGCAGGGTTTGACGCTAGCTTCTGACAGTTAGGAGGAAAATAGACCCCCAACTTATAAAATCAATGACCCAAGCTAGAACTGTAGAGTCCAAATTTTCATATTTTGGGAGAACAATGTGAAAAGATTAACACTTGTCATGCTGAACCCAGAATTTGCCTGCCTTAATAGAAGCTGTAGACAAACATCAGCCTGCACACATGTGCAGTCTGATGCTAGTCTGCACCACCCGTTTCTCACTTTCGAACCAGAATTGTCAATAGATTTAGTTTTTATCCCCCGCCGTTTTCGGCGAAGGGGATATAGTAATGCTCTCCGTCCGTCATTCCGTCATTCCGGTTCCGTCATTCCGTCATTCCGTCATTCCGTCATTCCGTCACTAATCTTGTCCGGAGCATATCTCCTAAAGTATAATAGCTATCAACTTGAAACTTTATGGGTGGATAGATCTCATGGAGGAGAAGTGCAGTGCACAAGAACTACAACTCTTGCTTGCATAATTTTGGAGTTATTGCCCTTTGTTATTTTTAAGACTTAGATTTTGTCCGGAGCATATCTCCTAAAGCATAATAGCTATCAACTTGAAACTTTATGGGTGGATAGATCTCATGGAGGAGAAGTGCAGTGCACAAGAACTACAACTCTTGCTTGCATAATTTTGGAGTTATTGCCCTTTGTTATTTTCAAGACTTAGATTTTGTCCGGAGCATATCTCCTAAAGTATAATAGCTATCAACTTGAAACTGTATGGGAGGATAGATCTAATGGAAGAGAAGTGCAGTGCACAAGAACTATAACTTTTGCTTGCATAATTTTGGAGTTATTGCCCTTTGTTATTTTTAAGACTTAGATTTTGTCCGGAGCATATCTCCTAAAGTATAATAGCTATCAACTTGAAATTTTATGGGTGGATAGATCTCATGTAGGAGAAGTGCAGTGCACAAGAACTACAACTCTTGCTTGCATAATATTGGAGTTATTGCCCTTTGTTATTTTTAAGACTTAGATTTTTTCTGGAGCATATCTCCTAAAGTATTAAAGCTATCAACTTGAAACTTTATGGGTGGATAGATCTCATGGAAGAGGAGTGCAGTGCACAAGAACTATAACTCTGGCTTGCATAATTTTGGAGTTATTGCCCTTTGTTATTTTAAAGACTTAGATTTTGTAGGGGCTTAATTTCTTAAAGTAGAACCCTTAATCTATTAGGCTTCAGTTTACTATCAAGCTTTCTTGGCGGGGGATGGCCATTTCCGACATGGCTCTTGTTCAAATAAAAATTGACCTACAGTTGGAACTTTATGTGCTTTTTGTCCTTTGATTTTGCTGGAAATTTTTAGACAAAATTTATTCATCCTGTCAAGGGTTAAATTTAAAGAACATATAGCAACTTCATATTAATCTTTGACAAATTGGAGATAGCTATTAACAGAGTTCCTGAATAAATTTTGGCTATAATTTTTATTATCAAAATCAAAGGGAAAAAAGGACTGAAAGTACCTACTGTAGGTCAATTTTTATTTGAAAAACTAAATCTATTTACAATTCTGGTCTGAAGGTGAGAAACAGGTGGTGTAGACTAACATCAGGCTGCACATATGTGCAGGCTGATGTTTGTCTATAGCTCCTGCCAAAGCAGGAATATTCTAGGTTCAGCATGACAAATGGAGTTGCTGTTAACAGAGTTCCCTATATTTGGCATTCATCTAATCAATCTGATTCTTTAAAAGACAATGCAGGGTTTGACACTAACTTCTTACAGAAAGAAGCAAAATAGACTCCAAGCTTATAAAATCAATGACTCTAGCTAGGACTATAGAGTCCAAATTTTAATATTTTGGGAGCACAACGTGAAAAGATTGAATTGATTGTAACAAGGGATCAAATTTTAGAAACTTCTCTAAACATTTGTTTGAGGAAATATTCTCTGACTAAGGAGTCCAATTGCTGGTGTGTGATATAAGTCAGCTTTGCAATAGAAATAGGTTCATCTATTTTTTTCAGTCCAAAACTAAAGCTAGAACAACATTTAGAGTAATGAAATATGGTAAGTGATTATTTTCCTCCCAATTTATTTTCTAGAAAAAAAAATATTTCAAAAGAGAAATGGTATTACAGTCAAACCTGGTCTTCCGGCCACCTCTATTCAGCGTGCACCTGTCTTTAACGTGCAGTTTAATGTCCCCCCGAACTGATATACTCTTAATTTTACCTGTATTCAACAAGCACCTGTGAAACGTACGCAACGATCGCTAAATTCATGTCCTATCATTCATAAAACCTGAGATTTGCGGCCACTCAAAGAATAAAGGGCAATTGTCGCAGTTATACCTGCGGCCAATTAAAGATCTTCGCCAGTCGAAAGACTAAAGTGATTTTCACGGATTCGTGATTCTTACAGTCAACTTTTGTTTTTTCGAGTTATCTATTCAAGTGTCATAAATCAATTATACATACACAAAGACACGTGTTAACGGTTAACAGGTGGTGACAAACATTGAAGTTTCTTTACAAACAATTAATATTGATAAAATTGTCATTGTACACAAACTATTTTAAGACATTTGGTTCAGATTTTTATTGATTTATTTTTTAGTCCAGTAGAGATCGAAAGTACTGTTAATACTTTATTCAAAGGTTGGCTTTCGTATTTAATTCAGCCAGAAACATTTGGGAAAAAATGCAGTTTTTGAGGTCTGTTATGGGTAATAGAAACTTGACTGCTTGATGAGGACTGATTCTTTCCAATTTTTTGATTGGCAATTATAGATTTTGTTTCAGAGATGGCTTTTGCATTTGAATGTAGCGGATAATTGGTGATAAATTTGTAGAATTGCCTTCCGATGATTGAATAGATTCAAAATATTATTGTTTTTATATTGTTTTTATTGGTCATTGGAGATTTAGAAAAAAAGAAGCCATTTTCTCACAATCTTAATATAAATGTCAATGTTAATAGGAGAAATAAGATGTAAATATTTTATGAATATAATCATAAGTTGTTTTTCCTTCTCTGTGCCTTTTCCTTGATCAAAACGATGATGATGTACCATTAACCCCCCCCCCCCCCCCCCCCCCCCTCCCCACCCCTGATATCAGGTCGACCTGTATTAAGCAAGCACCTGTCTTAAGCAAGCGATTTTGGCATATCCCTTGACCGCTTGCTTAAGACAGGTTAGACTGTAGTTAGAAAACTCAGCCTCATATCAATAGAAAAATTTAAGACAAGGGAAAATGAAAGTCCCAGATGAAGGTAAAGTGACAAAAATACCCTTTTCAGAGCAAACACATGGCAAAGGACTGAGAAATATACAATACATACTAAGGGTATTGTATGAAAAAAATATCTAACAAGGTTGGGGTAATTGATAATTGTCAAGGCTCTGCCGAAACAATTATCAATTTCCACAAACAAGTTAGATATTTTTTCATACATTACACTAAGTAGGTATTATATTTATCTTATAACCTCTATTTGCCTTGTTTTTGATGATGTTTCTAATAGTAATGCAAGTTTCTAAAAATAACTGTATTATGTCATTGTTCTAAAAATATCCATATGATATCATAAAAAATATCATATGGGATGTTAACACACGGATATTTGTATACCGGTAGTTATAAGATAAAAACTAACAGACAGTCCATCTAACAGCTCTGGGTAAATTGCCAGACTGTAGCAACACCTGTCAGACCAAAACTTTGAGGGGTCAAAATATCTTTAAATTTTATGAGCCTATATAGTGTTTGTTTTCATGAAAGAAAGCACAGAAGTTGACCAATGAAGCACAGTAAAACTTGTGTTAAGCAACCACTGAAGGGACCACCAAAAGTGGTCGTTGATGGGAATGGTTGCTTAAATAGAAATACTATGATAAATGTGACAGATCTTTTTGATAGAATTTATAGATTGCTGGTTAAGTTGTCATGAATCCTATGGTGTTTGAACCCATTAGAATCGTCTTATTGAATTGAGACAATTCTAATGGGTTCCAACAACAAAAGATACAACAATAACTAATTTTTTTCGTCAAGAATGTCATCTTTTTCAGATATTTTGCTTATGGTGGAGGGACTTTTTTTTGTGGTCGCTTAATCAAATTGGTCGCTTAATAGAGGTGGTCGCTCGAGCAATATCAACTGTATCTATTTTGAGCAAAAGTATTCGATTTCAAAATTACTTTGTGCCTCTAAAAAAACTTATGTCAGACATTGGGACTTACAGATTATCAAAATTGTTCAACCAAATGGATTGTTGTCAGACATGTTTGGTGGTTTGACGGTCATTTGCCAAGACCGAAAAGCACTCGTAGGTTATTAGACTGCTTTGAGACAGTCTAGTTCTCATTGACTACTATGTTGTTGGAACTGATTAGCATGGTATTATTGAGACTATTCTAAAACTTTTTTAAAACAACAGAGAATTCAATAGAAATGAAGTCAGGGTTCTCCCCAGAAAATTTTGAAGGCGTAGTGGCATATGCGCGCGGCTATATTGTATTTCTGTTAATAAGAAAGGATGGTAACAGTGGTTTTACTGGATAAGGATTTTGATATTTGTGAAGCAGAACTTCTGTTTTGCTGAATATATAATTTGATTTGAACTTTTTTTTCTTTGACACCTTTATAGCATCTCATAAATAACTTAACTCCCAAATCATCAATAAAATTTTGCATGATGGCTTAAAAATACCCCCCCCCCCCCTTCTCTCCTTCCCCTTGTATCCCTTCCCTTTAATAGAATATACTGTGAACTAAAAGACTATTACAAAAGAAATGAAGAAAATTGGAATATTTAAGAAAATTAAATTAAAGAGTCAAAGAAAACAGTAAATCAACTGCACTTAGGCTGTGTTATGCTCATATATTTGAGAGTTCCAAGGACAGCACTGCATGTATTGTCAACTTTTATAGGTCTCTATTTAATAATGTATATAAGGAATTTTTAAAATCCTTGGGAAGTCCTTGTATGATTAAGGAAGGCCCTTCTCCTGAAATAAGTAAAAACTAGATTCTATTACAGTTATTTTCTAATGTGTTTACAAACCCTTTTCATATCTTCCCCCCAAAAGTATCTCTAATAACATTTTTTTATTCTACAATAACCATGTAACAAATTTAAAAGTTGATACCTAGTTTGTTTAGAGAAGCCTGTGACAGGACTTTAAGCACTTTGATTTTACAAGGATTTTTTTCTTCATTTTTTTCTTCTTTTTTGTAATATTTATTTGAAATAGAATTTATCTTGATTTCAATTCTGGAATGAACAAAAAAAAAAAGAAAAAAAAATGTTTTGGGTTGAACATATAAGGGTACGAATCTAGTTAAGAAATGGCGTTCCTGTGGAGAATTATCAAAAGTTTTGTTTTAATTTTCTAACTGAAATTAGATGTAACGTCCATATTAATTGGGTAGTAAGCTTGAGGTATGTGAATTTTAAACAGACAGACTGTCTGCGATGTCTTATTCTGCATAAATCTCGGTAGTGGAAAGATCGCGAAAACTGCATATTCTTGTCGATTTTTTGTTTGATATAATCAAAATTCACATTGGAACATAAAGGTAAATCTAGTTTGACTTGAGCAAATACACTGCAACTCCATTAAAACGCTGTGTCGGGGTCCGAGAAATGAAACAACGGAAGAAGCGGATGTATCTGCTATAACACTGTACCCCCCTGCCGCCGCTGATCCCCCCCCCCCCCTCCAGCGGTGAACAATAACGTATCGCGGAAACGTACAGACACAGCGTCAATATTGATAACGATATCGGATATCTAAATATACATGTACATATTTAGGCCATCGTATTTTATATTTTTAAAACTCGGCAATGAATTGAAGAACAAACGCGGTTTATTACTTATATATATTTTATTTTAAGATCGTTTTGTTGTCCCCAAGCTTAACAAAACTATCTTTGATAAAGTAATCTAGTTTGTAGGGTTAAACGATCGCAGACCCCTCTTTAGTTCTCTGAATCCCGATTTCTTGGGCCTACCAGCCCGGCAGCTGAGAAACACCGATAACGGCGATCTCAAAAGGGTAAAGTTAGTAAAATCCATAAAGTTTCATAAGATCAACGGATTTCATATTTTAAATGTTGTCTTCTGGAAAATAGGAGAAAATAATTATCTACGCAATCAAAATAAACAATACCCTACGTCTGATCGAAACTATACCAAAGTAATCAAAGCTTTCGGGGTGCAGGACCGCATTCTTCGATGAGCGAGAAAAAATGCCGTAAATTCAATTAAATGAATCTGTAGTTACGACATTTGGATCGCCGGTTTGCAAAGATCATCTTCACGAGTCAAGGGGTATCGAAAGCTTTTTCTCGAAAACCGTATAAGTCATATATTCGTAACCCTGGGTTTGACAAGATTAATTCACGGCTTTGATTATCAGATAGATCGTCAGGAAAGAAAGTCCAGACAAATGCGAAGCAACGCGGTCACCATCTGTTTCGCGCCATTTTCAGTTTCTTTGAAAGACTCTTCGGAGTAGGAAATGTAGGTTTATATATAGCTTCCTGTTTAAAACTCAATTTAGTGAGAGATAAGAATCAACGATAACAATCGGGCTTTAAATTTTCAAACCCTGTAAAACATGACTATAATATGAATAAGTTTAATGAAAAAGAAGCAAAATTTCATCATATATTTACAAAAAATGTAATATTTATAAGAAAATTCAACGGGATTGGCAAAGGGAGGTAATAAACCAATGAATTGGGTAAGGGGCGAGTCGCTTTTTGAATCGTTTGTCAACAGAGGTAAATGTTCAAGATTTGAGAATAAAAAACCAGAATAGCTCATTTTGCGAAAACACGGCTTCTTCTGAAATTTATTAACTTGGATTTAATCGCATGCGAGCTAGACTTTACGGTGTCCAATTTTGTCCCTGCCGTCGACAAAGCGCAGTTCACGGTAGCGCGCCGGACTGTCAATATTGGGATTCCGTGTATCTCCGACGGCTGCACTCATTCTTTCTGACTATAAATCACTCACCCATGGGTTAATAATCGTAGACCTAAGTGAGATAGCAGTTTGGGGTTAGGAAAGGATGTGAAAACAACTTTTTCCATCGTTTCTGGTGGATCTCGGTAAAAATTGGCAATTTTCGGTAAATGAAATGGACTGTAAGTGACCGTTTTCGTATTGGTACCCATCTGTTCTTCTCTGTTACTGGAAGTGAGGAACCAGTGAAAATCAACCAACCGTGAAGAAAAAATCGATAATCACCAATTAGCAAGGGTCTTATCAATTAGGGTCTTTGTGTATACATCTTCCCAGATCGCGATTATGTAATGACCGCGCGTCTGCAATCAGTTTTATTGCTCGTTTTGACCCTTTGTTCAGAAAGAAAATAAGCTGTATCGGTGATCAAATTTAAGCGTATCGGCGTGCCTAAGGTGTATCGGCAACCTGTTAAATTTATTGAAGGCGTATCGGTCCCGATACGCTATAAGGGCCTGCGGAGAACGCTGGAAGTCTAGAATGTAAACATTAACCTTCTTAAGCCTTGTCATGATGAATCCGGAATATTCCTGCTTTGGCAGGAGGTAAAGACAAACATCAGCCTGCACGTTATGTGCAGTCTGATGTTAGTCTTCACCACCTGTTTCTCACTTTCCCACCAGAATTGTCAATAGATTTAGTTTTTAAAATAAAAATTGACCTACAGTTGGTACTTTCAGTGCTTTTTGCCCTTTGATTTAGAAGAAAATTTTCAGCCAAAATTATTCAGCATGACAAGGGTTAATATTCACTTCAAGATAGTGGTCGCTGAAGCAAGATTCATAGTATGTCTTTTTGTCTTTCGCATATTTAGTATTGCCAACATTTGGTGTGACTGTCAAAGTGGAAGAAAAACTCATTTTGGAGGATACAGAGGAAATAAACATCATGGTCGAAGCAAAGTAAGAAATACTTTAAACAGGGTTTTAAGGGATGCGTTGTATTATTTGATTGATTGATTGATTTAGGTTTAACATGTCTTTCAACATCATTGCAGTTATATCGCGGCAGCTTGTGCACTACCCATGGCTTCCTGTTGCTATCGATATCAGTACTTATTATACTGAAAAGATAATTCTAGCATTTTCATTGGCTTATGCTGACCTGACAAACATTGATATCTACGGCCACTCCGATATAACAGCTATTATTTCCTTAAGACGCCTCGCTGGGCACATAGACAAAAATTTGAACCTTTAATAGCAGCCATGATTCTCTCACTTTGCTGTCAACACGACCCAAGCATACACATAATGCTACAGTTAAAAGTATGTCAGTTAATAAAATACAAGTCAAAGTATTATATAAGTTCTTTCAATTTTACCAATCTGTCCATTTAAAGAGCTGACTTTCTGGCAGGTTAAGCCAAGATCCACCTTCAAATATCATAACATCGAAGGATGTAGTAATGTGACATCATTAAATATTTACTTTTCATTTGAGGCACATTGGGGGATATTGGTATTTTCGAATTCGGTGTACATGTATATCAAGGCCTTAAATAGGCCAGAAAGAGATTAATTCTTAAACTTTGCAGTAGGATAAATTCGTAATACGGTTTCTTGCCTTGGTATATGGCGATTTATTTCCGCGCTATTTCTTGAAAACTGTAGACTGGATTTTAATGAAACTTGGCACACAACTTCACTACAATGAGGACATGCGCATATCGTCGGGGTTACCTGGTTCGACCGTCGAATTTAGAGTTACTGCCCCTGACTGTTTAAGCCATATACTTACAGAGTGATATTTGTTTCCGCGCTATTTCTTGAAAACTATAGACTGGATTTCAATGAAACTTGGCACACAACTTCACTACAATGAGGACATGGGCATATCGTCAGGGTTACCCGGTTTGACCGTCGAATTTAGAGTTACTGCCCCTGACTGTTTAAGCCATATACATACAGAGTGATATTCGTTTCCGCGCTATTTCTTGAAAACTATTGACCAGATTTCAATGAAACTTGGCACACAGCTACACTAATAATGAGGACATGCGCATATCGTCCGGGTTACCCGGTTCAACCGTCGAATTTAGAGTTACTGCCCCTGACTGTTTAAGCCATATACATACAGAGTTATATTCATTTCAGTGCAATTTTTTAAAAACTATAGACTGGATTTTAATCAAACTAGGCACACAGCTTCACTACAAAGCGGACATGGGCATATCGTCGGGGTTACCCAGTTCGATCGCCAAATTTAGAGTTTCTGCGCCTGAATGAAAATCATTAGGAAACCTTCGTTAACACTGTTAAAGTTTATTACCTCCAAAAGCTGCAAAACTATTACAGGTCCAATACCTTAAATGAGAGAACAACAAAATCTATACAGTCACACAGTCACAGGTGACAAAGATAGGCATGAGATGACTAGATAACATCACGATGTCACATTTTTCTGGGCTCTGCGTAAATAATGTAAAAAAGAACAAAAACGGGGTATATATTTTGAATAATTTCACTGGTTTGGAGGTTAGTTCATCAAGTAAAATCTAGCAATAATTCTTGAAAGGATTTAAGTTGCTAAAAGCATTTATTTAACCTTAACACATACTCAAATCTGTTTTGTGATATATCTATTTCAAGCTGTCAGACTTCTGTTTGCAACCCTGTGTATTGGCAAATCCTAAACTTAAGGTAGTGGACCCGAAATAGTTCCGCAACATTTTGAAAGTAATAAACTTTAACAGTATTAACAGAGGTTTCCTAATGATTTGCATAAGGAAACCGCCGTTAACATTGTGAAAGTTCATGAGTTCGGAAATGTTGCGGAGCTATTATGGTTCCACTACCTTAAATTTCAGTTATGTCTATGAGAAGCCAGTAAAGGGTAGAGTTAAACTGTCCATTGCCTGTCAGGGAGAGGATGGGACAAAAACAGTATATCCAGAGACAATTTCTGAAAGGGTAAGCACCTCTTTGATTGATTGATTGATTGAATGGAGTTTAACACCGCTTTCAACATATTTTCAGTTATATCACGGCAGCTGGAGCACCGAACAATGGATTCCTGGTATTTCTCTCACCAGTACAACCATCACATTTTGTCCTAACCTCCAGCTGCTATCTCTTATTGGTCTATGATTATCAAACCATTGGTGAGAGACAAATAGTCGGAAAGAATGAGTGCCTCTTTGAATCCGTTCAAAATCCGTTCAAAATTATTGTTAGTGCCAATAAGCATTAGTTTTGCAAAGACCCTCTGAATCTGATTTTTTAAACAATTATCACAATATTTTCAATTAAGCTTTGCTCTAATTTTCCCAAAGTTTTGCAAGTTTTACAACTACATAAAATTAGAAAAGTGTAAAAACATAATTTTTAGCTCACCTGAGCACAACATTTTCGAGGGGAGCTTTAAGGATCACCCTGAGTCCATCGTCAACAATTTAGAAAAACTTCTTCTTCTCCTGAATCACTGGGCCGATTTCAATGAAACTTTACCAGAATGTTCCTTAGGTGAACCTTTGCAAATATTGTTCGCAAAATTTTGATTGGCCCATAAATATGGACATGGCAGGGCGGGGCTAATGTGAGCCCGAAATATATGAATGACATCTCCTCCTGAACCAATGGGCTGATTTCAATGAAAATTTACCAGAATGTTCCTTGGGTGACCCTTTTCAAAATTGTTCAAGAAATTTTAATTTGCCCATAAATATGGATGTGGCAAGCTGGGGCTTTTTTTGAGCCCGAAATCTTTGAACGACATATCTTCATTGGGCTGATTTCATTGAACTCTACCAGAATGTTCCTTTAGTGACCCTTTTTAAAAATTGTTCATGAAATTATGATTGGTTTATAAGTATGGGCTTGTCAGGGCAAGGCTTGTTTTGAGTCTCCTCAGTAATGAATGTTTAGGCATGGTCTATTTTCACTTAAAATTTTTGGAATAACATCTCCTTTTCAACAATTAGGCAAATTTGAATGAAACGTTGCCAGAAATTACTAGGATGAGATCCACTGGACCAATAAAGTTCAGGTGAGTGGTTTAGGGCTATTCTGTCCCTCTTGTTTGAATTCAGTAGAATGAAAGTAAATATTGTTTCTATATTTTACAAGCTGGTTGAAGGTAAAAGGAAGATTCCCGTACCAATCCAGCAACTTTATGCACTGACTGGTGGATTCCCTGACGGACAGATGCTTCATATAAACGCCACAGTGATGGAGTATGTAACGGGCAACGAGGAGGCGGCTACTCATACGAGCACAATGTTTTCACGACGTAAATACAAGTTTGATTTCCAGGATTCAAAGAAGTCTTATCGGCCAGGTCTGAAGTATTACCTCCATGTAAGTTGAATGATAAACTCATTTTTTAAAAAATTCTTTTCAAAGATTTGACTGCCTCAATAGCTCAGTGGTTAGAGCGTCAGTATCCTGATCCGTAGGCCAGGGGTTCAACAGTGAGTTGTTTCCTTGGGGCAAGAAACTTAATAGTCACTGCCTCAGTCCATCCAGCTGTAAATGGGAAGCGGTGGATGAAAACACTTCAAAAGAAAAAAAAAGGATTCTACTGCCATTCCAATTTCTCACACAAAATTGATAACATCCAGAATGAGTCACCTGCCATTTGAATTTGGAAATAGTCACACTTTATTAGAAAAGGACCATCTGTGTAGTTCAAAAATCAGGCTGATGTAAGAAAAACATATTCATACTGCTTGTTTTCTGTGCTACAGTTATAAGCATCGTGAAATTGACACTCATTTCGATCTAAAACATTCTCAGTCGTTCACTCAGCACTCCATTCAATCATTCCAAACACTCACTCAAATAGATGAAATACGCTCCCAAATCTTTGGAATACATCTAAAAATCAGCCAAGACGACCAAAATTTAATTCAAATCTATCAGATTTTTCTACAATTTTATTGGCTGGTGTGGATTTTAAAGTGTCTGATTGGTCCATAAAGACTCACAAACAGAAGATTACATATTTTTATTAAAGGGAGGTAATAAATTTAGCTAATTTTGTTCATATTGAACAAAATTAGCTATATTGGTATAGCTCCTTTGAATTTCACTCAAAAAACGGCTCCACAAACTCATTCAATTTAATTCCAAAATCATTAATCTTGTCAATTTCACGATGTTATTAACGGTAATTATAGTTATACTTTCCTGTGTAAGAATGTTTGAAATACATCCTCCAGTTGACCTCCTTCTTTTGAATAAAATCTCCATATTAGATATATTATTTTACCATGTTCACAGAAGGTCCCCATATTCTAGACCAATCACATTTCTATATTACCCATTTCCAGGTTGCTTAATGTCAAAGACAGTGTTTTTTCTCAGGCTTTTGGGAACGGGTCTGAAACCAGGCATATAGGGAAAAATGCGTTATTTTCACAAAAATTGGGGGAAACTAATAAATAGTGGTTTTGGACAAAAAATTTGGTATTGTGTACAAGTTACTACCAGAATAAAGTTTTCTTTGTCTCTTAAGACATTCAAATTCAAATTACATGTAAACTGAAAAGCAACATGTTTGATTCTTTATTTTCACTTTAAAGAGTTTGGAAAGGTCTTTGACCTAGGAAAATTAGGTTTTTTTCTCATGGTTTTGGGGAAAAATGTCACTCTTTGGCATTGGGAACGGTTTTTTTTGTGATCCAGCTGTGTCCGGCTTCCGTAGTCCGGTCGTCTGGTCGTTCGGTTGTCCGGTCGTCCCTCAACATCTTGTGTGCACTCTAGGAACCACATTTTTGGCCCAAATGTCTTGAAACTTGGTCACAATGTTCGTCTCCATCAAATCTCAGTCAAGTTTGAAATAAGGTCAATTGGGGTCAAAAATGGGGTCAAGGGGTCAAATCTTAGAAAAGCCTTGTGTGCACTCTAGAGGCCACATTTTTGGGCCAAATGTCTTGAAACTTGGTCAGAATGTTTGTCTCCATCAAATCTCAGTCAAGTTTGAAATTGGGTCAAGTGGGTCAAAAATTGGGTCAAGGGGTCAAATCTTAGAAAAACCTTGTTTACTCAAATATCTTGAAACTTCATCAGAATGTTTGAATGAAACCTAGGCTAAGTTTGAAATTGGGTCAAGTTGGGTCCAAAATGAGGTCAAGGGATAAAATTTTATTAAAATCCTTGTGTGCACTCTTTGATTGAAAATTATGTATTTTGGTCAGAATGTTCTTACATGAGTTTGATAGAGGGCCAAACACTTTTTTTAGTACTTTAGAGGCAACATATTTGCCTGAAATGTTAACTTCTTGATATCTTTGACTTTTGTTAAGCCATGCATCAGGTGAGCGTTTAAGGGCCAATGGCCCTCTTGTTTAGGGTACCAGTTAAAGAAGGAGAAAAAAAACGCTGAAAGATACCCAACAGAGTTGTTTCACTCTCATATCTATGGCTCAGCGCAAAACAGTTGTAACTCCCTATAAACATATAGGGAGTTACAACTGTTTCGGGCTGAGCCATCAATATTGTAGATGATATGATAAAGGTTTATAATCTCCCTATCTTCATTCGAAATTGGTTGATGCAATGAATTGTGCAAGTATACTTGAAATAAACTAATTGAAATCCAAATTACCCCTCTATCTGTAGCTCTGACAGCTAGAGGCTAGAGTAGCATGGTAATACTGAGGAATACCAGGAATCCATTTTAAGGTGCTGCCGCTATATAATTGAAATACTGTTAAAAGGAGCATAAAACCCCATTCAAACAAACAAACAAACAAATGAACAAATTGAAATTACTGGTCAAATTTTTAATCAAATAGTGACTAAAACTGTTAAAAGCATCCTAAAACCCATTCAAACAAACAAACAAATGAATGAATTGAAATTACAGGTCAAATTTTTCATCAAATATTGACTTGGGTAAGACAAATTTAATTTTCAAATTACAGGTCAAAGTTTCCTATGTAAATGGTCAGAGACCAGGTATGGTGAAGATAAAGGGTACAGAAATGTCCGGGACGTTGAAGGACTTTATAGAGGAAGCGGATACGGAGGAATCGGGTCGTGGGTTCCTCATCTTTTCCACTACGTCAAGGTCGCAAAAAACTCTTAGATTCCGGGTAAATATATGTAGCTTAGCTGTTTTCGGAGAAAACCTAAGGTACTACCATAGCCTTGGTGTTGTCTTTTCTGTTATTGTCGCTGTGAAAGTTTTTGACATTTTGTGATATGTATTTAATTACTGAAGGTATTTGCTTGAAACATGGTACACATGATCACCATCAACAGAGCAACCTTAACTATCAAGAAGGATAACTCTTTGTGCATTTTACTCAAAGTATGCCCCTTTTTAGCTCACCTGAGCACAAAGTGCTCAAGGTGAGCTATTGGGATCGTAGAATGTCCGTCGTCCGTCGTCAGTCATGCGTCGTCCGTGGTGCGTCGTCCGTCGTCCACAATTTCTTTAAACATCTTCTCCTCCTAAACCAGTGGGCCAATCTTGATGAAACAAAGAGCGAAAAATCTTTAAAAATCTTCTTCTCTGTAACCAGATTGCAGACAGCTTTCTTATTTGGTGTGTAGCATCACCTAGTGGACCTCTACCAAGTTTGTTCATAACAAGACCCTTGGGTCATATTTGGGCTTTGCACGGGTGCATCCCTTTATCTCTTATGAGCACAAAGGGTAAAAAAATAAAAATCTTCAAAAATCTTCTTCTCAGAAACCAGAAGGCAGACAGCTTTCATATTTGGTATGTAGCATCATCTAGTGGACCTCTACCAAGTTTGTTCATATCAAGACCCTTAGGTCATGTTTGGGCCTTGACTGGGCCCAACACTTTTTACATAGAATCAAAGAGCGAAAATATTTAAAAATCTTCTTCTCTGTAACCAGATGGCAGACAGCTTTAATATTTGGTGTGTAGCATCACCTAGTGGGCCTCTACCAAGTTTGTTCATATCAAGACCCATGGGTCATATTTGGGCTTTGCATGGGTGCATCCCTTTATCTCTTATGAGAACGAAGGGTAAAAAAATGAAAATCTTCAAAAATCTTCTTCTATGAAACCAGAAGGCAGACAGCTTTCATATTTGGTATGTAGCATCATCTAGTGGACTTCTATCAAGTTTATTCATATCAAGACCCTAGGATCATATTTGGGCTCCACCCGGGCGCAACCCTTTTTACATAGAATCAAAGAGCGAAAATCTTTTAAAATCTTCTTTAATCGAAACCAGAAGGCACACTGCATTCATTTTTGGTATGTAGCATCATCTTGTGGGCCCCTACCAAGTTTGTTCATATCAAGACCCTTGGGTCATATTTGGGCTCCACCCGGGCGCATCCCTTTCAGCTCATTTGAGCATGATGGGTGAAAATGGGAAAACCTTCAAAAATCTTCTTCTCTGAAACCAGAAGGCAGACAGCTTTCATATCTAGAATGTAGCATCATCTAGTGGACCTCTTCCAAGTTTGTTCATATCAAGACCCTGGGGTCACTTTTGGGGTCCAGCCGGGTGTAACTCTTTTTTTATATAGAATCAAAGAGCAAAAAGGCATATCTGTCTTGCTCTTCGCTGAAAACGTTCCATGGTATTGATCTTACGTAATTATCTTCTTTTTGACATCTGCCTATCTAATTAATGTGATGTCCCAGGGGTCATAGAGACTCAGGTGAGCGATCTAGGACCATCTTGGTCCTCTTGTACATTGATTTTTAATCCACTATCCAGGAGCCTGTTTTACTAAACTTCTTATGATCATTTTTTCCTTTAGTAAAATATTAAAGTTGCTTCTATAGAAAAAACTAAACATGGAATTCTGCCATGTGTCATCTCATGTGTCTTCTAAAGACGATTCTAATGAGATCTTGCAAGGCAGAATCTAAAGATGAATGAAAAAAACAGGCACAATTTACAATTCTTGATTTTGACTAAAGATAACTTTTTCCGTAAGAAGTGTAGTAAAACTGGCCCCTGGTGTTGTCTTTTTAGCTCACCTGAGCACGAAGTGCTCAAGGTGAGCTAATGGGATCGTAGAATGTCCGTCGTCCGTCGTCAGTCGTCCGTCGTCCGTCGTGCGTCGTGCGTCGTGCGTCGTCCGTCGTCCACAATTTCTTTAAACATCTTCTCCTCCTAAACCAGTGGGCCAATCTTGATGAAACTTGGCAGGGATGTTCCTTGGGTCACGCTCTACCAAAGTTGTTCAAATAAATGAAATCCACCCTTAACTTTCCCTTTACCCTTAACAAAAAGGGTGAAAATATGAAAATCTTTAAAAATCTTCTTCTCTGAAACCAGAAGGCAGACAGCTTTCATATTTGGTATGTAGCATCATCTAGTGGACCTCTACCAAGTTTGTTCATATCAAGACCCTGGGGTCATATTTGGGCTTTGCCCGGGCCCAACCCTTTTTACATAGAATCAAAGAGCGAAAATCTTTAAAAATCTTCTTCTCTCTAACCAGATGGAAGACAGCTTAAATACTTGGTGTGTAGCATCACCTAGTGGGCCTCTACCAAGTTTGTTCGTAACAAGACCCTTGGGTCATATTTGGGCTTTGCACGGGTGCATCCCTTTATCTCTTATGAGCACGAAGGGTAAAAAAATGAAAATCTTCAAAAATCTTCTTCTCTGAAACCAGAAGGCAGACAGCTTTCATATTTGGTATGTAGCATCATCTAGTGGACCTCTACCAAGTTTGTTCATATCAAGACCCTGGGGTCATATTTGGGCTTTGCCCGGGCCCAACCCTTTTTACATAGAATCAAAGAGCGAAAATCTTTAAAAATCTTCTTCTCTCTAACCAGATGGAAGACAGCTTAAATATTTGGTGTGTAGCATCACCTAGTGGGCCTCTACCAAGTTTGTTCGTAACAAGACCCTTGGGTCATATTTGGGCTTTGCACGGGTGCATCCCTTTATCTCTTATGAGCACAAAGGGTAAAAAAATGAAAATCTTCAAAAATCTTCTTCTCTGAAACCAGAAGGCAGACAGCTTTCATATTTGGTATGTAGCATCATCTAGTGGACCTCTTCCAAGTTTGTTCATATCAAGACCCTGGGGTCACTTTTGGGGTCCACCCGGGTGCATCCCTTTTTACATAGAATCAAAGAGCAAAAAGGCATATCTGTCTTGCTCTTCGCTGAAAATGTTCCATGGTATTGATCTTAGGCAATTATCTTCTTTTTGACATCTGCCTATCTATTTAATGTGATGTCCCAGGGGTCATAGAGACTCAGGTGAGCGATCTAGGACCATCTTGGTCCTCTTGTTTATCTGTGTCTCTTCACAAAAACTTTGAAATTATTTGATATTTCCTTTATTACTGAAGGTATTTGCTTAAAACTTGGTGTACATATTATCAGAGCAACCTCAACTATCAAGAAGGATAACTCTATACTTCTAATGCAAATTATGCCCCTTTTACCTAGATTTTTTAATCCACTATCCCTCACTCTACAGCTGAGTCTGAGGCAGGAGTGGTCAATGCTCTTGTTTGGTTATAAACCTTTATACGAGCCTGAGCCTAACTTTTCCAACTATTTTGTGTGTGTGATGAAGTGTCATTGACAATCACATTTAAACCTTCCCCAAATAAGACCGGGTTTTGACGTCCCTATTAGGAAAGGATTGGGAAAACATTGAGGCAAAAGAAGAAAGTGCTGATAATCAGCACTTTCTCCTTTTACCTCATTATTTTCTGGACTATAACATAACTATTTTCTCCATTTGATATAATTTATTTTGTTATCTGCAGCTCCTTACAAATTTGACAGCCTTAAAATTTTGTTGTTTGGGAAAGGGTTAAGAGATGAAGAGATAATTTGTTGATTTCAAGGAGGTATGAAACTAAAAACCTAATCTCACTATGAATATGCGATGCCAATTCATACATGAGTGTGATTAGGTTTTTAATTTCATACCTACATGAAATCAACAAATTAATTTTTCATATATTATGATTTAATACCATGAAGCAAAAAAAATGTTAAGATTTGTCAACATTGTGATGAAGCATTTTTCTCATGGGACTAGTTTTTAAGGAAGCTTACAAAATAGCTGCGTCATCAAAATTAACTCCATTGAGAAATAAAAACATATTTCAGACAATCAGAATGCAAAATGTGATTGAATCAACTAGAATTCAATTGTTATGCAATGGAAGGGGGTGTTATAAGCAGAGCTACAGATAGTGGAAGTATTTTGGTTTTCAAATGTAAATATTTTAACATCCCTTACTTAAGCCATATGTTGTTGATACTAATGTGCAATGTCTCACCGAGAGGATTCAAATGAGTACCCACAACATAGGGTTTCATTTGGAAACAAAGATTTTAGAGTGGTTTTAACCCCTGTGTTCGGAACCCCTGGTTATAATGCTCTATCTTTTTAATAGGGGAGTCTCTTGTCAAACTGTGAGGCTTATTAGAGACTTCACTTTTTGCTCACATGCATAGCCATAGGCTTCAATATTTCTAACCGAAAAATTCATTGAGGATATATTTTTTGTTTCAGTATTAGATTGATTTGCCTTTCATTGAGTGAACAACACAAAGTAAGGTTTCTTATCTTTCTTGACAAACAAACAACAACTTAAACCAGGAAATAAGTTTGTGCGTTTTAAGTGAACTACTATCACCGGTTGGATAAACAACCTTTAAATGCGCCTTGGTAAAAAAATGACAACTGTTATTGCTATTGAATTTTAAACTTAGGATATATCCAAGAATTTAGTTGAAATCTGTGACAATTTCTTTTTAGATTGAAACTGACGGAGAAAAGAGTGAAATATTTCATGTGGAAGCTTACAGAGGGGAAGATCAGATGGTCGTTGAACAAATTGTAAAGGTTTGTGTTTTTTAGCTCACCTGAGCACGAAGTGCTCAAGGTGAGCTTTTGTGATCGTAGAATGTCCGGCGTCCGTTGTCAGTCGTGCGTCGTCCGTCGTCCACAATTTCTTTAAACATCTTCTCCTCCTAAACCAGTGGGCCAATCTTGATGAAACTTGGCAGGGATGTTCCTTGGGTCAAGCTCTACCGAAGTTGTTCATATAAATGAAATCCACCCTTAACTTTCCCTTTACCCTTAACAAAAAGGGTGAAAATATGAAAATCTTCAAAATCTTCTTCTCTGAAACCAGAAGGCAGACAGCTTTCATATTTGGTATGTAGCATCATCTAGTGGACCTCTACCAAGTTTGTTCATATCAAGACCCTGGGGTCATATTTGGGCTTTGCCCAGGCCCAACCCTTTTTACATAGAATCAAAGAACGAAAATCTTTAAAAAATCTTCTTCTCTGAAACTAGATGGCAGACAGCTTTCATATTTGGTATATAGCATCACCTAGTGGGCCTCTACCAAGTTTGTTCATATCAAGACCCTTGGGTTATATTTGGGCTTTGCACGGGTGCATCCCTTTATCTCTTATGAGCACTAAGGGTAAAAAAATGAAAATCTTCAAAAATCTTCTTCTATGAAACCAGAAGGCAGACAGCTTTCATATTTGGTATGTAGCATCATCTAGTAGACCTCTACCAAGTTTGTTCATATCAAGACCCTAGGATCATATTTGGGCTCCACCCAGGCGCAACCCTTTTTACATAGAATCAAAGAGCGAAAATCTTTTAAAATTTTCATTAATCGAAACCAGAGGGCACACTGCTTGCATTTTTGGTATGTAGTATCATCTAGTGGGCCCCTACCAAGTTTGTTCATATCAAGTCCCTTGGGTCATAATTGGGCTCCACCCGGGCGCATCCCTTTCAGCTCATCTGAGCACGAAGGGTGAAAATAGGAAAACCTTCAAAAATCCTCTTTTTTGAAACCAGTAGGCAGACAGCTTTCATATTTAGTATGTAGCATCATCTTATGGACCTTTTCCAAGTTTGTTCATATCAAGACCCTGGGTTAACATTTGGGGTCCACCCGGGTGCATCCCTTTTTACATAGAATCAAAGAGCAAAAAGGCATATCTGTCTTGCTCTTTGCTGAAAACGTTCCATGGTAGTGATCTTAGGCAATTATCTTCTTTGTGACATCTGCCTATCTAATTAATGTGATGTCCCAGGGGTCAAAGAGACTCAGGTGAGCGATCTAGGACCATCTTGGTCCTCTTGTTTATGGATTTGCATGGAACTTTTCACAGAATGGCTCCTCATTCAGCTATCTTTTGTATGTTGCTATAGCTGTTTTCTGTTTCTCATTCAGCTATCTATTCTATGTTTCTATAGCTATTTTCCTGAAAAAAATTGAGGAATTCCTCGGTAACCCTATATCAGACTACAAAATAGTATTGTGATAGGATGAATAATATGTATTAATCTGGTGGAGGTTAATTTTCTTAATGTTTTTCATCAATCATGAATTTCCCATTGCAGAAATATTTCAGCATGTGACTTATCATTCTTGTAGAAAAGAAAATCAAAGCACTGAAAGTACTGATGGTGGACGTTTCTGTTGGCATACTAGAGTGATTCTTCCATTTGTTAAGAAAAGAGAAATGTTACATGTAAAATTACGATAAAAGGAAAATGACCTGACCCAAGTTCGCATCTTACCGCAGATAAACATTTCTCAAAATTTACTGATCGCCCTAATTTTTCAGCCAATGATAGACTGCTATTTCATTGGATATTCAAAAATTATATCGCATAACCCGACAATCTGGTCGAATAAGTGTGCTACGTGACTTTATGTCATTATGGGCGGAGACTTTAAAACAAACCAGACAGTGACGTCATATCTTGTCTGGTGAACGGTCTCGAAGGACCCTTTACTTGTAATCGAGCATACGAAAACGCTTATTAAATAAACTATTTCTGTGGGTTTTCAACAACTCTTACATTCAAATGATAAACAAAACGGAACTTTTTTTAATAGAATATACATGTGGATGTCAACTAATAGAGGGAGGAATAGACTGATATACTGATTCTGATTTTAGAATTTACTCAAATCGAACCTTACTGTAACACCTTTTTAAATTGACATAAAAAGACGACAGAGTTTAAATGATCTATAATCTAACTTCTTGTTTTAATATGAATACTTTTAATTTATCTATTCTTCAATCCCCCCCCCCCATACAGGCTAAAACATTGAGGCAGAACGAAAAACTTGGATATTCGTCTTAGTCTAAGTATTGAAAAATAGCTTAAATTAATTTGGAGCATTTTAGACCTGGGGAAGCTGACTAGTCTCGAAAATATACTAGACCCATTTAAAGGTAACGTTTCATCTGTGTATCAAAACTTACCCAGCGTTCAAAACGAAAACCTTAGCGAAAAGTTGCTCCACTTTAAATGTGTACTTATCAGCAAGGCAGGGTTCAAATCATCATCGCTCACAAACGTTTTTGCAACCTGAAAAAGGGGCCAAAACTACGGCTTCCGATGCGTCAATTTGATTGCCCGATAAACTGCTTGCTGCAATCATTAGTGAAAATGAATATCATGCGGTATGTAACTCGTAATTTTTCACAAATAAAATCCTCATAGATGGGCATACGCCCACGAATAGATTGCTAAATAGAATACAAAATACATGTTTATAGTTGCAACCACAAGATATTCATCGCCAAACAGGACTGAAGGGTAATTATTCCATTTAAGCCGTCTCGCCAAATGACGAAATATAAATGAAAGCTAGATAATGATTAAATTTGCCCCTCCCCTTTTTGTTTGCGGTGATTTGATTGAATAATGTATGAGGCAACAAGATTGACTGACATCATTGATTGACGTAAAACTCACTGGTGCTTGAGTTATTGGGTGAAAAATGAAGCGGATCGGTAAAACAGTTATAGATCATATTCTTACAATTTACGCGTACAACCTTGCGCTCCGCTAACGCTCCGCTTAGGTTATATCGCGTAAATTGTCAGAAATGAACTATAACTATTACATATCGTCCATCGTCAACCAAAATCCTGTAATTACAAGGTTTCTATAACTTTGGGTATTATGTCCGGTGTAGTATAAAGAGTGATTGTCTGATCCATTGGGTATAAAAGGAAAGAAATGACAATTAGATGATCTAGGTTATTTTTCTGATTTTGAAATGCTAATTGATTGTAATGCTAATCGATTCTCCGTAAACTCATATAAAAATTGTGGTGTTATCTGCTTAAAAAAATCTATAAAAGGATAATATTTGATTGTTCCGGGATTTTCATTCTCAAATAAAGAAAGAAAGGGTAAGTGTTTATATAAACACGTAAAAAATTGCAGACACTCGTCACAAGATTGGCTGTCGCGTCTTGAAAAGTTTGGCCATTGTTTTATGTAAATTAGTATTGTCAGGGGAGGTTACCATTCCAGTAATTCCACTCACCAAGTTTTCATGAGTGACCTGCCATAGACCATTGGGAAACAAGGGGTAAATTACTCACTCTGCCTGAAAAGTAGTTCTACGCAAGCAAAACGTTCACCCAATCTCAGAAGTGCATATGATTTCGCTTTTAAAAGATGTCTGAGGTTTCAACAAGTTATGTAGAATCCTTGTTTCACTCCATTTTTAAAATGCATAGTTGTCAGACGGATACAATTCTTGAAAAAGAGTAAATTGAATCTTAGTGGGCACTACTGTTTTGAAAACCTTTTAATATCTGACAGGATTGTTCTATCGCGGTTACAATTAACACTGGTGAGCGTAAACGTCCACCAAAAATGGAAATACACTTTTAACACTTAAATTCTCATATCATCATATCAGTTGATACAAGCCTGTGGAGCCAATCAGCTGCTCAAGTAGCTCTAGTTATTCTGCATGACAGGGTTAAACAGTGGTAGCGTTTTTCCTGTGTAAATTTTCTCTAACTTTCTGTCGTATTTATTTGTAGGGAAGTGACATGATAATGGAAGCAACAACAACAATCAAGGGTCAAGGGACTTCAGCAATAATGACAATGGTAAGATAAAGAAGATTACAGAAAATATTGTATAATAACAGTAGTGCATAAATGAATATAAGAAGAAATTACATGGAAATTAACTCACAATTAAATTCATATGTCATGTGTTTTAACTGTGTACAAAGTAAGCTCTGCATACTTTTTACTCAACGTCATCTTTAGCACTAACATTGAATAACCCATATGCTAAATGATGCGCTCCACTTTCTGTGAAATTCTCTCAACATCAATATCATGACATTTTCATTACTTTCAGAATATGTTTTGATACAATTTTACATCGAGAAGAGGATAAAAGAAATTTTTATGTCCCCGTATCGAGAGATCGGGGGCATATTGTTTTACTCATGTCCGTCTGTCTGTCTGTCTGTCCGTCCATCTGTCTGTCCATCTGTCTGTCCGTCCGTCTGTCCAAAAACTTAACCTTTGCTTTTTCTCCAAAAGTATTTGACATACAAAGCTCAAATTTGGCATGATGATAGATCTCAATGATCCGCATCGCTGGTACCAAAGTCAAGGTCATGTGACAAGGTCAAGGTCATCTGTCAAGGTCAAACTTTAAAAAAAAAATGCTGTTCCGGGGGCATTCGTGTTTCACAAACACATCTTGTTTGGAATTGTTATCGTGTTATAATGAATATAATTTCATTTTAGCTATATGTTGATGAATAAAGTCTGATGGAGGAGGAGTTATATGCAAAGCAAAATCCTAAGGCTCCACCCTCGGATTTAAACTTTTGCATATAACTCCACCTGCATCTGACTATTCATTGACACATCATAGTAAAAATTAAATTATTTCATCAATAAGTGACTGCTCATGGGATAACAAAAAATTGGTCTCTTAAGAGAATTGTCATTAATACAACTTTTAATGACCAAAATAAGCCCAGATATTGCTAATGTTTTACTTAGTCCCCTACTTGCGAAAGCCGAAGGGGACTAAAGGTTTGCGCTCTGTCCGTCCGTCTGTCTGTCCCTCCAACTGTCTGTCCGTCCATCTGTCAGTCTGGAGTTTCAGTTTTCCGGACTTTTTTTCTTAACCCTTGGAGATATTGAGCTGATTTTTGGTATGTGAGTCCGCATCAATGAGTTACAGAACAAGATTGAGTTTGGTTCTGGTCCATTGATTTTTAAGGAAGATACAGATGCTGGACTTAGAAAAATACCAGGAAATTTCATTTTTCAGGACTTTTTTTCTTAACCCTTGGAGATATTGAGCTGATTTTTGGTATGTGAGTCCGCATCAATGAGTTACAGAACAAGATTGAGTTTAGTTTTGGTCCATTGATTTTTAAGGAAGATATGGATGCTGGACTTAGAAAATTTCCAAGAAATTTCAGTTTTCTGGACTTTTTTTCTTAACCCTTGGAGATATTGAGCTGATTTTTGGTATGTGAGTCCACATCAATGAGTTACAGAACAATTTCGAGTTTTGGTCTGGTCCATTGATTTTTAAGGAAGAAACAGACGCTGGACTTAGAAAATTACCAAGAAATTTTAGTTTTCCGGACTTTTTTTCTTAACCCTTGGAGATATTGAGCTGATTTTTGGTATGTGAGTCCGTCTCAATGAATTACAGAACAAGTTTGAATTTGGTTCCGGTCCATTGATTTTTAAGGAAGATATGGATACTGGACTTAGAAAATTACCAGGAAATTTCATTTTTCCGGACTTTTTTTCTTAACCCTAGGAGATATTGAGCCTATACATAAAATCTGATCCAACTGTGATATTTTGGAGAGGTAGTAATTAATCCCTTTACCACCCAAAAAGATACCCCTCTAGGGATATATATAAATCTGGTAGGGGACTTTGTATTGCCATGCAATACCTCAGAATGCTTGTTCAATTTAAGTTGAGAATGGAGAAAAGTTTTATAACCTCGGGGCCAGATTGTGAATAGATAATTAGGACATATCTAGCTATTCATTAGGGATGCACAGGCTGATCAGAGTCTGTAATAGATGATTTGATTTTACTAACTTATTTTAGTCCAATTGCAATGAAAGCTTTAGCTTAATGAGTCATTCTCAAACACTCAATCCTTGGCCCGAGGTTATAAAACTTTTCTCATGCTCATCTGAGAATTTTCTCAAATTTTAAATTTATCCCTTCAAAAATTTTGAATTAAGAATGAGAAAAGTTTTATAACCTCGAGCCCTGGTGTTTTCTTGTCTCTCATTGGCATTGGTTTAAATCCACTGCTACCAAATTTTTACAGCTGGGTGAACTAGGCTGGCCATTTATTGTTTTGCCCTAGTCAGTGATTGAGGGGCTTGAATCACAGACCTCCAGGTCACAGGTCAAGTGCCTTCACCACTAGGCCACCAAGGCAGTATGAGATTAGATTATTCTCACTTTTTTTTAGTTCAATTGTAATGAAAGCTCTAGCTTATAGATTTGCACTTGAACACTTGATCCATAATTATGTCTTTATCTCCTTGAAAGAGAGGATTGAGGCTAGTTTTGATGTGTTTTGCCAATGAATGTAGTGGATCCGTAAAAGTTCCAAAACACTTCCGAAAATATGATCTTTCACAGTGTTGACCAAGGTTTTGTTATAAAATCATTTTAAAAGAAATGCGTTTTAGAGGGCACTATAGTGCTAAACAAGGATGCTTTATTCTTTCAGGTTTTATCAAGAGGTCAGTACATGCATCATGTTGTGTTTGAACCAGCTACAAATCCACAGAAGCCAATTGACAGAGGCCTTCAAGAAAGGATAAGTCCTGAGGCTCGTCTGTTGGCATTCTTTGTTGATAAAAGCTCCAATATGGTAGTAGCTGATTCATCCAGATTTTCTTTGACACCAAAATGTCGTGGAGATGGGGTAAGAGTCTTTCATTGAACCCTTTTGCCTGTTGAGTCTGGAGTATTCTTGTTTTTGCATGAGGTAAGCCAAAGATCTGTCTTCACATATATAGTAATTTATCTTATAACTGTACATATATCTGTGTGATAACACCCCATATGATATTTTTTATGATATCACATAGTTATTTCTAGAAAATGATTAAATGCGGTAATTTTTAGAAACTTGCATTAAAGTTAGAAACATCGACAAAAACAAGACAAATATAGGTTATAAGATAGATATAATACGTACTTAGTGTATTGTATGAAAAAATATCTAACTTGGTTGTGAGAATTGATAATTGTCCCGGCAGAGCCTCTACAATGATCAATTCTCCCAACCTCGTTAGATATTTTTTGTCATATAATACACTAAGTATGTATTATATCTATATTTAATGTGGGGTTATGATACAGTAAATCTTGCTCGAGTGACCATGTCTATTAAGCTACTGTTTTCAGAATCCCATTCTTTCAACTAAAATATCTTAAAAAGTGGGTAAAGTTGGTCCAACAAATATTGAAAACGAGTCCTTTGTTGTTAAAACTAATTAGAATCATCTCAATGAGACAATTCTATTGAGTTTGAAAGAGATGGAATTATCGAGAATTTGCAAAAATATGCATATCTAATCAAAATATATGTTTCTTATATGTTGACAAAACATGCATTTATCAGTCATTTACTTTAAGGACCACTTTTTTGTGGTCCTGATAGTGGTCACTTAAAACACATTTCACTGTATTTGTAAACCTGTTGGATGAGCAGCTAGAGGGCTGGAAAGGATATGGTAATGGTGAGAGCAAAACCACGAATACATGGTTTGATACTCCAGCTGTTGTAAGATAGCAAAAATGCTGATCAATTAAATCTGTCATTAACCCAATTCACCACCAAGCATTGAAATGAGACTTGTCACATGAAAAAAGACAATCTTGGTAGTGTTTAAAGTGTTTACCCTAGTCAAACTGCTCGGAATTTGAAGACTGATTAGGTTCAACACTTGCTGCACTTTGCTAATTTTCTGAATCTACCTTCAAGTGAAAGAATATTTAGTTTATACTAATTTATTTTAGTTCGATTTCGACGAAAGCTTAAGCTTATAGAATCACTCTCGAACGCTCAATCCTGATGTTTTCACGTCGCCGAGAGAGAGGCAGTGGTTTAAACCCACTGCTACCCATTTTTACAGCTGGGTGAAGTGGGGCTGGCTATTAAGTGTTTTGCCCATAAACACACCCCGGCGACAGTGGGGCTTGAACCACGGACCTCCAGGTCACGTGTTGAGTGCATCTACCACTAGGCCACTGAGGCAGCCAGGCCACCGAGGCAGCCAGGCCACCGAGGCAGCCAGAAAGAAATTTGAAAGAATATTTGAAATGCAACCTCTGGTTAACCTTAGTAATATAATCATGCTAGACTGAATCTTCTTTTTGAAAAATTATTAAACAGAGTTCCAGGATGGTCCCTTTTTGTGTGAGGGATCAAATATATGCAACTACTGATTTAATCTTTTTCAGTTACGACTAGAGGCAGAAAATCCTGCACAGTTAGGACCAAATTCACAAGGAACATTGAAAATTAAAGGCTCTCCACATATGACAGTAGGGTTGAATGCAATGGATAAAGCTTTGTTACTTCTTGACGATGAACATGTTCTTCGCAAAAGTCAGGTATGTGATATAATTCATTGTGGAGTCAGTGCAAAACTATTGTAAGTGCTTATACGTATAAAAGTTACCGGTAAGGAAATACAGGGTGATTCATAATATCTGCTTCACTTTCGAAAGACTATCATTTTAATTCATTGAAATATATATGAGCCTTTGCCTGACATTTCCAACAATTTGAAATTTTCGTGAGGTGTAAAAATTGAGAAGCACAGACAGCCTTATACTGTAAATATAAAGTTACTTGATTGTCAACAGATACTTTAATATCTTATTTATCTACTTAGCGCATAGTGAAGAATCTGGTCAGGCTGTGCAGATGCACAGGCTGGTCAGGGTCTTTGCTTTGCGCATATTTGAAATTGTTGGAAATCTCATGTGTTATCTGTTAACATATTCATAACACAGATGTTCATTAGTTTGTATAAATGAATTATACAACATGTCCACCTCAGTATTCCTTAATAATATTTGAGGTAGAAAATTTGAAGTATATGCTCAAAATGACGTCCATTATGTGATTAGATATGGTCGTTCTCTAGAAATAGTTTGAAAATTGAAATTATAATCATGCTGTGTACATAAGAAATGATAAAAGTTGGAAATTGTTGCAGATTTTATGAATCACCCTGTACAAAAGAAAACGTCAGATAGAGTGAAATGAACCAAAAAAGTACAAGTTAATGATAATATTACTGGATAGGCGGTGAGCTTATCAAATTATAATCTTCCATTATTTCTCTTTTATCTGTCGAAAATGTTAAAGAAGATTAATATTATTTTTGTTATTTGCAGATGTTTGAAGTAATGAAGTCACATGACCTAGGCTGTGGCGCAGGCGGTGGTACAAGTGCCGAACAAGTTCTTAAGGTCAGCTAATTTAATAAACACTCAATTTTCACTTATTCTACTGACCTTGTCATGCTGAACATGGACTTTTTTTCTTTTTTGGCAAGATATATAAACAAAGATTAGCCTGCACATATGTGCAGTCTGATCTTAGTTTATTTCACCTGACTTTCCTTTTTAAACAAGAAAAGTTTAAAAATATCGTCATCAAAATAACTACAAATCACAATAATTGCAATGAATCGCCATCAAGTGTTATAATGCAATTTTACAGAAGATTAAGTTCGTCATTTCATGGGTTAATTTTATTTAATTTTAATATAATTTTTATACACCATTGAAGGTGCCCATACATTGGTATCATCTTCTCTGTCCTTCCGTCCCAATATCAGAATGTCTGTCTGTCCGTCTGTCTGTGTACATTACGGTCTTATGAACACAACTCCTCCTTCATTTATTGTCCGATTGGGATTAAACTTTCAGAAAATGTTTCAAGTCATTGCTTGCGCATTTCGACGTAATTTGGTGAATTTCAGCTGCATCATGGAAAAAGTGGCCTTCTTGTAATATTTCTTGTGAACAAAACTCCTCCTCTATTTATAGACTGATTAGGATAAAACTTTCACAAAATATTCCTTGTCACCTGACCTTGTGTATATTGTTGTGGAACAGCATGCCCTAAAACTGAAACATTAAAGGGAAAGAAGAAAATGCTAACAATCAGGATTTTCTCCTTTTGCCTAAATATTTTCTGGGCTATAATGTTCACAAATTATATTTCAACTGACATCATTTTTGTCCTCTGCAACACCTTTCAAATTAGACCATCCTATAATTGTGCCATTTGGGAAAGGGTTAAAAGGATGCCAAATAGTGTAAGCCCTTTGTGTCTTTTCTCAATCTAAAAGTAACTGACTGATATAAGGTTTCTAAAATTAAATGACTGAAAAAGGCTAGGTTTATCAGACAAGTCATATTATGCCCTTGGTTGATGTAGATAGAAGATAACCTGTCCATAAGTTTGATATAATCCAATGACAAACACAATACAATCAATCTTTCATGAGCATCCATTACCATTTTCATTAAGCGATAGTTTTCAAATTACCTTTCTTTAAATCAAAATATTTCAAAAGTAGATATAATTGGTTTAAAAATTAATGTTTCATGAATCCTGTATTGTTAAAGCTTTTAAGGATTGTCTTAGTGAGACAATTTATTTAGTTTTAACAACATAGGGTTATTGAGAAATCCGCAGTTACAAACATATTAAATCAATATTATGATCGTTATTATTAGACAAATCGTGTACTGAGTGACCATTCTCTTCAACAACCTCTTTTTGGTTGTCCCGTAAGTGGTCACTTAATGCAAGTTTTACTGTATTTGCTTATATAACCCTACTTCTTTCTTTACATTTGGAAATGGTGGAATCCTGATTGAAAGCACTTCTAGATTCTAAAAATATAGAAGGATCCTGAAGGAATACCTTGGATGAGCCATCAGGATCCCTCCTGATACAATTAAAATATCGTGAAATTGACACTCATTCGAATCAAAATCATTCTAAAGCACCCACTCAGCACTGCATTCATCCATTCCAAACACTCAATCAAATCGATCAAAAGGGCTCTAAAATCTTTAGAAAACATTTTGCATGTGGCTAAGACAATCAACTTTTTATTCAAATTGATCAAGTTACTCATCCATTTTATTTGCTGGTGTGGATTTGAAAGTGTCTGATTGTTCCATGAAGACACACAAATAGAAAATTTTGCATATTTTATTAAAGGGAGATCACAAATACAACTAATTTTGTTCACCTTGAACAAAATTAGTTGTACTTGTTTACCTCCCCTCAATTTCACTCAAAACTCGCCCCTCACACTCATTCAATTTCATTCTATAATCCAAAATTATTCATCTTGTGAATTTCACAATGTTCTTAATTGTAATTTGGGATCCATGGGAAACTGTTAGAGTTGAGCTCTGAATTATGGCACTGGATTGGTTTTCCTATCTTATATATAGAATGCTGGTGTAACAATGTTGACGAATGCCGTAATCAACAACAACCAACTTGAGAGGTCAAAAATGCAATGTGACGGTCATTCAAGGAAAAAGAGATCTTCTGGTAGGCTACAGATTTATTTTTTAACGCCCCCCCCCCCCATTTGAACTTGAATTATGAAATAACTTGGCACAATTATTCTCTTGGTGAGTTCTATAGGTGTATTTTCAAAACTGAGCTCTGACGTAAGTGTTGAGTCCATTACCATAGGTATATTGGGTATATGAAAAAGCACATGATAGGAAATGAACCAGATCCCTTCACTTCAAATATGATAGTACATATAGTGAGTAAACCTTGGGATTTAAGAAAATCAATAACTTTCCTTTGAAAGGTTAATTGTTACTTTTTTAATGAGTTATTCAAACCTGTTTTATCTATATCGAAAACATGGCATGGGAATTTAACGATTAAAAGTAGATTTCACAGCTCATCGCACAAAATCTACCTATAGTGTCATGCGGGGAGTTAGTTTGGATATGTCTAATGTCAAGGTTACAGCTGAATGTGAAATGGGACGTGGGTAAAATTAAAGTATTATAACATGACCTACGTTGCTGGAGTTGAATATTTTTTATATTAAACAGGTGTTATGACACTAGAGGAATAAGAGCTTAGAATGAAGAACAGCGTTATATTTTGGTTAGCTGACGTCATTTTGCAAACGACATTATATGTTTCGGGAATAACATAAATTGATTAATATCGTAATTTTATCGTTTTATCACTAAAATTCGGGTCATATTATAAATAGAATATCAAATTTGTGCTCATCAAATACCCAATATATTAAACTCGTCATCTATAAACAGATAAAAACTCAGCATGGCCTCGTTTTTATCTGTTTATAGATGACGAGTTTAATAAATTCGCTATTCAATGACCACTCATTCAATACCCTCTATTTAATTGATTAGGTATCTGTGTATGTAACTCATTTTTACCTCAGCTGTTTTTAGAGAACACTTGAGGTATTGTTTTAGCCTTGGGGTTGTCCTCATCTTCTTCTTTGTTGTTGGTGTTTTGCGAAAACTTCGACATTTTGTGATATCTCTGGTTCTACTTAAGACATTCCCTTGAAACTAGACACATCAAAAGAGCAACCTATATTACTTTGTACCCCCAATTTTTGCAACCAGCCTTCTTTGAGTTATATAGAGGGGGTACATGCACCTTGTAAAATACCCACTTTTACCCCCAGGTTAAAAAAACCAGTGGGAACACTGACTGATTTTTATTCCACCATCCAGCACTCAACAGACAAGTGTAGGCACTTGTAAGCAGTGCTCTTGTTTGTCTCTTATGATATGATCTATGTAATGGAGGCGAAGAAACCCCTGACCCTTACTTACAGATCCTCTGTGATAATGCCATCCCTGCGTTCAGAATGGCAAAACAGCACAAACTGTTAACCAGTTATACCCCGCTTTGTTGATACACTTGCTTGCAAAGCGGGGTAAAATTAGCAAACAGTTTTCACTGTTTTGTCATCCTGAACACAGGAAAGGTCCTACATGTTTAGTTGAGCATTTTAACAATTAGTCTTCTGTTGATTATCCATTGTGGGAAAAGAAGAAATTACTTGTAACAAGCAATTTCTTCTTTTTCCACATTATCTCGATTATGGCAATGAAAATCTAAAAAGGAAAAAGAGGCAATATGTTTATTTCTTTTTCATCATTTTTTCAGATTGTTCTAACAGTAACATGCCAAAATGTTGTAGAATGGGTGATAAATATGCTAGCAAGCTTCTTTTTGAAGATATGTTAAACGCATATGTGAAGGACTATGAGCCACAAGATCCATACACAGCGTGTTATGCCAGGACCATGACTATGTCAGCTAAAAAAGGCGATGACGGAGTATTTACTTACCCGTATTTATGCCTGGTGGACCATTTTATCCAATGTGTTGCAGTTATGAATGATCGCAGAAATGGTAATACTTTGACTTGAAATTTTTGTGGTCTTGCAAAACTTATAATCCGCAACTGAGCAAAGCTGAAAATAATTTGTCACAGGCAAGGAAAGAACCCAAGTCAAATAGACATTTTTAACTTCTTAGCATATATGACCAACACACTAATAACTTGGCCAAGGAAGACCATCCTTGATACCTGCCCTGCGTTCAAGATGGTAAAACAGTGCAAACAGTTTTCCAATTACAGTAAAGTCTCGGTGGTTCGTATCTCAAGGGACCGGGACAATTTATACGAACTAAACATAATACGAACCAACCAATGTGAAGCGGTCGGTAGTCATTTGATGGCTCAGATCGGACACGGTCTTAAGGTACCCTATATTTGTGGCTTTATTCTAAGGTTCTATGGAATATGTTTCAATCAAGTTCTAATGAGACCATTTTGTAGAGAGAAAGGACACAACAAATCTCACTTGAACAATGATCATCTTTCGTTTTGTCCATATTTAAATCCTAAATAGAGTAGTTTCGCAATTATTTTCATACCAAATATTAACTACATCAGAGTGTTTTCCCTTTGGATCAAATCACTTTGAGTACTCATTCAGTGGACGGTGAAATCTCGGCATTACGATGAATCTGTGTGGAAGTCATGTTGACTATAAAGTCTATGAAGATTTGCACATTCATTTATGCATAATCAGTATTAGAAAGCCATAAGAAATACAATAATTAAGGTCACTGATTGATCCTTTATTCGATTAAACCCGCCGAAAATTATGAATCAAACAATGCCTGTAAATATTGATGCAAAACAATAACTTCGATTAATACCAAACAACAGGTGTGAAAATCAAGGTATATGTATATTGTAACACCTAGGACAGCTATTGATTACACAATTCACACCTACGGATTAAACATACTAATTTGTGTTATTTGGAAACTCTCGGGACTTGACACGGGCTACGAACTACGAACCACCTACGTGCGAATTACTCGGAGCCTTCTTACAAAGATAAAGAGGGAAAAAAATCGGGACCAAAGAATGTATAGGAACCAACACATACCTACGAACCACCGGCGTGCGAACGACTAAGGTTTTACTGTATACCCTGCTTGGCATGTGCACTTGCATGCAAAACTGGGTATAATTGGAAAACTGTTTGCACTGTCCTTTCATCCTGAACACAGCGCATATGTCAGGAGTTTTATTTTTAAAAATCTTTGAGCTAAGCAAAAACAGAAACTTATTCTGTAACTAAAAAAGATTTTCGATTTTAGCTCAGCTGAGCACAATGTGCTCAAGTTGAGCTTTTGTGATCACCTTTTGTCTGTCGTGCATCTGTCGTCAGAAGTCGGCAACAATTCTTTAAATATCTTTTCTTCAGTAACCTATGGGCGGATTTCAACCAAATTAGGCAGAAATGTTCCTTTGGTGAACCTTCTCAAAAATTGGCAGATTTTAACCAAACTTGGCAGAAATTATCCTCAAAAGTTATTGAAATTTCAATTGACCTCCAAATACAGGTGAAGCATCTTTTCACTTTAAAATGTTTTTTCTCCGAAAGCAATCAGACAACTTTAATTGATTTTGGTATGAATGTTTGTGAAAATCTGTTCATTCCGTCACCTTAGAATAGAAAGGTTCTATGTAACATTTTTATAGTTTTGAGAAAATCACATTGAAAGGTTTAAAGCTCTGGCATAAATCAGGAAACCAGTCTACGATAATAACATTTACACTGATTATTCATCTAAATTTATTCCTTTATTTTGTATGTATCTTAATTGATTATGATCAATACTTTGATCAATATGATCGATTTTGTACATAGGTCCTTTCACCTCTAACTCAGTTTATAGTGACAAGGGTGTTATGGTATGAATAGAAAGGTTACATGTGCCATATAGATCCTTTTTATTAGAAATCACTTTGATAATAAATGATGATTTTAGGGTATATATGACAAATAGACCCTTTATATATCAACAGATTAGAAAGAATATTTGAAACTAGACATTTCATATGGCTGTATTTTCACAAAATTAGGATTAAAGGGCCAAAAGGCAAAGAAAAAGTGCCGACAAAAGGTGGTTATTCAATGTTTTATAAACATATTTTATATTCATGCTTTCACAGAAAAAGCTTTATGTTAAAAAATCAAATATCCTAGTCTTCATCCTCTGAACCACATGGTATTTTATCCTTGCAAATTAGGAATGATTTTTTTTCCACAAAATTAAGCTAAACCATTTTTCTTTTGCTCTGACACTGGAAGATGTGTGGGATAGCACTTGTCTATTTGCAGTTATATATCGTTCATGTCAAACTTTTAACAAGAGCACCGCCTACGGGTGCCTAGATGCACAAAATGCATCTAGAGTTATCCCCCTTGAAAGTATAGGTAGCTCTTTTGATGGTGAATATGTGTGCCAAGTTTCAAGTGAATTCCTTCAGTAGAACCAGAGATAAAACAAAATGTCAAAGTTTTTGCATGACGACGACAACAACAAGGACTACGACAACAACGACGACAACACGGAGGCTATAGCAATACCTCGGGTTTTCTCCGAAAACAGCCGAGCTAAAAATACAAGTGGCTATATCAGAAAAACCTCTTTTTCAATGGGTTTCATATCACAGATGACAAAACACTTGTTTATTATACAAAATGAATCCCTAGGTTATAGCACAAATTGTATAATTCACATACAAGGGAACATTGTGTTATCAAAAGAGGCAACACTATAATTTGTATCAAGTTTTGCTTTTGCTTGTCTTTTCTAATTGCTACTGGCTTAGGTTTTAATTGACTGGTGTTGTCATATTCCTCCTGTATAAATCACATCTGTAACTGTAACTGTTCCAGCATTTTGATGGCGTTGATACTCAGCCCAAGTAGAACACTGTTCTTTTTTAGTTAAAACAAGAGTGCCATAGTCACAAAATACGCCGCCACTTTGCTGCTTTTTCACAAAAATAATTGTAGACACTACTTATTTTGACAGAACCAAATTCAAAATGACCAAGTTTCATTTAAATCAAGACAAAAAGTTAGTTTTAAGGGGGCATAATTCAGGGAAATAAATGAGCCATAAAATCCTTGATCCATGTACATCTACAAATTATGGTGATGACATTGACCAAGTTTCCATTAAATAAAGACAAAAAGTAAGGAGGAGTTGTGTTCAAAAGGCTGCAATTTCAATAAGCCCAAAATACTTAGTTTTAAGGGGGCATAATTTAGGGTAAAATTAATGAACCATAAAATCCTTACTTCATGCGCATCTACCAATTTTGGTTATAACATCCACCAAGTTTCATTTAGATCCAGCCAGAAACTTAGGAAGAGTTGCATTCACAAGGCTGCAATTTCAATAAGCCCCAGAGACTAAATTTTAAGGGGGCATAACTGAGGCAATAAGCCCAAGAGACTAAGTTTTTAAGGGGCATAACTCAGGCAAAAATCAACGAACCATAAAATCCTTCCTACATGCACATCTACCAATTGAGGTGATAACATTGACCAAGTTTCAAGAAGATCCAGCCAGAAACTTAGGAGGAGTTGCGTTGATAAGAAAAGTGGTCAGACGGAAGTATGGACGGATGGACAGACGGAGAAGATAACGCCAATATACGTCTGCCTCCGGCGGCGTATAAAAAAAACGGATTAAACTTCTCACAGAAAATTTTTTTTTTTCTCTCCTTAAAAGGAATTAGTACTTCGTGTCTGCACCAGACTTTATAAAGTTCCAACATCTTCATATTTAGATCAGGAGCCCAAAAATCTTTCTTTGTACCTTTCCCTTCTATCCTTGAAATGTTTCATGCAGTTTTCATGAAAAAGTATAACTTAATGTTGGTGGCCTATGTCAAGAGTCTTTCTAAAGAACATACTCTTTAAAATTACATTTTCATTAGTGGCTGGTAGATAATTTTGAAAACGTTTGCTTCTAACCAATTTTCTTTTGCAATGAAATGCTTTGCATTACAAAGAATTTGCTTGGACATGTTCTTTGATAGATACTTAGTCATAAGTCTCTTCCTTTCTAATAGCTATATGTGCCAATTCAAGTTTGTGAAATTTTCTCTCAGACCAGGCACTTGGCTTGATATTAATGATGGGAGAACTGACAGAGCTTGAGTAGATCCGCGCTATTCTATCATATTTATCAATTTCTAATGGCAAATGGCAAACAATCTGCCAAACTAGTGTTCTTTCGTCTACTTTGTCGCAAGCTAGAATATGAAGTTGACCTGCTCTCATATATGGGGGGCATAAATGTTTTAAAAATATCTCTTGTTTATAATAAGTCCTGTGTCACAGGCGTGAAATAACCAAACAAATGGGACTTGTATTGCAAAAAGGGACCATCTCGGAATTCTGTAAGATAGATATTTGATAAAGATATTGATTCGAGTACTGGTCAACCAGAAGTCACAATTCCAAAATTATTTCACGGGAAGGTAGATTGATTATTCTAAATTCAGAAAATCAGCTCAGTACAAAAAATTTGATCCTAGTCTGCCTGCACAGTTTGTGCAGTTTGAATAGGGTTGACACTTAACATACTACCCAGTTGGTCCCTTTTCATGTGACGGATCACAAATACTTGATAATACACAGGTGTTATTACACATGTATAATAACTATGTATATTAGCTAAGGGCATATAGCAATACTATTTTTTTTACCATGAATATGACAATTGATTGATCGAAAACATTTGGATCTTATAATAAAAGAAAGTCAAATTTATGTCAGCAAAGCCTCTTTTTCAATTAATTAAAGAACATCTTATGAATTTTTGCATTTCATGACCACTCACCACTCCCATTGGGTGATCACAGGTTTGATTCCTGAAGGCGACACAAATCTGTTCTGACAAATTGTCTCCCATATATGGGTTAATAATGGTAGACCATGTGAGATAGCAGCTAGAGGCTAGGAAGTGTTGTAATGGTAGTACTAGTGCCATATATAGCAGGAAACAATTGTTAGGTGCTCAAGTTTTCGAATTATAGCTGAAAGAATGTTGAAAGCGGCATTAAACCCCATTCAAACAATTTTTCTTTGTTTTCAGATGGTCTAGTAGAGGGTAAATCTGCCTGGGACAACAAAAACGATTACCTAGCTGCTTTAAAAGATTATGGTATAAACGATGACGTGTTTGTCAGACGAGACTTCAAGGATTCTTGGCTATTTGAAACAAAAGAGCTGGATCAGTAAGTTTAACCCTTTGCTGTTTAATCCCTGCTTTTTACTGGGCCTTCTCTGGGGGTCGCCATTGTCGCCAAATGCGAAAATGAAATGAATTTGGCGATAACAAAATGAAATTGGCGAAATGACTGGCGACAAAAAAATCTGAATTTTGAACAATCAGCAATTATTGAATTTAACATAGGCTGAGAGGATAATTATTCTATCACCAATGACTGTCAAATAATTGAGGCAAAAAGCATGTGTCACACAGTGTTAACAAGTAACCTCTTGGCTACCTTTGGCTGTGATTGTTTACAAAAATTAACTGCCAATTATATGTTGACATTTAAATAAGATCTATATAAAAGGAACATAAGATTTAATCAAGCACAGTTTACTAGAAGAAAATTATGAAATGGCTCCAAATTTGGCTCCTACAATCCCAATTCGGCTCCAATTTTTTTTATTTGGTGAAAGTGTTGGCGAAAAGAAATTTCAGTCCAGAGAAGGCCCTGTTTTTACGTACCTGTGATTTTATGATTGAGAAAACATTGTGAAAAAAGAAAAAATTGCTTCTGACAAGCAATTTCTTCTTTTTCTACACTATTTTCTACCCTACTGAATGGTTATTTTTCAAATTAAATCCACTTTAAATTTTTGTCTGAAAATCCTTTGAATTTGGACAGGTCCAAAATTTTGTAAAACAGGAAAGGGTTAACATATCAGGTACTTTTGCATGTTGATACAGTTAGTTAGATCAAGAAATTGGCTGTCATTCAGATCAAAATCATTCTAAATCATTCACTCAGGGCTCCATTTATTCATTCAAAAGAATAGATCAAATTGATCAAATACACTCCAAATTCACAAGAAAGCATTTTCAACATTGTTCAAAACAATCAGCATTTAATTCAAATCAATCAAATTATTCTATTATTTCATTGGCTGGCATTGATTTTAAAATGTCTGAGTGGTCCACGTAGACACATAAACAGAAAAGTATGTATATTTTATTAAACAAAGGTAACAAATATCACTAAGATGAACAAAATTAGCAATTTTGGATTACCTCCCTTAAATTTCACTTTAAACTTGCTCCACATACTCAATCAATTTTGATCCAAATAATTCTAAAATCATTCATCTTGTCAATTTCACAATGTTCTTAACTATATATAGTAAAACATGTATAAAGTAACCACATACTGGACAATCAAAAAGTAGTTGTTGGGAGAATGGTCGCTTAGTGATTGTTTTGTAAGCTCACCTGGGCACATAGTGCCAAGGTGAGCTATTGTGATTGATCAATGCTCAGGGTCAGTCTGTTCATCTGTCTATCTGTGCATCAGTCAACGATTTTGAAAAAAAAACAAAAAAAAAAAAAACCAACAGTCTCCTCCTAATCTAACTAATGGGTAGAATTTAACCAAAATTTTCAAATAATAATCCTTAGGTCATGTGTTTTTTCTAAGTACTTCAAAGATTTTAGATTGGGTTCAAAATTGGGTAAAAAAGTAGGTTTATTGATTAAGTCAAAATCTTAACCCCTATAGCAAAAAGAATATATTTTCAAAGATATGACCTGGAAACATACTTTTTGACCCAGTACGACAAATTTTCAACATGACCTAGATATCATGAAGATAAGCATTCTGACAAGTTTAGACAATTATAGAACCAAAATTGTGATCCCTTATGAGCATACATTAGATTTGACCTACTTTTTTCATCAAATTGGTGAGAATCTTCATCTCAATGATATCTAGTTCATGTTCATAAAAAAGGTCATGCCAGGTCAAAAAGAAGGTCACTAGGTCAAATCTTTTAAACATCTTATTTTTGCCTCAGAGATCAAAGTTTATGCACTTTCAATGTCAATGTTTGTAAGAATGTTGAGCCAGGTAGAATGTTAAAAATAGGTCATACTATGTCAAAAAAAAGGTTTTTAAGTCAATCATAGAAAAACTTTATTTAAAGAGGTCCTAATTTTTAGCTCAAACATTGCAGATATTTGTCAGAATGTTAAAGCTTAGTTAATTCTAGGTCATTTCTAATGCAGGTGGTGCTGGGTCAAAAAGTAGGTCACATTAACCCTTTCCTGTTTTACAAAATATTGAACCTGTCCACATTCAAAGGTTTTGCAGACGGAAATTTAAAGTGGAATTCAATTTGAAAAATAATCATTCAGTAGGGTAGAAAATAGTGTGGAAAAAAGAAGAAATTGCTTGTCAGAAGCAATTTCTTCTTTTTTCACAATGTTTTCTCAATCGTAAAATCACAGGCATGTTAAAAACAAGGAATTAAACAGCAAAGGGTTAAGTCAAATCATAGAAAAAAAATTGAATATTTCAATGTTTTTAGCTCGACTATTCGAAGAATAGGGGGGCTATTCCAGTCACCCGGGCGTCGGCGTCGGCGTCAGCGTCGGCGTCGGCGTAATGCTTTGGTTAAGTTTTTACGTGCAAGTGTTTAAAATCTCTGTTTCTATTAAAGCTTATGCTTTGAAACTTTGCACATGCTTCTGTGACCATAATATCAGCATCTAGACAAAGATTCATTACTCTGATATTGAATTTAGTGGAATTTTAACCCTTTTCGGACTTAGAAATCTTGGTTAAGTTTTTACGTGTAAATGTTGTTTATCTGTAATATTTCTGTTTCTATTAAAGCTATTGCTTTGCAATTTTATACATGCTTCTGTGACCATAATATCAGCCTCTTGACAAAGATTCATTACTCTGATATTGAATTTAATGGAATTTTAACCCTTTTCGGACTTAGAAAATCTTGGTTAAGTTTTTACGTGCAAATGTTGTATTTCTGTAATATCTCTATTTCTACTAAAGCTATTGCTTTGAAACTTTGGACATGCTTCTGTGACCATAATATCAGCCTCTAGACAAAGATTGAATACTCTCATTTTGATTTAAGTGGAATTTTAACCCTTTTCGGACTTAGAAATCTTGGTTAAGTTTTTACGTGCAAATGTTGTACATCAGTTATAGCTCTATTTCTACATAGGCTTTTGCTTGGAAACCTTACACATGCTTCTGATACTATGATATCACCCTCTTGACAAAGATTTATTACTCTGATATTGAATTTAGTGGAATTTTAACCTTTTTCAGACTCAGAAATTCTTGGTTAAGTTTTTACGTGCAAATGTTGTACATCAGTTATATCTCTAATTCTATTAAAGCTTTTGCTTTCAAACTTTGCACATGCTTCAATGTTCATAACAACAGCCTCTTAATAAAGATTCAATTCTCTGGTATAGAATTTAGTGGATTTATAACCCTTTATGGACTTAGAAATTCTTGGTTAAGTTTTTACGTGCAAATGTTGTATCTCTATTTCTACTGCAGCTGTTGCTTGGAAACTTTACACATGCTTCTTTGACCATAATATTAGCCAACAGAAAAAGATTCATTACTCTGATATTTAATTTAGAGGAATTTTAACCCTTTTTGGCCTTAGAAAATCTTGGTTAAGTTTTTACGTGCAAATGTTTTATGTCAGTTGTATATCTGTTCCTACTAAAGCTATTGCTTTGAAACTCTACACATGCTTCTGTGACCATAATATCAGCCTCTAGACAAAGATTCTTTTCTCTTGACTTTCATTTTATTGAATTTCCAATGTCGATATTGATTTGCTGTTACTATCAAGCACTAGGAATAGTCGAGCTTCGCTGTCCTCCGACAGCTCTTGTTTTTTACCTTTTTTCCAGCAATGGCAATGCAGAAGTACCAATTATCATGCCACACTCTATCACAACATGGATGTTTCAAGGAATAGGTAATTTTTATACTTCTACTTATGTAAAGAACCAAGCACTTTGACAGACATGAATTTTACAGGGTTTGAACTTAGTTTTAGCTCAGGCAAAGTCAATTTCATCTTTATTATTTATTTATCTATTCTAATGAAAATATTTTACAAGACTTTAAAATTTAACATGATCAAATATATTTTATCAATGATGTAGTTTCTAATCTAGGTTAAGATAGTGGACCCATAATAGTTCCGTAACATTTTGGAACGCATGGTCTTTCACAACGTTGAACGAGGTTTTTCTAATGAAAATCATTAGGAAACCTCCATTAACACTGTATTAGTTCTTTACTCTCTAAACGTTGGGGAACTATTACAGTTCCTCTACCTTAAAATGTTTTAAGCAATTATTGTTTACAAAAGTTTACTTGATCTGAATGGATTGGTGGTTTAATGGACTAAACTAAAAGAGAAGACTTTTTGGAGAAAGTTACTTTGTTACTTATCTAAATCTATGTAAAACTTGAGCTAATCAGCTGGTATGATGGCATTATATTGAGGGTACCTCTTGGCTTTAGCTGCATGAAGACCAAATCTTGAAGTTAAATGAACAAGTGTTGACATTTCTAAGAATTTTATATGTGCACAAGGCTAAGACTCAGATCAGCCTGTGCAGCTGCACAGTCTGATGAGAGTCTTCACTATGTGTACGATAGATTATCATGGAACCAAGGTTACTTTGCAAAGCCAATGATTAATTATCCTCCGCCGTTTTCAGCAAGGGGATATTGTAAAGGTCTCCATCCGTCATTCTGTCTCTCCGTCCTTCTGAGGTTCTAAACTTGTCACGTGCATATATGTTATGGTATAATAGCTATTAACTTGAAACTTCATAGGTTGATAGATCTCATGGAGGAGAAGTGCAGTGCACAAGAACTACAATTCTTTCTTGCATAATATTGGAGTTATTGTCCTTTTTTTATTTTGATACATAGATTTTATCCGTAGCATATCTCCTAAAGTATAAAAGCTGTCAACTTTAAACTTTATGGGTGGATAGATCTAATGGAGGTGAAGTGCAGTGCACAAGAACTACAACTCTTGCTTGCATAATTTTGGAGTTATTGCCCTTTGTTATTTTTGATACTTAGATTTTGTCCCGAGCATATCTCCTAAAATATAATAGCTATCAACTTGAAACTTTATAGGTGAATAGATCTCATGGAGGAGAAGTGCAGTGCACAAGAAGTTCAACTACTTGCTTGCATAATTTTGGAGTTATTGCCCTTTTGTTATTTAATGCTTAGATTTTGTCCGGAGCATATCTCTTAAAGTATAATTACTATCAACTTGCAGTGCAGTGCAGTGCACAAGAACTAAAACTCTTTATTTTGGAATTATTGCCCTTTTATATTTGAAACTTAGATTTTGGCAGGAGCATATCTCCTAATGTATTATACTCTTGCTTGCATAATTTTGGAGTTATTGCCCTTGGTTATTTTTGATACTTTAGATTATGTCTGGAGCATATCTCTTAAAGTATATTAGCTATCAAGTTGAAACTTTATGGATGGATTGATCTCATGAAGGAGAAGTGCAGTACACAATAACTATAACTCTTGCTTGCATAATTTTCCAGTTTTTGCCCTTTGCTATTTTAAAGACATAGATCATGTAGGGGGTAAATCCTTTAAAGTGCCACAGAATCCTTTATCTGATAGGCTTCAGTTTACTATCAAACTTTTGCGATAGCGGATGGCCACATGTTTTAATGCAATGTGTGATTGTCCGGGCTGCTCAAGATCTGTCCATCACACACATTTATTAACCCTTGTTAAAGTTTTACCAAAACTTATTCAGCATGACAAGGGTTAAAGGGAGATGGCAAGTCATGTTGGTTCAAGCTTTCTCTGGTTCTCTTCTCTGAGTTTAAGGTCTTCATGAACTTTCCTAGCCCTTATGCATTTTAAACCTAATGTATTACTGAAATAATAGGTATAACATTGTACATGAAGTCAATTTAGATATGAGGAAAACAGTGTGGAAAAAAAAGAATTGCTTGGTACAAGCAATTTCTTCCCATCACACGATAGTTTTTCCTACATCTTATGAGATTTAAACAGTGCACTTCACTTATAACAGAGACAGCTTCAGCAAGAAATTGGATATAATGTACACATTTTGACGGATTTTCACACCTCATAACGAGATCTAGTCATAAAGTACATATTGTGGGCAAGATTTTTTATGGGGCAATTAGTGACCAATATCTTGATAAACAAGTGATCTTAATCTATTGTGGTATTTTAGGTGTCATTTTAATGTGGGGCATATAAATTTACAAGGTGACAAATCTTTTTCGGTTATTTTGATTGTTGTAAAATTGATAAAGGCGGACACATAATTTTTATGCCCCCGATAGGGAGGCATCATAAATTTGACTTGTCCGTCCGTCTGTCCGTCCGTCTGTCCCTCCGTCTGTCCGTCCGTCTGTCCGTCATTCCGTCCAAAAACTTTAACATTGGCCATAACTTCCTTATTACTTAACATATTCGCATCATACTTTACCACAACATTCCTTGGTACATTACCTTTCTGTAGGCACATACTTTGGTGACCTTGACCCCTGGATGACCTTGACCTTCAACATAGATTGGCCATAATTTAAAATCAAAGCGGTGTCGGGGGCATTGTCATCTTACAGTGACAGCTCTTGTCTTTTATATATATTATGCAAATAATTTATTTTACTATTTTGTTCATTGGGTTTGTTGAACAGAGGTTGTGTATAGAGGAAGTTACTGCCCCTAGATCTTTCAATACTGTCTTTCAAACAGAGAGCTAATAGCTTTTAGGTATACAAATTTAACAAGGTTAACCATCATATTTTCTCTTAATTTGAAGAATGTTGATACTTTCTGCAAAATAGAAAATAAATAAAATTTAAATATGGTGGATTAATGTCTATCCAACTTAAAACAAGACGTGGTTATAACAAAATAATTCACTTTGTCCCAACGATCTTGTTATATCAGGAGTGCAAAATTTCTGCTTTACACACAAGAGTTTTTCCTACATCTTATGAGGTTTGTACTTACAACTTAGGATGTGACTTTACAATTTCTGCGGTTTTCCGAAGAACTAAAGTCACCTTATGATAAGAATTCAAAGGCTAAAAGGACCTGTATCATAGAATAATATGCCAGTCCTCCCAAAAAGTCAAGTGCCTAGGGCCTAAGTGTTAGTGTTGACCCCTGTTTTAAGCTTCAATCTACAATTGTAATGAATCTAACACACATACAGTTGTGATCCATTCAGAGAAGAGGATCCACAACTCAAAATAGTTTTTGCAGACAGACAGAATTACACACAGACAGCTTTAAAATGATATGTCCTCCATATTATAAATGTGTAGCCAGGTTGTGTATATGGGGTGTTTGTACTGCCTTGCTGTACAAGCTAGCTTTTATAGCGACGTGGTAGAGCACTCGCTTTGGGATGTAGAGGTCCTGGGTTTGAATCCCTAAGGAGTCGAATACTTTTTCCGGTAGAGCACTCGCTTTGGGATGTAGAGGTCCTGGGTTTGAATCCCTAAGGAGTCGAATACTTTTTCCGTCGGAGTTTGAACCCACGACCTCTTCATCCCAAAGCGAGTGCTCTACCACGTCGCTATAAAAGCTAGCTTGTACGGCAAGGCAGTACAAACACCCCTTATACACAACCCAGCTACAAATGTGTAACAGTAATTTAAAGGGATGTATTTATCTTAATCTTAAAAGGGATGTGTGATTCATTTTGAAATTGCAAAGAAGGAGTCTCTAGGACTTGCATAATTTAAATCGATGAGTCCCAACCTGTTCCCAGCTGCACAGGGGCATAAAGCCTGTAGGAATATTGCTAATTTAGATAATAATTTCAGAGCTAGATCAAATCTTAGGAATATTTAATTTGTACAGTACTTTTGTATCACATTTGCTTAGGTAACTTGTTAAGCTGGTGTAGTTGAATAAAGTTTTGCTAAAATTTTTATCAAAATTAAAGGGCAAAAAGCACTGAAAGTACCAACTGTAGGTCAATTTTTATTTTAAAAACTAAATCTATCGACAACTCTGGTTTGAAAGTGAGTAACAGGTGGTGTAGACTAACATCAGACTGCACATAGTGCAGGCTGATGTTTGTCTATAGCTCCTGTCAAAGCAGGAATATTCCGGGTTCAGCATGACAAGGGTTTAGCTGGTGCAGTAGAAAACAGTACTTTTTTCATTTTCACCATTCGGTATAAAAGCTACACTTAATATTGCCAAAAATTTTGCATCTCAGGGACTAACGTATTTGTAAAATATGAGCTCTTTGTGAAATATATGCATCTTTGATGGAGGGTGCACAGCAAAATGAATCACTAACCTTTTGCTTTATTTCATAGGTATAACAGAAGCACAAGGTTTCTGTATAGCTGAGCCAGAAAATGTGACCTCTGACCAGCCTTTTTTCATACAGCTAGAAGTGCCCTATTCAGCAACACGCCTAGAGTACTTTGAATTGACAGCCACTGTATTCAATTACCAAAATCAAGATGCATTGGTAGGCAATTGTCAACTCTTACTTAGCTGATTTAGAATTAATTTCTTTTTTAAGGAAAACACAGAGAAAGATGTGTCAAACCTTTGACATATTGAAGGAATGGATTTGTCCAGAAATTATTCAAATAATATGGCACACTTATTCCCAATCTTGAATTTGCCTTTTAATATAACTTTTTCATTAATTCAGTTTAGTTGATTATCCAGAAATAATGGTATAATGACACATTTTAAGGAAACATGTCCTGAAATGCTATGATTTTGTCTTATTTTAGCAGTTAAGAAACAATATAATAATTTTGTTCATTATGCTTATGATTGAAGCCTTTGTATATGAATTTTTACATTTTCTCCACAAAGGTATCTTTAAATGTTGCATGTATTAGTTTTCCAGATCCATAACAATATGTTTGGTAACATGTTTGAATGGATTTTTAGCTCACCCAAGCACAATGTGCTCAAGGGGAGCTTTAGGATCACCTTGAGTCTGTCGTGCGTTGTCTGTCGTCAACAATCTTAAAAACTTCAACTCCTGAACCACTGGGCCGATTTCGATGAAACTTTACCAGAATGTTCCTTGGGTGACCCTTTTCAAAAGTTGTTCATAAAATTTTGAGTGGCCCATAAAAATAGCATGGCAGGATGGGGCTTATTTTGAGCCCGAAATCTTCGAATGACATCTGAACCACTGGGCCGATTTCAATGAAACTTTACCAGAATGTTCTTTGGTTATCCCTGTTCAAAAAATTGGTCGTGAAATTTTGATTTGCCCATAAATATGGGCATGGCAGGGAGGGGTTTATTTTGAGCCTGAAGTCTTTAACAACATCTCCTCCTTAACCATTGGGCCGATTTTTAGCTCCACTGGCTGAAAGCCACTGGGGCTATTGTCATGGTGTTGTGTCCGTCGTGCGTCCGTCCGTACGTGGGTCCGTGCGTCCGTGTGTCCGGTCGTAAACTTTTTCTTTAAAAATCTTCTCCTCAGAAACTGCTGGATGGATTTCAACCAAACTTCACAGGAATGATCCTTGGGTGACCCTCTTTCAAAGTTGTTCAAGAAATTTTGATCCAATGAAAAACATGAATTTAATGGGCGTGGCTAATTTCCAAATATGGTAAAAAGTGAGTTTTCTCAGGTTCTAATTGATGGATACCAATTAAATTTTACATGAATGATCCTTGGGTGACCCTTTATCAGTCTACCAAAAATCATTGTGATCAGATGAAAAACATGTATTTTATGGGCAGAGGTCATTTCTCTATATGTGATATAGTGGAAACTTTGCAAATTGTTTTCTCAGAATGTAACAGATAGATATCAACCAAATTTTACATGAATGATCCTTGCGTGACCCTTTATCAGTCTACCAAAAATTATTGTGATCGGATGAAAAATATGTATTTTATTGGCGGAGGTCATTTCTCTATATGTTAAAAAGTAGAAACTTTGAAAATCATTTTCTCAGAATCTAACTGATAGATATTAACCAAATTTTATATGAATGATACTTGGGTGACCCTTTATCAGTCTACCAAAAATTATCGTGATCGGATGAAAAATATGTATTTTATAGGCAGAGGTCATTTCTCTTTATGTTATAAAATGGAAACTTTGAAAATCATTTTTTAAGAATGTAATTGATGGATATCAATCAAACTTCATTAGTATGCTCTTTGGGTGATCCTTTATCAATCAGCAAAATTAATTGTGATTTGAAGAAAAATATGTCTTTTATGGGCAGAGGTCATTTCTCTATATGTTATAAAAGTGGAAACTTTGAAAATCATTTCAACATCAGTAGAAGCCAAAATATCTAAAAATCTAGTCAAAAGTTAGATGAGCTATTATAAGAAATTCAAGTCTGTGGAGCGACACAAGCCATTCATGGCTTTCTAGTATTGAAAACATTGACAGAATATTCCCTCAGTGACTCTTTTCAAAAAATTGGTTGCAAAATTTTGATTGGCCCATAAATATGGGCGGGGCTTATTTTGAGCCCAAAATCTTTGAACAACGTCTCCTCTGAATCACTGGGCCGATTTCAATTAAACTTTACCAGAATGTTCCTTCGTGACCCTTTTCAAAAATTGTTTGGGAAAATATTGATTGGTCCATAAATATGGGCAGGGCTTATTTTGAGCCGAAATCTTTGAATGACATCTCTTGAACCACTGGTCTGATTTGAATGAAACTTTACCAGAATGTTCCTTGGGTGACCCTTTTTAGCTCACTTGAGCACAAAGTGCTGAAGGTGAGCTATTGTGATTGTACAATGTCCGTCATAAGTCGTCCTTCGTGTGACATGCGTCATCCTTCGTCATCAATATCTTTAAACATTTTCTCCTCCTAATCCCATGGGCCCATCTTGATGAAACTTGGCAGGGATGTTCCTTTGGTCAAGCTCTTCCAAAGTGGTTCAAATAAATGAAATCCACCCTTAACTTTCCCTTTACCCTTAACAAAAAGGGTGAAAATAGGTAAATCTTTAAAAATCTTCTTCTCTGAAACCAGAAGGCAGGCAGCTTTCATATTTGGTATGTAGCATCATCTAGTGGACCTCTACCAAGTTTGTTCATATCAAGACCCTGGGGTCATATCTTGGCTCCACAGGGGCACATTCTTTTTAACTGATCTGAGCACAATGGATTAAAATAGGAAAACCTTCAAAAATCTTCTTCTCTGAAAGCAGAAGGCAGACAGCTTTCATATTTAGTATGTAGCATCATCTAGTGGACCTTTACCAAGTTTTTCATATCAAGACCCTGGGGTCAAATTTGGGCTCCACCTAGGGCACATCCCTTTTTATATAGAATCAAAGAGCGAAAAGGCATATTTTTCTTGCTCTTGGCTGAAAACATTCCATGGTAGTAATCTTATGTAGAAACTCTATCCTTGATGACATCTGCCTATTTAATTAATGTGATGTCCCAGGGTACAAAGAGACTCAGGTGAGTGATCTAGAACCAAGAACGAAGATTTGATTTTTAGCTCCACTGGCTGAAAGCCACTGGGGCTATTGTCATGGCGTTGTGTCCGTCGTGCGTGCGTCCGTCCGTGCGTGTGTGCGTCCGGTCGTAAACTTTTCTTTAAAAATCTTCTCCTCAGAAACTACTGGATGGATTTCAAGCAAACTTCACAGGAATGATCCTTGGGTGACCCTCTTTCAAAGTTGTTCAAGAAATTTTGATCCAATGAAAAACATGGATTTAATGGGCGTGGCTAATTTCCAAATATGGTAAAAAGTGAGTTTTCTCAGATTCTAATCAATGGATACCAATTAAATTTTACATGAATGATCCTTGGGTGACCCTTTATCAGTCTACAAAAAATTATTGTGATGGGATGGAAAATATGCATTTTATGGGCAGAGGTCATTTCTCTATATGTTATATAGTGGAAACTTTGAAAATCATTTTCTCTGAATGTAACTGATGGATATCAACCAAATTTCACTGGAATGATCCTTGAGTGACCCTTTATCAGTCTACTAAAAATCATTGTGATTGAATGAAAAATATGCATTTTATAGGTGGAGGTCATTTCTCTATATGTCATATAGTGGAAACTTTGAAAATCATTTTCTCAGAATGTAACGGATGGATATCAACCAAATTTCACTGGAATGATCCTTGAGTGACCCTTTATCAGTGTACCAAAAATTATTTTGATTGGATGAAAAATATGCATTTTATGGGCAGAGGTCATTTCTCTATATGTTATATAGTGGAAAATTTGAAAATCATTTTCTCAGAATCTGATATTTGGATATCAATTAAATTTCACTGGAATGATCCTTGAGTGACCCTTCATTAGTGTACCAAAAATTATTTTGATTGGATGAAAATCACATACATTGATGGGTGGAGGTCAATTCTCAATATGTTAAATAGTGGAAACTATGAAAAACATTTTCTCAGAATGTAAATGATGGATATCAATCAAACATTTTTGGTAAGATCTTTGGGTGGCCCATTTTCATGCAGCCAAAAATTATTTTGAGTTAATGAAAAATATGTCTTTTAATAGCAGAGGTCATTTCTCTATCTGTTATATAGTTGAAACTTAGAAAATCATTTTCAAGATCAGTAGAACCCCAAATATCTAAAAATCTAGTCAAAACATTTATTTGCTTTTACAAGAATTTCAAGCCTGTGGAGCGACTCAAGCCATTCATGGCTTTCTAGTTCATTTTTGTTCTCTTTCAGGTCACCATGTTTATTGAAGGTGTAAAGGGACTTTGTACGGGAGCTGACCCTGGGCAGATGAAGAATGTCACAGATCAGTTTCTTGTGAGGAAAAATGATGCTTACAGTGCTAGAATACCAATTCTTGCACATAAAGCTGGGCGATATGAGATTAAGGTTACGGCAATTGGAAAAATGGGACCAATTACCGGATTGTCTGATTCTGTTCTGAAAGAACTAATTGTTGTGGTATGTGATTTTTATTGTCGTCTGTGATTGAAAATATTTAAAAAGATAATTTCAACCCTTACTGATCACCAATGATTTGTATACTTATTTGATACATACTTAGTGTTTTGTATAAAAAAATGAATATCAGTTGTGGTAATTGATTTATCAATTCCTACAACCAAGTTAAATATTTTTTCATATAATACACTAAGTACGTATTATTTTTATGCTCCCCGAAGGGAGAGCATATAGCCGCCGCTTTGTCTGTCCGTCCATCCGTCTGTCTGTCCGTCTGTCCGTCCGTCCCCACCTATTTCTCCATAACCCCTGGGCCAAATTGAATGAAACTTACCATGTGAACTCCCTATGATATAGTGATGATGCATCTGTGACGGTTTTTGGATGTGAGGCCTCGTCACGGGAAAAGGGATCTTAGGGTAAAAAACAGTTTTTCCCAAATTTCTCCTAGTCTAACCGTCAGAATTTAGTGAAACATATTTGAGTAGCACATCAGATGCCCTTTACTTTAAACAATTTGAAATTAATGTAAAAAAATATATATCATATAAAAAGGGGGCTTAATGTTTGTTACCTTTATGTTAGCGCGTAAAATACAGTTATTCTTTCATTTCTCCTAGTCTTATGCTCAGAATTTGATGAAATTTCACATTTGAGTAGCAAATCAGATGCTCTTTACCCTAAACTATTTGAAATGTGTCATGCAAAAAGGGGGTTTAGTGTTTGTTACCTTTATGTTAGCTGTATAAGATAACAGCTTATTTGAGTCTTTGAAATCTGACCACAGAGCATATCTCCTAAAGTATAATAGCTATCAACTTGAAACTTTATGGGTGGATAGATCTTATGGAGGAGAAGTGCAGTGTTCAAGAACTACAATTTTTGCTTGCATAATTTTGGAGTTAGTGCCCTTTGTTATTTTTGATACTAAGATTATGTCTGGAGCATATCTCCTAAAGTATAATAGCTATCAACTTGAAACTTCATGGGTGGATAGATCTCATGAAGGAGAAGTGCTATGCACAATGACTACAACTCTTGCTTGCATAATTTTAGAGTTATTGCCCTTTGTTATTTTTGATACTTAGATTATGTCTGGAGCATATCTCCTAAAGTATAATAGCTATCAACTTGAACATTTATGGGTGGATAGATCTCATGGAGGAGAAGTGCAGTGCACAAGAACTACAACTCTTACTTGCATAATTTTGGAGTTATTGCCCTTTGTTATTTTTGATACTTAGATTTTGTCTGGAGCATATCTCCTAAAGTATTATAGCTATCAACTTGAAACTTTATGGGTGGATAGATCTCATGGAGGAGAAGTGCAATACACCAGAACTATAACTCTTGCTTGCATAATTTTGGAGTTATTGCCCTTTGTTATTTTTGATACTTAGATTTAATAGGAGGTAAATCTCTGACTGTACAAAAGAATCTTTAATCTATTAGGCTTCAGTTTACTATCAAGCTTTTGTGGCGGGGGATGTCCATGTCCAACATGGCTCTTGTTTTTGTGACAATGCCTCATTCGGGGAGCATAATCTGTCTCTGACGGCTCTTGTTATCTTATAACCTCTATTTGCCTTGTTTTGTCCATGTTTCTAACAGAAATGCAAGTTTCTAATAATAACCACATTATTACATTGTTCTTAAAATATCCATGTGATATCATAAAAAATATCATATGGGATATTATCACACAAAAAGGTTTATTGACTCATAGATGAATGGTTGGGGTTCCATAAGGGCCTTTACATGGCTAGAATAGATTTCTTTTAAACTTTTACCATACATACTATGATATAATTTGCATCTACTGACAAAATATTGGCATCTCAAATGTATTGGTTCTAGCAGTGCATTGTGTCAATAGTAGGTGGGGTAATTTACTACAAAATTTGAGTCTCATTTAAAAATGCCCTTATGTTATATTAGTTTGGTTGGGATGCGGGTTAATAAGAGGCTTCAAGTTTTCAGAAAATATGTCAAAGAACAGTTGAATTTGACCTCCGAAGAACATGGGGCTCCATAAGAATTTGTAATGTTATTGTTTTTCATTAGCTATATCAATGAATAAAGATAAGATTAAAACATATCAGATAAGATAGTATAATTGCTTTGATATATCTAATTATCAATGATCTTGCTATGCTATGGTGTAGTACAATAAGAATTTTATTGATTTCTAGGAAACAGATTGAAAGACAGCAGTCATTATTGCTTTTCTGTGCAAAATAAAGATTTGATATGGTCAACTTAACTTTTGATTGAACACATAGAATAAGTGATGGTTTGCACCTCTTGTCTTCCGTCATGACGCACCCCTTACTTATCAAAGCTTTATTTATTTGCCAAATATTTATTCATAGACATGAAGCAATGAACAAGTCTTTAATAGATGACCTTATTGTTGTAACTAAAATTCATGCCACACATCCCTGAAAACGTTTTAAACAAGAACAGAAAATATCACAGCTCAACAGCCATCTGCCATCTGAGCGGCAGCCTCTTGACTCAAAGGTCCTGAGTTTGATTTCTGGGGGGCGGCTTTGGATCTTGGTTCTTTCATAGGCCCACACATTCGGCGTGAGTACTGGTGAATTACCAGGAAGCAAAATTGAGAGGGATTGATCTAAGTTGTAAGAACTCGTTTCCCAATTGATGTAAAAGAAATAGGTTTAAACAAAACGGAACAGCCATCTCATTGTGAATGAGTGTTCTGATTGACAAACTCAAATTTTTATTGACAGTAGCAATTGTTTAAGGTAGTGGAACCATAATAGTTCCGCAACAGTTCGGAACTCATGATCTTTCACAATGTTGACCGAGGTTTCCTAATGAAAATCATAGGAAACCTCGATTAACATTGTTACAGTTTCTTACTTCCCGAACTTGGAGAACTATTACTGGTCTACTATCTTAATTGTTTGTCAATTCAATGGCTGAGCTCAAAACCTATGTAACTTTCTACTGAAAAACTGTTTTGAGCTGAGCCATCAAATTATGTTGATTATCAAATTTCTTGTCTCTATTTAGAATGAAGGTGTGGAGAAAAGAGAGAAAGTCACAGTATGCCTCAATCCTTTAAAAGAAGAAACTGAAACAGACTGTACGAGTAGTGATAGGATATTGGACACACAAGTGTTTGACGGTATTCTAGCCTATTATACTGGAGATATATTTGCTACATCTTATTTTTGCAACTTTTTCCCACTTTTATTTTGGCGAGTCTTTTTTGCCATCTTTAAAGGGGAACAGAATTGGCAAAATTAGGACCATAGAGAAAAAATCCCAAAGTACCGAACTTAAGCCTATGCATGACATTTCTTATAAATCCATGTTTGTATGATGAAGAACATTGAACTACCTGGAATATAACATAGTGCATTAAAATGTTCCGTAATTGTGCACAAAGTATAGATCCGTAGCCATCTGTTGAGTGCAAAGTAAAGACTCAGATAAGACTGTGCAGCTGCACAGGCTGATCTGAGTCTTAATATCGGGCACATGTGAAATTGTTTGAACTGTCATGTGTATGATCACTTTGATTTTCATTCTTGATTAGTCGAATATTGATAGCAAATTGTTGGCCTCAAAGGAAAAATATAGCTTTTGTTGTTTATTCAATGAAAGGTAAATTGATCTTACATCAAATTAAACAATTATCCTCCATTTATCTTTCTGCCCATAACAGGCTAAAGATAAATGGCTAAATTATGATTAAATGCAAGAGAGGCAGAGAGACATGGAAAGGATGCTTGAACATAATGAGAGTTTTGTGCTTTCAACACCAGAAACCGAAAAATCTCCATTCAAAAAAGGCAGGGCACAGAAGCTTCAATATGAGATTGGCATTTTTATGCCCCCGATAGGGAGGCATCATAAATTTGACTTGTCCGTCCGTCCGTCCGTCTGTCCGTCTGTCCGTCCGTCCGTCATTCCGTCCAAAAACTTTAACATTGGCCATAACTTCCTTATTACTTAACATATTCGCATCATACTTTACCACAACATTCCTTGGTACATTACCTTTCTGTAGGCACATACTTTGGTGACCTTGACCCCTGGATGACCGTGAACATAGATTGGCCATAATTTAAAATCAAAGCGGTGTCGGGGGCATTGTCATCTTACAGTGACAGCTCTTGTTTTTTCTTTTTCAAGAAAAAAAAAGGTGTACTCAACAGACCAGACAAAGTGCTAAATTTATGTTGCAGCATGGTTAACGAAAAACTTCATATCATGCAGCTGATTGGTTGCAAAATTAGAGATAAGTAGTTCCACATAATGGATCAAAAAGCTACATATCATACAACTGAAAGGTTGCGAAATAAGAGATGAGCAGTTTAATGTTTGTTGATGGCTTAATACGCTTGAGAATGTCTCTATTGCTGAAATGTAGAAGCTAACATTGACATCATATCCTTGATGTATGGAATAGCTGTATTGATTCATATATATTTTTGTTGTAGTGTTAATCCTTTCCTGTTTTACAAAATTATCGACCTGTCCAAATTCAAAGGTTTTGCAGACGAAAATTAAAAGTGGATTTAATTTGAAAAATAAGCATTCAGCAGGGTAGAAAATAGTGTGGAAAAAGAAGAAATTGCTTGTCGGAAGCAATTTCTTCCTTTTTCACAATGTTTTCTCAATCATAAAATCACAGGCACGTAAAAAGCAGGGATTAAACAGCAAAGGGTTAAGATATGTTTCATATTTCTAGAAAAAGCAATTTTTGTCAAACTATTGAAGTACTGAGTGTTTTTTTAATATAAAGTTGAATTACAACCAAAAAACTGTTGCAATTTTCTATTTATAGGTGTACAGACCGTCACTGTTGATTTGACGTTACCGGACGGAGTTTATAAAGACACTGGCTCAGCATATGGCTACCTATCAAGTGAGTAATGTTTGAACATGAGGTATGTGTATGATGATTTTTGTTCAGCTCACTTCCTTTGAAACATAGGAGTCAAAATGACTATTGGCTGTAATACAAATTGCAGGTTTTCTTCTCGAACTGTTTTTTTAGCTCACCTGAGCAAGAAGTGCTCAAGGTGAGCTATTGGGATCATAGAATGTCCGTTGTCCGTCGTCAGTCGTGCGTCGTGCGACGTGCGTCGTGCGTCGTCCATCGTCCACATTTCTTTAAACATCTTCTCCTCCTAAACCAGCAGGCCAATCTTGATGAAACTTGGCAGGGATGTTCCTTGGGTCAAGCTCTACCAAAGTTGTTCATATAAATGAAATCCACCCTTAACTTTCCCTTTACCTTAACAGAAAGGGTGAAAATAGGAAAATCTTTAAAAATCTTCTTCTCTAAAACCAGAAGGCAGACAGCTTTCATATTTGGTATGTAGCATCATCTAGTGGACCTCTACCAAGTTTATTCATATCAAGACCCTGGGGTCATATTTGGGCTTTGCCCGGGCCCAACCCTTTTTACATAAAATCAAAGAGTGAAAATCTTTAAAAATCTTCTTCTCTGAAACCAGATGGCAGACAGCTTTAATATTTTGTGTGTAGCACCATCTAGTGGGCCTTTACCAAGTTTGTTCATATCAAGACCCTTGTGTCATATTTGGGCTTTGCACGGGTGCATCCCTTTATCTCTTAAGAGCACGAAGGGTAAAAAAATGAAAATCTTCAAAAATCTTCTTCTATGAAACCAGAAGGCAGACAGCTTTCATATTTGGTATGTAGCATCATCTAGTGGACCTCTACCAAGTTTGTTCATATCAAGACCCTATGATCATATTTGGGCTCCACTCGGGTTCCACTCGGGCGCAACCCTTTTTACATAGAATCAAAGAGCGAAAATCTTTTAAAATCTTCTTTAATCGAAACCAGAGGGCACACTGCTTTCATTTTTGGTATGTAGCATCATCTAGTGGGCCCTACATAGTTTGTTCATATCAAGACCCTTGGGTCACATTTGGGTTCACCTGGGTGCATCCATTTCAGCTCATCTGAGCATGATGGGTGAAAGACTTATTTTGGTTTATAAGCAGCCTGAGTCAAGGAAAGGATGTAAGGGTCGTGCTAGTGTGAGAAATACCAGAAATTCATTGTTAGGTGTTTCAGCTGCTGCTATACAACTAAAGATTATAAAATGCAGCATAAAACCCCAATTCAATCAATCTCTTTGTAAGCCTTGTTATTGCAACTCTCTTTTCGGTCATCTAATATTAGTAAGGTGAACTATCTATGGGCATTTGATGATCTATAGTATAGGAAATGCATGATCCTGTGCAAGAAATTTCCAAAATTTGCTTGAGGTGCAAGCAATGGGGAAGCTGGGTAGTCACATAGTGCAAGTATGCAACTTTGAGACCTTATGTAACCACAAAGTGCATAGTGAAGACTATGGTCAGAATTTATGGATAATTGGGGCACATTTGTAAATGACTTAGACATCTTTGTAATCAGGGTAACACGATGAATTTTAGACTTGAATAGCCTTTGTTTCCTAGGTAATATGATTAGTCAAAGTCTTGAATATCCTTTATTTCCCTGATTATGAGATGAGTTTTAGATATGAATTTCTTTATTTTCTAGGGATTAAATATCCTTTGTTTTTAACCCAATGTAGTGATGAGTTAAAAGTTTTTGATATTCTTTGTTTACAAGGTAAAATGATGAGTAATGGCCTTGAGTATCCTTTCTTTAATGCTTTTCGGTGATTTTTCTAGAAATAATAGTAGATTATCACTTAACTTGACATTCATTGTGAGGTCACTTATTTTGTCCTGCATAGATCTATGCGGGGCAAAATAATTGACTTCACAATGAACATTGCATAGCAATCACGTTCAAATGACACGCTTTCTGATAATAAGTCATAGAAATTCCACATTTTGTCTCAATTTTGCATTAAAGAAATAGAATAATCGTTTGTTTTGCGAGTAAGATCGATTAATATTTCATTTTGTGAAGAACAAAAGCTATCGTTTTACTCGTAGCTCTGCCACGCTTTAAAATATGGCTTTTGTTGTTCACTCAATGAAATATAAATCGATCTTACACTGAAACAAACTATTATCCTCTATTTATTTTTCTAGGTAATGTGATGGATGATGTGGTGATAACACTTGTATCTGGTCTCGACCATTTGGTAAACAAACCAGTGGGCTGCGGAGAACAAACAATGATATATCTAGCTCCTATGGTATATGTCATGGATTATTGGAAACAAAAAAACAAAATGACAAAAAAGCGAGAAATAGATGGAAATAAGTGGATTACAGAAGGTAACTTGTTTATTTCACCTATTTGATTTTTATGCCACTGTATTGATAGATAGGGGGGCATAATATTTTTGCTTTGTCTGATTTGTTTAAATCTAACATTTGCTATAACTTTAATTGGCAAGGGATATAAAATTCACATTAGTAATGTTTTTGACAAGATCTTTCTGTTGTCACTTTTTCAAGGTCATCAGTTAAGGTCATTGTATTGAAAATGTCTGACAAATGGCAAGGGGGGGCGGAGGCACATTGGTGATAAATAAATATATTGTCGTTGTTATTTGAAAACCTTGTTACTACAGCTTGGATCAAGTGGCAGTTACCAGGTTTTAGAATAACAACGACAATATCTTCTTTGCTCTTGTTTCAACACAAACAGTAGAGTTATTGACATAACCCAGTTGAGAACTCTCGGTGATTCTAAAGAATAGACCAGGGTTTTCCCTCTATGTTCAAAACTGGGGGTCATTTTTCCACATGTCACCCTTTAAATCAGATAAAAAATGTTTCTTTGACAATTTAAGGGGTCATTTAAAAAAAGGGGGTCCAAATTCAAAGAAACAGGGGGTCATGGAAAACCCTGGAATAGACCTTAGGAATAATAAGAGTAGGACTCCTTTATTCTGCAAGATAAGGGACTGATGTTCATAAAATACTTCCACAAACAAATTTGTTTGTTTGTTTGAATGGGTTTTGCACTGCTTTCAACAATTACGCAGTTATATTGTGGCGGCCGGAGCACCTAACAATGGATTCCTGGTATTTCTTTCACCTGTACTACCATTACACCCTTTCCTAGCCTCCGACTGCTATCTCACATAGGTTTACGATTATCTACCCATTGGTGAGAGACAAACGTCCGAAAGAATATTTGCCGCCACCTGGGATCAAACCCATGACTTCAAGATTGGAAGTCTTATGCCTAACCAACTGGGATATGGTGGCGGCTCCCACAAACAAATGATTAGATAAGTTTCATAAAATTCAATTCATTAACTCTTTTTGTCAAAATTCAGGTAGATCTTTAATACAGAAGTTGGTGCATATAATATTTGGCTGTCTCTTGTAATTATATTGAAAGAAAACAATTTTATTATTTTGGATGTACAATCAATTTCGAAAGATAGGGGGCTTATTGTTTTACCGTTGTCCGTCTGTCTGTCTGTCTGCAAAACTTAACCAAAAAACTTAACATTGCCAATATCTTCAACCCTATTCAAGATACAAGGCATGATGATGGATCTAAATAATACCCATCTGCTGAAGCCAAAATCAAGGTCATGTGACAGGGTCAAGGTCATCTGTCAAGGTCAAATAACTCAAAAACTTAACCAAAAAAACTTAACATTGCCAATATCTTCAGGCCTATTCAATATACAAGGCTCATATTTGGTATGATGATAGATTACAATGATCTGCATCTTCTGGTACCAAAGACAAGGTCATGTGACAAGGTTAAGGTCACCTGTCAAGGTCAAATTACTCAAAATACTCAACTAAAAAACTTTAAATTGCCAATATCTTCAAGCCTATTCAGGATACAAGGCTAATTTTTGGCATGGTGATAGATCTCAATGATGCACATCTGCATGTTGCAAAGGTCATGTGACAAGGTCAAGGTCAAACTTCTTAAAAACATAACCAAAAAACTTTCATTGTTCAGATTATTTAAGTATTTTATAGATACCCTGTCTCATAATTGGCATGATGAAAGATCTCATTGATGAACATTTGTAGGTATCAAGGTCAAGGTTGAGGTCATGTTAAAAGGTCAAGGTCATCTGTCAAGGTCAACATTTTGAAAAAATTGCTGTAACGGGGGCATTTGTGTTTCACAAACACATCTTGTTTCATTATTATCTCCCCAAAATATGAAAATTTTGACCTCCTAACTTTAGCCTTAAGTCCTTTATTCCATAAGTGTGGATTCTGTTTGACTTCATTCTATCAGAAGTTAGTATTGAACCCTAAAGTTTTGTACTATTCAGGAGTGGCAAGGGAGTTAACATTCAGAAAACTGGATGGCTCGTATGGGGCCTGGTTGAGCAGAAAGTCCAGTACTTGGTGAGTTATAATTCAATATTTATACCCCACCTACAAAATAAAGGGGGGGGGGGCGGTTTATTGGTTTCATTCCATCTGTCTGTCTATGCTTCAATCCATCTGTAGACCTTTTTCATTTCCTGACTGTAACTCAAGAACAAAGTGACTAAGAATCATGAAGCTTTCTACAATTTTAGCCTATGATCAAAGGAGGTGCTCTTTTGTTTAAAGGTCATGAAGGTCAGAGATCAAGGTTACAATTGAACTCTGTCTGACAACTGGGACAAAGTGCTGGTTGGAGGATGTTTTTAAACTTTTAGACGGATCTAGTTTGGCCTGGCAGGGCAGAGAGATTGTGCAGGCTAATCTTTGTCTATACCTCCTGAAAAATCAGGAATAGTCCAGGTTCAGAATGAATGATGGTTAAATTTTTCTGTTAAACAGTGAACACTTCTCATGAAATAACATCATCACATGCAAGATGATTTCTTTTTCATGATAACAAAATAGCATTGCTATATACTCTAACTCATTTGAATAGTTATTACACAAGTATAAAAACACCCATGTTATCTTAAATATAAAACAGGGTTTTTTCACTATTTTCTGTTAAAAAAATTGATATATTATTAATTTGATCCCAGTACTTTAAATCCCAAAGCTACTTCCCTAACAACTAGACCATGGAATCAACTATTGCTGACAAGTTCAAGTTTAACTAAATTCTTCAAAAACTCATCTGATTTAAATTTCAGGTTGACAGCATTTGTTGCAAAAGTATTTTGTCAAGCCAAAAGGGTTGTTGATGGTTCTGTGAAAAAGGGAGAACACATTTCCAAGTCTATAGAGTGGCTTAGTGGAAAGACCAGAGATAATGGTGCATTTTACGACCCACTCCCTGTCATACATCGGGAAATGATTGTAAGTTCAGGGTTTGACACTCTCTACCTTGTGCCTCCTGCCCGCTGGACCTATTGGTATTTACTCTTACATTTCAATTGCTCAGTGTGAAACAGTTGTAACTGCCTATAAACATATAGGCAGTTATAACTCTTTTCCCCTGAGCCATCAATTTGATCTCCTACAGTGTCTCACATTCTTTCTGTCATTTTGAGTGTGTAATGCAGGACTTCTCTAAGTGTCTATACATTGTGTAGACACCTGGAACTGACTTGTACTGAACCCCTAATTTGTCTCCAACTATTGGGTAGATAATCTTACACCAGGGGCCTATTTACTAAACATCGTACGACCATTTTTAGCGTAAGTCAAAAATAAAAGTTAATTCTACAGAAGTAACTAAATATGGAATTCTGCCATGAATCACCTCATTGAAATCCTCTTTTAAAGATGATTTCAATGAAATATGGCAGAGCAGAACCTCAAAATGAATGAAAACACCAGGTACAATTTGAGATTTTGACTTACTATTAATTCATTCATAAGATGCTTAGTAGAACAGGCCGCAGGATTAGCACTATGAGCAGCTGCAGGATAAGAAAGATGTCATGGTAGTACTGGTGAGAGAAATACAATGGAACCAATGATTAGGTGGTTTCAGAATTGTTTAAAGTGGTATTTAGCCCCATTTACACTTATATCTTACAGGCCCTTTCTTATAATACCAGGCCCTCAATTGAAATTATATCTTATTTTGAGCAATTTACCAATAGACATTTTGTGACAAGCAATTTCTTCTTTTCTCACATATTAATTGTCTTAAATTCCTTATGGCAATGAAAGTATAAATACAAGAATGAAGCAATAATTTGTCAAAACTGCATGGTTTTGTAATTATATTGGCCAATGTTTACAGACCAGAAGGACTTACAATATTGCTTTTACCATTTTCCCTCAGGATGACAAAACAAGGCAAACAGCTAACTATACCTCTCTTTATGTGTGCATTTGCGTGCAAAGCAAGGGATAATTTGAAAATACTGAGTTTGTTGCAAGAGATGCATAATAATTTTGTTAATAGTTTATGCAAATGAAGTATGCAGAATTTCCACACATTGTTTTTCCATGACTTAATGCAAATACTCTCTAATATCAGAGATAAAATTTTACCTGGTCAAAGCTCAATTTTTTTCATAATCATCTTCTGCACCCGCTATGAAATTGCAACCGCATAATTATAGAGTTGCCTCTATCCATATGTGAGAGCGTGCATGTGTAAGTGTTTCCTATTCTTGGCTGAAACATTATTTCTACAATTATTGATGAATTTCAAAATTACTTGGCACAGGACTTGTGTTCCCCTGGGTGAGTGCAAGTGTCATGCAAAGGGTTTGTCTGGATTCACCCAAGGTCATGGTCATGACTCTTTCCGACTGTCTGTCTCTCACCAATGGGTTGATAATTGTAGACCTACGTGAGATAGCATCTGGAGGCTAGGAAAGGATGTGATGGTTGTACTTGTGAGAGAAATACCAGGAAATCATTGTAAGGTACTCAAGCCGCCACGTTATAACTGAAAAAATGTTGAAAGTGGCGTTAAACTCCATTCAATCAATCAATCAATCATGGTCCTGACTAAAGGTCAAGTGAATCACAAGTAAAAGATCAAGTATCTGCAGGGGCATCCATATCGTTTTTGTTTATTAAAAGAATTTTATGGCATTTTAATGGCTCAGTGTGAAAATAGTTGTAACTTCCTATTTATAGGGAGTTACAACTGTTTCAAGCTGAGCCATGGGTATCTTGTATAAGAGTTGTGAGGAGTTCTCAAATAGGGTAATTTACTTTCCAGGGTCCATAATCTTTACTTGTTACACAAGTGTTGTAAAAGGACTATGTACCTCTGGGGATCACATTCAGAAAAGAATTGGAGACTGTTTAAAACAGTCATCAATTCTTTTCTGAAGTTGATTCCCAGATGGTCCTAACCAACTTAGAGCAGAAAGTTTGATAGTCTAGGCTACTTATTTATTGGTAATAGACGCTGAACACCTTCGCCCCTGAAAACCTATTTCAGAATTAGTACAGTCAATCTTGCTAGAACGACCATGTTTGTAAAGCAACCATATTTATTAAGCAACCATTTTCAAAATTTCCTTCTTTAAAGCAAAATATCTTAAAAAGTAGGTATTGTTGGTAAAAAAAATACTGAAATTGAATCCTATTTTGTTAGAACTCACCCAAATCATCTCAATGAAAGGATTCTAATTGGTTTTAACAACATAGGATTATTGAGCATTTTGCAATGATGTGCTTATACAATGAAAAAAAGTACATTCTTATTGTAAACAAATGGTATATTTAGTGGCCGTTTTCTTCACTGACCGCTTTCTTATTGTCCTGTTAGAGGTCGCTTAAAACAAGTTTAACTGTATGTTCAAACCACCTTTACTTAAAATCTTGATCCACCTTTATATTTAGCAACCATTCTTATAAACAACTGCTTTTTGTGCTCCCCTTATTGGTTGCTAAACACAATTTTTAAAAATATATCAATTCTAAATTTTCAGGGTCAAATTAAAGAACAGGATCCATCCCTTACAGCCTTTGTCTTGATTACACTACTGGAATGTGACATAAGGACACCGGTTAGTACATTTGTCTGGATTACTGGATTGTGAGACAAGATAAGCAGTTAGTACAAAAGTCTTGATAAAACAACTGGAATGCCACACAAGGACCCCAGTAGGTACATTTGTCTTGATAACACTACTGGAGTGTGACACAAGGACATCAGTAAGTACATTTGTCTTGATAACACTAAGGGAGTGTGACATAAGAAAGCCAGGAAGTACATTTGTCTTGATAACACTACTGGAGTGTGACACTAGGACACCCGTCAGTACATTTGTCTTGATAACACTGAAGGAGTGTGATACTAGGACACAAGTAAGTACATTAGTCTTGATAACACTGAAGGAGTGTGACACTAGGACACAAGTAAGTACATTTGTCTTGATAACACTGAAGGAGTGTGATACTAGGACACAAGTAAGTACATTAGTCTTGATAACACTGAAGGAGTGTGATACTAGGACACAAGTAAGTACATTAGTCTTGATAACACTGAAGGAGTGTGATACTAGGACACAAGTAAGTACATTAGTCTTGATAACACTGAAGGAGTGTGATACTAGGACACCCGTCAGTACATTTATCTTGATAACACTAAGGGAATGTGACATAAGGACACAAGTAAGTACATTAGTCTTGATAACACTGAAGGAGTGTGATACTAGGACACAAGTAAGTACATTAGTCTTGATAACACTGAAGGAGTGTGACACAAGGGCACCCGTCAGTACATTTATCTTGATAACACTAAGGGAATGTGACATAAGGACACTCGTTAGTTATCTTGTCTTCATAACTTTAAGGGAATGAGGCACAAGGACACTGGTTATTTTTTGAAAGTCACTAAGTTCTTTGACTTTCATGATTCATAATTCATTGACCCTATCAACCATTTTTCCTGGTCCTCCCTCAATAAGAAAAGATTTAATTATTGTTTATCATTGTCTGCATATTTTCAAATAATGGCCTTCCTGTTCTTGGGGAAAAAGTAAAGTAATCCCATATATCATATCAGTCTAAAGGCTATATCATATTAACTTATTCTCATGATGAAAAAGGTTTGACATTTGGTTTTTCGATTGCATGGCAAGTCCTGAAACTGTCATATAAATAGTTGAATCAAATCAAAGTTTCTATAAATTATTGGCAATCTTTGATAAATAAATACCTTAGCCTTTCTTTTTATGCAATAAAAGCATCAATTCACATTTTTCGGGCTTTTACATTTGCAGAGACCCTCAAAATGCATTAAAGCCCCTGTGCTTCGCATTCGGGCATTAAACCATTTTTCTGATCTCTGCAAATATAAACGCTCTCAAAAATGTGAATAACACCTATATTTCATGATGTAGGGCTTGTTTGTTCCTAGCTTGGCCATGTTTGTTCCTAGCTTGGCCCAGAATGAAGAATAAGGGTGCAAATGTGTGAAAGTTTGATCATGTCTACTTTAGGTAGTTGTTGCGGGGTTTTTGGCCATTTTTGCTTTTTTCTCACATTTTGACTTATGTAGGCTCTAGTAAGCCCCAACCCCCTTTTGAGCTCTGCTGTTTTTTGGAGAAAACCCAAATTATTATGTTCATCTTGGCTTTGTTTGTGTTGATATTGGCATTTGTGCAAAAAACTTTAACCTTGGTCATATTTCTGTTGTTATTGAAGATATCTTCATGAAATTTGGCTTGCATGTTTGTTCACCATCACAAGAGCTACCCAGACTATCAAGAGGGATAACTTTGTTAGCATTTTTTCAAGAGTTCTTTCTCTTTTTCGACTTAATTTTTTTTAATTATCCAGCACTTGCAGCCATTTTTGCACCTGTATGCAGAGCTCTTGTTTTAGAAATATGATGATTCTAATAGACCCCCAGGGTTCCATTAGAGCTTTACAGTCATTCATCTTGACCATAAATGCCTGGCATGCATTTTTGTGTCAGTACCTTCTTCCAGAGCATGTTAATTAAGCAGTCTCCAACCACTCTTTTGTATCATATTTTGGATGGTACCATTTTGAATTTATGAATATCTGTATTTTTGAGTGTCAAAGTCATATGAGCATTTTTGTGACATTTCCAACAATTTGAAAATGTTAGTAAGGTGAAAAAAATGGGTAGCGTAGACAGCCACACACTGTTAATATTAAGTTACATGATGGTCTACAGAAACTTTGAGATGTTGACTATCTACTAAACACATAGTGAAGACTCTGGTCAGACTGTGTGGATGCACAGGCTGGTCAGTCTAAGCTTTGTGCATATTTGAAATTGTTGGAAATCTCATTCACAAGCTTACAATCATATTTTCAGGATTTGGATCGAATAAAGAATAAAGCTGTAAAGTATTTAACAAGCCTACCAGATAGATTGTACCATGAAAACACATACCTATTAGCCATAACAACTTACGCACTTGCTCTTGAGAAAAACGGCAAACAATGGCGTTACAGAAATATGCTGATGCAGAAAAAGCAGGAAATAAAAGCAAAGAGTAAGTAGAGTCAACCCTTTTAATTCATCGGGGATTGCATGGGCCATCAGGGCCAAACATTTTGGGGAAAAAATGTAAAATGGGCTATGACTTGGGGGAAATTTTCATATGTGCATTTATATTGACAATTGAAATTGCTTGAAAATATTTTAATAAACGGAAAGAAAATAGATTTTAGAAGCAGTTTATTACCTGATGATCAAAGCGCTTTGATCATTAATACAAATAATTCCTGGGGAAAACCTTTCAAGATTTGAACATTGATTTATAAGGGAAAAATTGCACTTTTCATGGAAATATTTTAGAGGGGGAGAGGTGAAAATATAACCCACTTTTCTAAGTAAACGTCCTGCTGACCAGAAACCAGAGTTCAAAATTTATCATGTCACTAGCTATAAATATTGCCAGATAAAAGGGGGTATGATAAACTGTTGATATCAGATTGCTTGATCATGTCGCTTGGTCACATGACCTGCAGTTGTATTGTCTGAAAAATACTTCTTCATAACATATTTTTCTTTTCAATTTGCGTACCAATTCCTGTTCAAGAATATTTCCCTCTATTCTCATATCAAATCAAAATCGCCACCAGATTGATGACGTAGTGCATGACTGATGACGTAGTCCATAAACTCTTGACATAGCTTGACTTGTGTGTTTACTAGCATCCCTCGAAATTTGTCAGGACATAATCATTTATCTGGATGGATTCAATGCAGACTTGATGTGACCAAGAATAAAAGAGATAAAGCAAAGTATTGTATAATTGACCAGAAACCACAGCACAAAATCTTAACTTTGTCTTGCTGAAACCAGATTGTTCCTGCTTTTTGGGGGTGGTAAAGACAAAGATCAGCCTGCGCATAATTAAGTCTGATCAGTCTACCAAAAAAAAATTTGTGATCGGATGAAAAATATGCATTTTATGGGCAGAGGTCATTTCTCAATATCTTATATAGTGGACAATTTGGAAAATCATTTCTTCAGAATGTAACTGATGGATATCAATCAAACTTTATTGGTATGATCCTTAGGAGAGCAATTATCTTTTTGCCAAAAAATATTGTGATTGGATGAAAAATATGTCTTTTATGGGTGGAGGTCATTTCTCTATATGTTATATAGTGGAAACTTAGAAAATCATTTGCAACCTCGGTCAAACCCAAAATATCTAAAAATCTAGTCAAAACTTTGATTTGCTATTACAAGAATTTCAAGCCTGTAGCTTGACTCAAGCCATTCATGGCTTTCTAGTTTGTCATTTTAGATGGAAAACATTGTAGAAAATAACAGAAATTGACTGAAAAAGCAATTTCTCCATTATTATCTCAGCTGTTTTGGAACAAGCTATTCACATTTTCTTGGCGAATTGGTGTAATTTTAGTCTTTGAAAGGATTTTTTCTTGCCGTTATCTCTGAAGCCTATGATCGTATTTTAATGATATTTCATAGTAATAGAAGGATAAGCGCCACCTCGTGAGCAGACTTAATACTGGTATTACCTTTCCAGTTTAAATGAGTATCATTAGAACTGAAGATCCACCCCAAAGATCTATACTAACACTAGTCCTCCGATCAGAGACCTGTAGATTTTAGGGAGGACTGGTAGATTAACATACTGCAGGGGCCTGTTTTACTAAACATCTTATGATCATTTTTTGCCCAAGTCAAAAATGCTTCTGCAGTAGAAACTAAATATGGAATTCTACCATGCATAATCTCATCAGAATTGTCTTCTAAAGACGATTCCAATGAGATATTGCAAGGCAGAATCTAACAATGTATGAAAATACCAGGTATGATTTGTGATTTTGACTTACGATAATTTTTTTCGTAAGAACTCGAGTAAAACGGGCCCCAGGTCGTTCAGGCCTTCAAGGACTATGAACACTTTTTGATAAAAATTTTTCTTTCCAATACTAAATTTTCTAGTAACCTGTGGAAAACATAGTGGAAATAAAAAAAAATACTAATAACGAGCAATTTCTTCTTTTCTGACAATGTTTTCCTTACAATTTACTTCTATAATTGCTAAAAACAAAATATGCATAGTTTGCCTAGAGGGCCTGTTATAGTCAGGGAGGGCCTGATATATTTAGGGCTAACGGGTACTACAGGCTGGAAGCAAAAAGTGGTTAGTGTCAAACTCTGCACCGGAATGCATTAATTTTTCTTAAAAAATCACCATATTTTCAGATTTCTTATATTGGGGGAATTCTGGGGGAGCAAATAGACATATTGTGGAGACAACTTCATATGCCTTACTGGCTCTCCTTAAGTTTAATGACATCAGCAACGCCGGCAAGATTGTGAGATGGTTGACAGATCAACGAGATGCTATAGGCTCTTGGAGGTCTACTCAGGTATATATAGGATCTGTAATTGGGATTTCCTTGAGACATATAGGATCTGTCTTTGGGATTTCCTTGAGACATATAGGATCTGTCATTGGGATTTCCTTGTGACATATAGGATCTGTCATTGGGATTTTCTTGTGACATATAGGATCTGTCATTGGGATTTCCTTATGACATATAGGATCTGTCATTGGGATTTTCTTGTGACATATAGGATCTATCATTGGGATTTTCTTGTGACATATAGGATCTATCATTGGGATTTTCATGTGACATATAGGATCTGTCATTGGGATTTTCATGTGACATATAGGATCTGTCATTGGGATTTTTTTTGGACAAATAGGATCCGTCATGACTTTTTATTTGAGACAATCTGATCTTAAAAAAGTCTAGAATTAGAGGATATGAATTAGTGGTCATTGTATACGGAATGTACGTAACTCGTCATCTTAGACAGATAAAAACTCGGCGAAACAAGTCATTCATGAGCAGATCAAAACACGACTTTGCCGAGTTTTTTATCGGTCTAAAATGATGAGTTTAATAAATTCTTTATTTTATGAGCACAAATTTATTTATAATATGACCCTATTTTGTGGGAAAATTGTCAAAATTATTGAAGTTCAACATTTCAATTTTCCGCGAAACATATAACGCTGTTTAAAAATGATGTCACAAAATATACATTATGACTTCATTTTCGAGATTACAAAATAGCATTTCAATTATTTCTGAGCTCTTTTGCATAGTAATTCCACTAGTGTAATAACACCCGTGTAATATCAAAAATATTCAACAGGGTTATTTCACTCCCATGAAGTATGTCATATTATAAAGAAATGTTATTAGTCTAGCCTTGCTGGTTTTAATCATGATGAGGATTTCTTTCTTTTCTATTCCAGACAAGATTAAGATCAGCTTGTCTTAAAGAAAATTGAGTAATAGAATCTTACATAAATAGGTTCTGTGTATCTTTTTATCAATCTTAAGGTCAGTTGTTTTCACAGAAAACCCAAGGTATTGCTATGGCCTTGGTGTTGTTATCAGCATTGTGGTCCTTATTGTTGTGCAAAAACTTTGACCTTTTTTATGCCCCCGTATCAAGAGATTGGGGGCATATTGTTTTACTCATGTCTATCTGTCTGTCTATCTGTCTGTCTGTCTGTCAGTCCGTCCGTCCGTCCGTCCGTCTGTCCGAAAACTTAACCAAACTTAACCTTTGCCTTATCTTCAAGCCTATTCAAGATACAAGGCTCATATTTGGCATGATGATAGATCTCAATGATCCCGATCTGCTGGTACGAAGTCAAGGTCATGTGACAAGGTCAATGTCATCTGTCAAGGTCAAACTTTGAAAAAAATTGCTGTTACGGGGGCATTAGTGTTTCACAAACACATCTTGTTTTAAATATCTCTGGTGTTACCAAACCCATTCATCTGAAACTTGGCACACAAATGTTCACTATCAAAATATCTCTGGTGTTACCAAACCCATTCATCTGAAACTTGGCACACAAATGTTCACTATCAAAAGAGCTACCTATACTATAAAGGGCAATAACTCTTTATGCACTTTGTGTGAATTATACCCCTTTATTAACTTCGATTTTATATCCACTATCCAAAAATACTATTCCTTGAATTGTACAAATACACTTATTTTATAAGCTTCCATAAAAAGTAGTCCCTTTAGAAATCAATTTCATGATTGAAAAATCACTTTCTTACTTCATGGAAATAAATTACAAAAATGAAGATATTATTTGCTGATTTCACGGAGGGTTGGAACCTAAAACCTCATCACATTTATATATGAAAGTGTGATATTCATACAGTGAGATTAGTTTTTAGCTCCACTGGCCGAAGGCCAGCGAGCTATTGTCATGGCGGAGTGTCCGTCGTGCGTCCGTGCGTCCATGTGTGCGTCCGTGCGTAAACTTTTTCTTTTAACATCTTCTCCTCCCAAACCGATGGGCAGATTTTAATGAAACTTGGTAGAAATGATCCTTGGGTGGCCCTCTTCTTAAATTGTTCAAAGAATTTTGATTGGCCCCCAAATATGGGCGTGGCAGGGCGGGGCATTTTTTCACTTTGAAATCTTTAAAAATCTTCTCCTCCAAAACCATTGGGCCGATTTCAATGAAACTTAGCATGCATGTTCCTTGGATGACCCTTTACTTAAATTGTTCAAGAAATTTTGATTGGCCCATAAATATGGGCGTGGCAGGGCGGGGCTTATTTTGAGCCCGAAATCTTTGAACGACATCTCCTCCTGAACCACTGGGCCGATTTCAATGAAACTTTATCAGAATGTTCCTTGGGTGACCCTTTACTTAAATTGTTCAAGAAATTTTGATTGGCCCATAAATAAAGGATTGACCCCCAAGTATGGGCGTGGCAGGGCGGGGCTTATTTTGAGCCCGAAATCTTTGAACAACATCTTCTCCTGAACCACTGGGCCGATTTCAATGAAACTTTATCAGAATGTTCCCTGGGTGACCCTTTACTTAAATTGTTCAAGAAATTTTGATTGGCCCATAAATATGGGCGTGGCAGGGCGGAGCTTATTTTGAGCCCGAAACCTTTGAACGACATCTCCTCCTGAACCACTGGGCCGATTAAAATGAAACTTTATCAGAATGTTCCTTGGGTGACCCTTTACTTAAATTGTTTGAGAAATTTTGATTGGTCCATAAATATGGGCATGGCAGGGCAGGACCTATTTTGAGCCCGAAATTTTTGAATGACATTTTCTCCTGAACCACTTGGCTGATTTCAATGAAACTTTATCAGAATGTTCCTTGAGTGTCTCTTTTCAAAAAAAATTTGCTAAATTTTGATTGGCCTATAAATAAGGGCATGGCAGGGCGGGGCTTATTCTGAGGCCAAAATCTTTGAACGTTATTTCCTCCGGAACCACTCAGCCAATTTCAATGAAACTTTGCCAGAATGCTTCTTGGGTGACTATTTACTGAAATTGTTCAAGAAATTTTGATTGGTCCATAAATATGGACGTGGCAGACGGGGCCTATTTTGAGCCCGAAACTTTGAACATCTCCTTCTGAACCATGTGTTTTAATAAGATGGGTAAAGGGTTGAAGGTTCATTGTGATTGAGTATTTTGGTGCAATATGGACCCGAACAAGATGATCATTATTTAATAGGTTTTTAGAAAATTTCGGAGTGTTAATGAATTCATTTAAAGAAAGCTTTATTTAATGAAAGTCTAAAGATTATAAAGCCAGTGGAGCGATACAGGCCCTCTTGGGCCTCTTGTTTTAATTTTTATACCTCCATGAAATCTTTAAAATTGCTTTTTTGTATAATTTTGCGAGACTTTCGTGGGACAATCTACATTATTAAAATGGAGATTTATACCGGTTTCCAGAAATCCAGTCTGTTTGACCCACTACGTTTTTACCTTTATCTTCTGAGCAATGTGTTCAAACCAAATAATGTGTTTTCAAACACCGAAGAAACGGCCTTTTCAGTCACAATCTACAAACTTTGTTTTTATCTTATTTACTTTTCGACAAATAGAGAAGATGCTAATACAAAATTTGATGTAATTTTCGCTTTTAGTAATTACCAGTTAGTATTTTCAGTGTTTATAACAAGATTTTCGGTTGAGTAAAGGAGTTGAAACGTACAATAGGTTAACTGTAAAATAAATTTGTAGCACTTACAATATTACTACTCTGATTTTTTTCTCGAACGGTCATTTACCAGTTGTAGGGCTGAGAACCAATCAAATTCTGTTATGATTATCACTCGGTCAAAACCCACGCGTAAATTTACACCACGTGGTAGATGATGCAATGGACATCGTCTGCTCGAAATGTGTCAATTAAGTTGTTTGTCATTGGTCAATGGTCGTCTGCACTCTGACAGGGAGCGTGGGAAGTCTACTGGTGGAATGAGTACTGTTGACTATGTGTTAACAAATAGAAATAATTTTGTAATTTTGAAATATTTGATTTCAATGAGCACTCTGATCACGCTCCATCCTATTTACAATAAATTCAAATTTGAGTATGAAGAAAAATTATTCAACAACAAATAAACGGACAAAAACATACGATAAACTGATATAGGATAGCAGTAAGAGCGATCTATTTTTAGAATAACTCATGAATAATCATAGGGTAAGTTCATATCGGACTCGGTTTCAACCCGAGTTAACCGGGTTTCCATCAGAACGACCTCGGTTTCGACACTAGTGATGTCATTTTAACCTTTCAACCTCAACGCTTCTGATCCTGGGTCAGGCCGGTGTTACTTGGGTTCCAAAATGGCGTCAAAAATAGTGCACATCAATTCGATTACATAAAACAAATATTCTCTTTGTCTTTAAACGACAAATACCCTTTTCTTGTTCTATATAGTATTTTGCACGAGGTTATCACATTTCTGAATGGGATAACGATATTTCATGGTTAATTAATTATTGTAGCGGTAAATGTGAAGTTTGTTTACTACCACCAGTGGGTAACTCCGTTCACATAAATGTCCTTTCTGCGCATGCATATTACAGTCAATTTTAGATCATTACATCATCTCACGCGACTCCCGGGCTGCCATTTGAATTACCCCATAGAGTGCTGCTAGATTTAATCGATTGGTCAGAAACCAAAGATATAAATAGCATAGTTGCCGATTTCACGTGTTTCTTGAGGGAAAATGCATTTATAGTATTTGGGAAAACCCAATGCTTGAAAAACAAACATGTTGGTAATCAAAATTGTAAATAGTTTAATGAAAAATGTTTTGTTGCTAAAGAGGCTTTTAAACTCTAGAGAGAGGAATAATATTAACAGACAAGCTTTTAGCTTGGCGTGTGCTCATTATAACAACGTAAAAAATCTGCTAAGAAAAAATTTAGACTAGCAGAGGGCTATCGAATCAGCAAACTTTCAAAATCGGACCCACGAGGTTGGATGAGCTGGCGATGTCCTCGAAAAGAGGAAGTGTTAAGACAAAAACCTCACAAATTGGGCAACTATTTTACCAACTTTTATTGTCCAAATTTGAGCCCTTTTGATTGGCGAACTATTGCACTATCCCAGCCTCTCAATGATGTCCGATTTACAGTGCTGACAGCACTTTGATTTTTCTTTTTAGGATACAGTGATTGCACTCCAAGCTCTTTCTGAATACAGCATAGCTACAAAGTCACCAAATGCCAATCTTGGTGTGAAAGTGAGTGCTGAAAATTGGCATGGAGCCAGTAAACAATTAACGAATGAAAACAGCGAGCTTCTTGGACTGATTAGAGATGTAAGTATAACTTGTTAACCTTTGTCATGCTGATAAATAAACCTCGGCCAAATCATATATAAATCAAAAGACTGAAAGCTCCTTATTTCCTAATTGTGAGTCAGCATTTGATTTTGAAATTACAATTTCTGAAACTTTTCTTGTTTATAAGGGAAAATTAGGTTGTATGGACTAAGATCACACTGCACATTCGTGCAGGCTGATGTTTGTCCATACCTCCTGCCAAAGCAGGAATATTCTGGGATCACCATGACAAGGGTTAATTATCTTTTTCGTGTCTGTCTGTCCATCCATCTAACCATCTGTCTGTCTGTCCATAAGAACTTTTTATGCTCCTGTATCGAGAGATTGGGGGCATATTGTTTTACTCATGTCCGTCTGTCTGTCTGTCTGTCCGTCTGTCTGTCTGTCCGTCTGTCTGAAAACTTAACCTTTGCCTTTTCTCCAAAAGTATTTGACATACAAAGCTCAAATTTGGCATGATGATAGATCTAAATGATCTGCATCCGCTGGTACCAAATACAAGGTCATGTGACAAGGTCAAGGTCATCTTTCAAGGTCAAACTTTGAAAAAAATTGCTGTTGCGGGGGCATTAGTGTTTCACAAACACATCTTGTTGTTCTTGGACTCTAAATCAAGAACAAAATGACCTCCAATCCTGAAACTTTATACAAATGTTGCCGATGACCCAAGGGGATCAGACCTATTTTTTTTTTGGGGGGGGGGGTAGAAAGGTCAAAAGTCAAGGTCACACTTTGATCTTTGTCCAAAAGCCTTTTAAAGAACTAGGATAGAGTGTTGGTGGGGGATCTAGTTTATACACTTCTGGAGGTAGAATACTGATATCATGTTTTCTATCTCATCCATCTGCCTGTTGGTCCATTTCTTGTAGACAAAGCTCCTCCTTCATTTATGGACAGATTTGCACAAAAATTTCACAGAATGTTGTTTATCATGTGAGCATAGGCATATCATCTGTTGTTACCTTTTGCCTCATCACTGAAAAAAGAGCCTTTATTGAATTTTTTCCCGTATAGTGGTATATTGTGGCTCACAGTTGCGCTCTGGTGAAAATATTCATTTTCATATTTCTGTGATGGTCTGTCTTTACATTTCAGATACCAGCTGGTCCTGGTGAAAATATCCTTACTGTGACAACGAAAGGTGAAGGGTCAGGTCGACTCGTAATTGATCTGCGTTATAATCGTCCTCGAAATGCCTACGAGCAATGTAGTTTTAACGTCGGAGAAATTATCACAAACGCTCTGAATGGTACAGATGTCAACATTCAAGAAAACTTTAACAGGTCTGTTAGCTTTGATGATCTTTAGTGTTACAATGGCATCATAATGATTTTGATTTTTACAAAAATATTTGAAATGCATGTACCAAATGAAACTAATTGAATTGAAGGGATTGAAAATATAATTGAATTAAACTGGGAAAACTTCTTTATTTTATTTGAATATGTTTTTGAAAATACATGCATAGTTTATTTGAAAGTGGTTAAAATGATGCATCTGTATTTTTCTATTCAATACACATAGCATTTTTGTTTAGAATACATTTTCTGGATACAAACATGGTCCTTGTAACAAGAGTTGACTGGACTTGTAAAATTTTCCAATTTACCTTGTATATTACACTTCACCTTGTAAAATTTTCCAATTTACCCTGTATATTGCACTTCACATTGTAAAAATTCAATATACCCTGTATATTACACTTCATGTTGTAAAATTTAAATATACCCTATTACACTTCACCATGTGATATTCCAATATACCCTGTATATTACACTTCATGTTGTAAAATTCCAATTTACCTTGTATATTACACTTCACCATGTAATATTCCAATATACCCTGTATATTACACTTCACCTTGTAAAATTTCAATGTACATTGTATATTACACTTCACCTTGTAAAATTTCATTTTACATTGTATAAATTCCAATATTTCAATATTCCTGGAATAATTATGTCTGAGTGCATGATGCAGCACCTTGTATATTTCAATGTAAAGTTAAATATTACTTTACTTTGTATACTTTTATATTAAGGAACCTTATATATTTTTATAGTTTAGCACCTTGTATATTTTCAGAGAATGTGATGTGTGTGGAGTCTGTAAAAATGAAGCAGGAATGAATGAAGCAGTAAATGTTGGTTTTGGGGAACTTCCTATCCCTGAAGCAATTAAACCAAAAGCTGGCATACAGAAACGAAGTGCTAAAGCCAAGGACAAAAAACTCCCTCCAAAGAAAAGACACTGTATATCATTTGATGTATCGTGAGTATTGAACATTGTCATGCTTGATTAAAGATATATTCCTGCCTTGGGTTGAGGTATAGACCAAGATCAGCCTGCACCTATGTACAGTGAAGAATATGATCTTTGTCTATACCACCTATTTTTTTATATCTTTTATAACCCAGATTTGTTTACAGATCATACTTTCAAAAGAATTACTAGCTTAAAAAAGTGTAATCAGTACTTTCAGCACTTTGATTTTAATGCAATTTTACCACATCTTTTTTCAGCAGGAATCTATTTTATTCATTTTTGATATCATTCTAAGACCTTGATGACTTGGATTGAAATAGTTACTTAGTTTAAAAAAGCTACTTATAACCTGACCTGTATAAATGTCTATTAATCATTTGGACCTTTTTCATAATTTATTGCACCTAATGAAAGATATTTTAATGATTTTAGCAATAAATATATATCACATAGAGCCCAATACAATGTTAATTGGGAGAAGTAATGAAACAGACCCTGAACTGGAAGTCGCTTTCCTCTTTTTATATGAATGTCGAAAGATGGGACAAATTTTGTGATCACCTGCAGATTTGGGCATCCTGGAGTCCGTCAGGCGCTGCTCAGAGGGCGAGTTGTTGGCACCAACTTCTTTGTCTGGATCATAACGTTCTCACCTTTTGCCAGACTCAGAACTTGGAAGATATCGTCATTGTTATTCTAAAACCTCGTAACTGCAGCTTGATCAAAGCTGTAGTTACGAGGTTTTAGAATGACAAGGCTGATATGTTCCTCTCATGATTACAAAATGTATTACGCATGAACCACAACCATAGCTAGCTTCATTTTTGAGTAATCTCCTTTTTTTGTTTTTTCAAACTTGGACATCCAGCTTTTTGACGGGTGTATCTTGTGGTAATTTTCCTTCTTTTTAAGCTCACCTGAGCACATCATGCTCAAGGTGAGCTTTTGTGATCATTGAATGTCCGTCGTGTGTCGTCTGTCATCTGGCGTCAACAATTTAAGTGTTAACACTCTAGAGGCTATAAATATGATCCAATCTTCATGAAGCTTAGTCAGAATGTTGGCCAGGTGACATGAATGAATCCTGTTGAAAATGGGAAAGATCCATGCCATATCACAGGAAAAGGGGTCTTAATGATAATTTTCTTGTTATAACTCTAGAAGCCACAATTTTGGCCCCAAACTTCATGAAATTTTGTGTAGAAATTATCCCCCTTATTGCATCTGCCTATTTAATTGATGTGATGTCCCAGGGGTCAAGTAACTCAGGTGAGCGATCTAGGACCATCTTGGTCCTCTTGTTTTTTTAATGCCCCCCCCTTTGAAGAAGAGGAGGTATATTTGCTTTGTACTTGTCAGTCAGTCAGTCGGTCCATCCATAGATCAATTTTTGTCTGGACCATATCTCTAAAAGTATGCAAGCTAGAATCATGAAACTTCACAGGTGGATATAGATCTCATTGAGGAGATGTACATTGCACAAGAACCATAACTCTACTCATCATATTTTGTGAGATATTGCACTTTGTTGATTAACAAAGTATAGGCTATTAACCTGCTTTAATGGGGGGGGGGGGATAAATGTTTTACAGACATCTCATGTTTAATTTGTAATATTATTTCAATGATTGCTGAAGGTCCTATTTTAGATGACTTGTCACAACTAAATGTTTTTTTGTAAATCAGGTCAGACAGAGAACATGGTATGTCTATTGTTGACTTTGGTTTAGAGACAGGAATGACAGTTGTAAGAGAAGATCTAGACAAGGTGTGGTATTCTTCATTTCCACCCCTTCCTAGGGGAACCTTTAACCCTTTCCTGTTTTACAAAATTTTAGACCTGTCCAAATTCAAAGGTTTTGCAGACGAAAATTCAAAGTGCATTTAATTTGAAACATAACCATTCAGTAGGGTAGAAAAGAGTGTGGAAAAAGAAGAAATTGCTTGTCAGAAACAATTTCTTCTTTTTTCACAATGTTTTCTCAATCATAAAATGACAGGAACATAAAAAGCAGGGATTAAACAGCAAAAATTAAACCCTTTAAATACCTTTTATTTTGTTGGAATCCTTTAAAACCTTTATTTTTCTTTAAAAACCTTTTACATGTTTCATGATAAAACCTTTAAATTTATGGTATCAAGTGTCTTCAGTAAGAATTCAACTAACAGTGTTGTTCGTCAAGTGTCTCCATTTGTTCACTTCTTACTTAAAAGTAAGAAGTGAACAAATGCAGAAAGTAAAATATTCTTACTTAAAAGTAAGAAGTGAACAAATGCAGAAAGTAAATATTATTACTTAAAAGTAAGAAGTGAACAAATGCAGAAAGTAAATATTCTTACTTAAAAGTAAGAAGTGAACAAATGCAGAAAGTAAAATATTCTTACTTAAAAGTAAGAAGTGAACAAATGCAGAAAGTAAATATTCTTACTTAAAAGTAAAAAGTGAACAAATGCAGAAAGTAAATATTCTTACTTAAAAGTAAAAAGTGAACAAATGCAGAAAGTAAATAGAACAATATTGGCGTATATTAAAATAGAAACATACTTGGTCAAATCTTAGAAAACCTTTTTGATGCCATATATTCTACAATGTCAGTTTAATCTGTCCTAAGTTCATTCAAACTCTTTATCTTGACGACAACAAAACAAAGAGTTCACTCAAAACTTTTTATTGATTAGGGCAAAACAAAGAAAAATTATACATAAGGTAAACAAGTACAGTTAAACCTGTATTAAGCAAGCACCTTTGGGTCATTTTAAGTGCTTACTAACACAGGTTACTTGCTTAATACAGGTGGCAGCTTAAACTAGTTTGACTGTTGGTCACTTGTTTAAAGCATTTTTGCATTATGCTCTAGATATACAATTTTGTCAAAGAAATTATCTAAATTATTCAGAATGATTATCTTGTTTGTTTTCTGTGCAATATTCAGAATTGAATCATGCTGGGAATAAACAAGCAGTTTAAACAATCTGCTGTGTCAAGGTTTAGGTGAGAGATAAAGGACCCTTACACTTCTCTTGTTTTTAGCTCCACTGGCTACAAGCCACTGGGGCTATTGTCATGGCGTTGTGTCCGTCGTGCGTCCGTCCGTCCGTGCGTCCGGTCGTAAACTTTTTCTTTAAAAATCTTCTCCTCAGAAACTACTGGATGGATTTCAACCAAACTTCACAGGAATGATCCTTGGGTGACCCTCTTTCAAAGTTGTTCAAGAAATTTTGATCCAATGAAAAACATGGATTTAATGGGCGTGGCTAATTTCCAAATATGGTAATAAGTGAGTTTTCTCAGATTCTAATTGATGGATAACAATGAAATTTTACATGAATGATCCTTGTGTGACCATTTATTGGTCTACAAGAAATTATTGTGATTGGATGAAAAATGTGCATTTTATGGGCGGAGGTCATTTCTCTATATGTCATATAGTGGAAACTTTGAAAATCATTTTCTCAGAATCTAATCGACAGATATCATCCAAATTTCACTTGAGTGATCCTTGAGTGACCCTTTATCAGTCTACCAAAAATTATTTTGATTGGATGAAAAATGTGCATTTTATGGGCGGAGGTCATTTCTCTATATGTCATATAGTGGAAACTTGGAAAATCATTTTCTCAGAATCTAATGGACAGATATCATCCAAATTTCACTGAGTGATTCTTGAGTGACCCATTAACATGCAGCCAAATATTATTTTGATTGGATGAAAAATATGTCTTTTATGGGCGGAGGTCATTCCTCTATATATGTTAAATAGTTGAAACTTTGAAAATCATTTTCAACATCAGTAGAACTCAAAATATTTAAAGATCTAGTCAAAACTTTGATTTGCTTTAATTTACAAGAATATCAAGCCTGTGGAGCGACTCAAGCCATTCATGGCTTTCTAGTTAAATATGCTGAGAATATTTGTACAGTTAATGTATTTACAAATAAGCTAGTGCATGATATTTCTAGTTTTATGTGTCCCTGATGAACATATATTGAGCAGTATGTTCATTCACGCATACAGGGTTTTAGTTTGATTTCGACAAAATGGGGTCATAAGGACTCAATACTTGGGATCTTATCGTTCCTTTCTTAACGTTTTGGAGTCCCTCCTTGAGATAAAGGCTATTTCTTTTTAACACTTCAAGTTTACTGATATTACCTGGTAAAAATAATGAAAATATTGTATTTATATGGACTATTTTGGGCAAGACTTAAAAAAAAAAATTGAAGACTGTTTTTAACAGTCTTCAATTCTTTTCTGATGTTGAAACCCAAGAGCGTATTTGAGGGTTTTGAGAATCCTGGCTACTTATTTGAGTGTCTCAGACTTGCAAAACCTGCTTCCCTTAAAACACTGTGCATAATAATACCCCCCCCCCCCCCCCCTACACACACCTCTGTGATTGTGAACAGATACAATAGGTTGATAGCCGTCTATTTAGTGTGCAGTAAAGGGTAGTGTTGGGCATTTAGTTTCAAATCACAACCAATAATTGGTTTTTAGTTGGAAGAGTAAATCAACGAATGATCAATGATCGATGGTACAATCATTTTCTTAGAAATTAATACAGCACTAGTACTCCCAGTATCATCCTTCGAAGAATAGAATGTGAAAGTTTAGTTAAAACTCATGACTTTTTCTGCTGATTATTCTACCAACTTAATGGCTCATCATGAAACATTTGTAGGTGCCTATGAACATATATGCGGTTACAACTGTTTCACGCTGAGCCATCAAACTGATGTCAGCTTTCATTTATATGTAGAAATTTCATAATCAATTATCACAATCAGAAGCAACAACCAACTGATTATCCGTTATAATCGATTAATCTGCCCATCACTAGTAAAGTGTTTGATCAAACTTGTGCTGATGCACAAGCTGATCCGAGTTTTAATGTTACACCAACTTTAAATTATTTGAAATGTCACGCACAGGCTCATTAATGATTATATATATTAAATGAAACTTTGAATCTATTTCAGCTGAAAAATGAAGGAGTGATTGACAGTTATGAAATGCCAGAGAGTGGTAAAGGATTTTTCATCCTATATCTAGACAAGGTAATTGTGACAAGTCAAACAAAAGTGTACAACCCAAGAATGTGGTAGAAGAAATATCTCAAAAGAAAAACTAATCTTTAATGCTTTTCAGTGGTTTATCGAGAAATAACGGTAGATTATCACTTGATAATCTCACCGCAAAAGCAGTGAAATTTTCAAAAACTTATACCCTGCTTTTGTGCATTTCATCCTATCTGACGTCATTTATGCGGGGCGAAATAAGTGACGTCACAATGAACGTTGCATAGCAATCATGCGCAAAATGACGCTCTTTACGAAAATATGTCCTAGAAATTTCACATTTTGTCTCATTTTTGCATTAAAGAAATAGAATAATCTTTTGTTTTTCAAGTAAGATTGATTAATATTTCATTTCATGAAAAACAAAAGCTATATTTCCACTCTTGGCTGTGCCACTCGCAAAAATATAGCTTTTGTTCTTCACTCAATGAAATATAAATTGATCTTACACTTAAACAAACGATTATCCTCTATATCTTTGGGGTGGGGGGTGGGTGATCAGGGCTTGTATGCAGGGATGTGGGATTCTCATGCCCAACTTGTCCAACATGGGCTTTTCTACTTGAGGGCAAGTACATTTTTCTAGGCCACTTGCCCTTGGACAAGTAAAAAACAGAGAAAATCTTGATACAGTATTAAAAAGATCCAAGAGAAATGTCATCCTATTGTTGGTATCAAAGGGGAGAAACCATTGTTAGCTCCACTGGCCAAAGGCCAGCGAGCTATTGTCATGGCGAGGTGTCCGTCGTGCGTCCGTGCGTCCGTGCGTCCGTGCGTGCGTGCGTGCGTAAACTTTTCTTTAAACATCTTCTCCTCCTAAACCAATGGGTGGATTTTGACGAAACTTGGCCAGGATGTTCCTTGGGTGACCCTCTTTTATAGTTGTTCAAGAAATTTGGATTGACCCCCAAATATGGGCGTGGCAGGGCGGGGCTTATTTTGACCCCAAAATCTTTGAACGACATCTCCTCCCAAACCATTGGGCCAATTTCAATGAAACTTTACCAGAATGTTCCTTGGGTGACCCTCTTTTAAAGTTGTTCAAGAAATTTGGATTGACCCCCAAATATGGGCGTGGCAGGGCGGGGCTTATTTTGACCCCAAAATCTTTGAACGACATCTCCTCCCAAACCATTGGGCCAATTTCAATGAAACTTTACCAGCATGTTCCTTGGGTGACCCTCTTCTAAAGTTGTTCAAGAAATTTGGATTGACCCCCAAATATGGGCGTGGCAGGGCGGGGCTTATTTTGACCCCAAAATCTTTGAACAACATCTCCTCCCAAACCATTTGGCCAATTTCAATGAAACTTTACCAGAATGTTCCTTGGGTGACCCTCTTTTAAAGATGTTCAAGAATTTTGGATTGACCCCCAAATATGGGCGTGGCAGGGCGGGGCTTATTTTGACCCCAAAATCTTTGAACAACATCTCCTCCCAAACCATTGGGCCAATTTCAATGAAACTTTACCAGAATGTTCCTTGGGTGACCCTCTTTTAAAGTTGTTCAAGAAATTTGGATTGACCCCCAAATATGGGCGTGGCAGGGCTGGGCTTATTTTGACCCCGAAATCTTTGAACGACATCTCCTCCCAAACCATTTGGCCATTTTCAATGAATCTTTACCAGAATGTTCCTTGGGTGACCCTCTTCTAAAGTTGTTCAAGAAATTTGGATTGACCCCCAAATATGGGCGTGGCAGGGCGGGGCTTATTTTGACCCCAAAATCTTTGAACAACATCTCCTCCCAAACCATTGGGCCAATTTCAATGAAACTTTACCAGAATGTTCCTTGGGTGACCCTCTTTTAAAGATGTTCAAGAATTTTGGATTGACCCCCAAATATGGGCGTGGCAGGGCGGGGCTTATTTTGACCCCAAAATCTTTGAACAACATCTCCTCCCAAACCATTGGGCCAATTTCAATGAAACTTTACCAGAATGTTCCTTGGGTGACCCTCTTTTAAAGTTGTTCAAGAAATTTGGATTGACCCCCAAATATGGGCGTGGCAGGGCTGGGCTTATTTTGACCCCGAAATCTTTGAAAGACATCTCCTCCCAAACCATTTGGCCATTTTCAATGAATCTTTACCAGAATGTTCCTTGAATGACCCTCTTCTAAAGTTGTTCAAGAAATTTGGATTGACCCCCAAATATGGGCCTGGCAAGGCGGGGCTTATTTTGACCCCGAAATCTTTGAACGACATCTCCTCCCAAACCATTGGGCCAATTTCAATGAAACTTTACCAGAATGTTCCTTGGGTGACCCTCTTTTAAAGTTGTTCAAGAAATTTGGATTTACCCCCAAATATGGGCGTGGCAGGGCGGGGCTTATTTTGACCCCAAAATCTTTGAACAACATCTCCTCCCAAACCATTGGGCCAATTTCAATGAAACTTTACCAGAATGTTCCTTGGGTGACCCTCTTTTAAAGTTGTTCAAGAAATTTGGATTGACCCCCAAATATGGGCGTGGCAGGGCTGGGCTTATTTTGACCCCGAAATCTTTGAACGACATCTCCTCCCAAACCATTGGGCCATTTTCAATGAATCTTTACCAGAATGTTCCTTGAATGACCCTCTTCTAAAGTTGTTCAAGAAATTTGGATTGACCCCCAAATATGGGCGTGGCAGGACGGGGCTTATTTTGACCCCGAAATCTTTGAACGACATCTCCTCCCAAACCATTGGGCCAATTTCAATGAAACTTTACCAGAATGTTCCTTGGGTGACCCTCTTTTAAAGATGTTCAAGAATTTTGGATTGACCCCCAAATATGGGCGTGGCAGGGCGGGGCTTATTTTGACCCCAAAATCTTTGAACAACATCTCCTCCCAAACCATTGGGCCAATTTCAATGAAACTTTACCAGAATGTTCCTTGGGTGACCCTCTTTTAAAGTTGTTCAAGAAATTTGGATTGACCCCCAAATATGGGCGTGGCAGGGCTGGGCTTATTTTGACCCCGAAATCTTTGAAAGACATCTCCTCCCAAACCATTTGGCCATTTTCAATGAATCTTTACCAGAATGTTCCTTGAATGACCCTCTTCTAAAGTTGTTCAAGAAATTTGGATTGACCCCCAAATATGGGCCTGGCAAGGCGGGGCTTATTTTGACCCCGAAATCTTTGAACGACATCTCCTCCCAAACCATTGGGCCAATTTCAATGAAACTTTACCAGAATGTTCCTTGGGTGACCCTCTTTTAAAGTTGTTCAAGAAATTTGGATTGACCCCCAAATATGGGCGTGGCAGGGCGGGGCTTATTTTGACCCCAAAATCTTTGAACAACATCTCCTCCCAAACCATTGGGCCAATTTCAATGAAACTTTACCAGAATGTTCCTTGGGTGACCCTCTTTTAAAGTTGTTCAAGAAATTTGGATTTACCCCCAAATATGGGCGTGGCAGGGCTGGGCTTATTTTGACCCCGAAATCTTTGAACGACATCTCCTCCCAAACCATTGGGCCATTTTCAATGAATCTTTACCAGAATGTTCCTTGAATGACCCTCTTCTAAAGTTGTTCAAGAAATTTGGATTGACCCCCAAATATGGGCGTGGCAGGACGGGGCTTATTTTGACCCCGAAATCTTTGAACGACATCTCCTCCCAAACCATTGGGCTAATTTCAATGAAACTTTACCAGATTGTTCCTTGGATGACCCTCTTCTAAAGTTGTTCAAGAAATTTGGATTGACCCCAGAATATGGGCGTGGCGGGGCGGGGCTTATTTTGACCCCAAAATCTTTGAACGACATCTCCTCCCAAATCATTGGGCCAATTTCAATGAAACTTTACCAGAATGTTCGTTGGGTGACCCTCTTTTAAAGTTGTTCAAGAAATTTGGATTGACCCCCAAATATGGGCGTGGCAGGGCGGGGCTTATTTTGACCCCGAAATCTTTGAACGACATCTCCTCCCAAACCATTGGGCCAATTTCAATGAAACTTTACCAGAATGTTCCTTGGGTGACCCTCTTTTAAAGTTGTTCAAGAAATTTGGATTGACCCCCAAATATGGGCGTGGCAGGGCGGGGCTTATTTTGACCCCAAAATCTTTGAACGACATCTCCTCCAAAACCATTGGGCCAATTTCAATGAAACTTTACCAGCATGTTCCTTGGGTGACCCTCTTCTAAAGTTGTTCAAGAAATTTGGATTGACCCCCAAATATGGGCGTGGCAGGGCGGGGCTTATTTTGACCCCAAAATCTTTGAACAACATCTCCTCCCAAACCATTGGGCCAATTTCAATGAAACTTTACCAGAATGTTCCTTGGGTGACCCTCTTTTAAAGATGTTCAAGAAATTTGGATTGACCCCCAAATTCAATCTACATCTAAATAGTTTTCTTTCTTGTAATTTTACATATAAGTTAATTAAGTTCATTCCTTCATTAGTCAGTTTCAACCTAGAAAAAGTCTGAATTCCTTCTGAATGTTGTTCACTTTCATTACCTTCTATTTTCAATATCATTCTTTCAAATCTTGAGATTTTTAAGCCAGTGGAGCGATACAGGCCCTCTTGGGCCTCTTGTTTTTAATGAATAAAATGCTGGGAAACAGCATTTTCTCCATTAAAAACAATATTTTTCTCAATATTTATCGATTTATTTTTTGTGGGCAAGTACATTATGATCCTAGACAAGTAGGAAATTGACTTTCACTTGTCCATGGACAAGTGGAGAAAAATTTGTAATTCCACACCCTGCTTGTATGTAAAGAATGGAGTAAAGTAGAATTCAGAGCTACAGCTGGAGGGGGTATTTTGGATCTCAGATTTAAGTGTTTTAATCATACAGTTAAAAACATCGTGAAATTGACAAGATGAATGATTTTGGAATGAATTTGGAAATTTGGAATGAAATTGAAGGAGTGTGTAGAGAGAGTTTTGAGTGAGTTTTAATAGAGGTAATCCAGTATTGCTAATTTTGTTCAAGATGAACAAAATTAGCGGTATTGATTACCTCCCTTTAATAAAATATGCATAAAAGTTCTGTAAATTGCTTCCCATTTCTTCAAGAATCAATCAGACACTAACAATTTCAATAATGTCAGTAGAATCGTGATTTTTATGCCCCCATATCGAAAGATCGTGGGCATATTGTTTTACCCTTTTCTGTCTGTCCGTCCAACTGTCTGTCTGCAAAAGTTAACCAAAAAACTTAACATTGCCAGTACATGTATCTTCAAGCCTATTCAAGATACAAGGCTCATATTTGGTATGATGATAGATCTCAATTATACGCATCTGCTTGTACCAAAGTCAGATGACAAGGTCAAGTTCATCTTTCAAGGTCAAATAACTCAAAAACTTAACCAAAAAACTTAACATTCTCAATGTCTTCACACCTTTTCAAGATACAAGACTCATATTTGGCATGATGATAGATCTCAATTATAAGCATCTGCTTGTTTGAAAGTCAAGGTCATGTGACAAGGTTAAGGGCATCTGTTAAGATCAAACTTCTTAAAAACATTATCAAAAAACTTGCATTGTTCAGTCTATTCAAGCATATTATAGATACCCTGTCTCATTTGGCATTTGAAAGATCTCAATGATGTACATCTGTAGGTATCAAGGTCAAGGTCATGCTTTAAGGTCAAGTTCATCTGTCAAGGTCAACATTTTGAAAAAAAAATGCTGTCACAGGGGCATTTGTGTTTCACAAACACATTTTGTTTCCGTTTATATTTATTTTGAATGTAGCTGTTGATTGTATACTTTTTAGTCATTTGAAACGTTTTTGATCGATTTGAGTGAATGTTTGGAATGAATGGAGTGCTGAGGGAGTGATTTAGAATGGTTATGATTGAGATGAATGTCAATTTAAAGATGTAACTAACTGTGGTCTGGTGAAGATGATTCAAATGAGTACCCACAACATAGGGTTTCATTGAGAAATAAGAATTTAAGACTGGCTTTATCCCCTCTTTTGTTTGATCCCCAGTGGCGGCAAATATCCTTTCCGATGTTTGTCTCTCACCAATGGGTATATAATTGTAAACCTATGTGAGATAGCAGTCGGAGGCTAGGAAAGGGTGTAATGGTAGTACAGGTGAAAGAAATACCAGAAATCCATTGTTAGGTGCTCCGGCTTCCGTGATATAACTGCGAAATTGTTGAAAGAGGCGTAAAAACCCATTCAAACAAACAAATAATCCCCTCTTTTCTGCTTTTCTGGACCTAAGTTAATTTTCTTAATTGTTGGGTAACGCAATAAAAAAACAAACAAAAGATTCCAGCCTAGTTAAGTCAGTGTCTTCATATTTCTCCCACATTTGACGTTCTAGGTTGATTTACCTTAATTGATATGGAAGTTAAGGGGTAAAGTGAAATTATTACTACTATTGAACAAACTTCAAATATTTTCTGGCTTGTGGAAGTAAATTTTTTATTTTCAAACAGATAACAAGTGAGCCAAAGAAGTTGAAGTTCCGTCTAGAGGACAACTTTAATGGGGACGCAAAGACCAGACAGTCGGCAGCTGTCAAAATATATGATTACTATTCACCAGGTTAGATTGCAATCTACCCTGTATTCAGAATGTTAAAGCACTGAAAACTGTTTGCAAATTATATCCCGCTTTGTATATGCACATGCATGCAAAGCAGGGTATGATTGCAAACAGTTTACACAGTTTTGTCATCCTGAACTAAGTGCACCTTAATCTCTTATCAAAATTCCATTACAACTGAAAGGTTTATGATGAATATTCCTGTCTCTTGCAAATTTGTGCCAATTCTTTAAATTTGTGCACGTCATATCGCTAATTTCACGCATTTTCGAGAAGTATCCATATGCAAAGTCTAGTTTTACTTAACCCTTTGCTGTTTAATCCCTACTTTTTACGTGCCTGTGATTTTATGATTGACAAAACATTGTGGAAAAAGAAGAAATTGCTTCTGACAAGCAATTTCTTGTTTTTCCACACTATTTTCTACCCTACTGAATGGCTATTTTTTCAAATTAAATCCACTTTAAATTTTCGTCTGCAAAACCTTTGAATTTAGACAGGTCCGAAATTTTGTAAAACAGGAAAGGGTTAAGGGCTAGCTCAGTGGTAACAAATAGGGCTGTCTGTCCTGGGGTCAGGAGTTTGAACCCCAGCCTGACCAACTTGCGTCCGAAATTTGACAAAGGTTAACCCTTGTCATGCTGAATAAAAAAAATATTTGCAAAATTACAGCAAAATGAAAGTGCTAAAAGCACTAGATGTATTGATTGTGAGCAGGTAGTCATTCTGAAAATAAAAAAAAAATCAGCTTTTATGGATTCAAAAAAGGAAAAACAGGTGGTAAAGACAAAGATCAGACTGCACATATGTACATGTGCAGTCTGATGTTTGTCTTTAGCTCCTTCCAGGTTCAGCATGACAAGGGTTAACATTACATGAGTCATTTTCCTACACTAATGGGTGTGTAACTAGTGTGTCTAGGTGGGATAAAAAGCTGGATTTGCTCTGATGAAATGTTACAATTAAACTGGTGTGAGAAATGACAGTAAACCATGGGTATGTGCACCAGCGATCACAATATAACTACAAAAATCAAGTGGCATTAACCCCTAAACTAACAAACAAACAAATTTCTAAATTCATGTATCATGGATCTCATTTTCTATTTTGAATCAGAAATCTGGCAGTGATGTTAATGAAAGATTGTTCAAAGGGGGTGTAATTTCATACAAACCAACCTTTTTGTTGTAGAAATTGAATGCACCAAATTTTATGGAACTGGGGAGAGGGGAGGTAATCCGGTCAACTATCGATGTGAAAACAATGGAGATTTAATGAAAGGAACATGTTCTTGTTTGGCAGGTTAGTTGGGTGAACTTTCTTTCTTTAATGCTTTTCGGTGATTTATCGAGAAATAACGGTAGATTATCACTTGATAATCTCACCGCAAAAGCAGTGAAATTATCAAAAACTTATACCCTGCTTTTGTGAATTTCATCCTATCTGACGTCATCTATGCGGGGCGAAATAAATGACGTCACAATGAACGTTGCATAGCAATCACGTGCAAAATGACGCGCTTTACAAAAATATGTCCTAGAAATTTCACATTTTGTCTCATTTTTGCATTAAAGAAATAGAATAATCGTTCGTTTTTCGTGTAAGATCGATTAATATTTTATTTCGTGAACAACAAAAGCTATATTTTCACTCGTGGTGGAGCTTTTATTGTTCACTCAATGAAATATAAATCGATCTTACACTGAAACAAACGATTATCCTCTATTTATTTTTTCTTAGAGATGAAGAGAGTATGTTTTAATTTCCCTGAGATTTGAGACTTAAAACCTAATCACACTGTATGAATACACAAAGCAGATTCAAAAATGAATGTTATTAGGTTTTTAGTTTCATACCTCAATGATATTGAAAAATACTCTTTTCATATCTTATGATTTAATATCATAAAGCAAAAATGGAAAGATCCATCCATAATTAGACAGATTTCTTGGAGCACAACTTTGCACACATGCTTTTAAAATAGCTGCATAATCAAAATTGTTTTCATTGAGATTAAAACCAACTTTTAAGCCTATCACAATTCAAAAATATTGATGGAAACCAATAATACTGAATTATATTTCCCTGAAAATATTGTTCTATGTGTATATGTGTGTAACCCTAGGATGGCTTTTTTCCACCCCAGATTATGTTTAATCTATTTATCTTAACCCTTTGCTGTTTAATCCCTGCTTTTTATGTGCCTGTCATTTTATGATTGAGAAAACATTGTGAAAAAAGAAGAAATTGCTTCTGACAAGCAATTTCTTCTTTTTCCACACTATTTTCTACCCTACTGAATGGTTATTTTTCAAATTAAATGCACTTTTAATTTTTGCCTGCAAAACCTTTGAATTTGGACAGGTCCAAAATTTTGTAAAACAGGAAAGGGTTAATGACCCTGATATTAACATTGAAAATGCTTCATTAGGCATATGTGTAGCATTAGAAAATATTTCGAATTTCAGAAATGTGTCCAGAGGCAGGTAGTGAAGATAAACTCATGCAAGAAGCCAGAGAGAGAAAGAAGCCAGCTCAGCTCCTAGCCTTTATGACTTGTGATCGAACTAAGGCTGAACTTGGTTAGTGGATATGACCATTCTGATTCTGTTTAAAACGTTTTCTTGTTATGTGAAATCACCCTCACCACTGTCCTGCATAGCTTCATAGGTTTAAATACAATACCTGACACCTGCGTCAGGGAAGATCTTCTTTGGCTCAGTGGTTAGCATATTGGACTTGTAAACCAATTATGTGAATATTGTTGTCCATGTGGGTTTGACCCCGGCTCACTTCAGACATTTTTCAGCTATGCTTAGGTTGAGGACAGTTTCTATGAACACTGTTTGCAAAGCTTTAGCAGAAACTCAGTATAGACTAAGATTGGACTGCACAGATGTGCAGTCTTATTTTAGTCTATACTACCTGCCTTCTACTGAATTAGTCTGATAAAACCCTACACCAGAGCAGCTGAATGTTTAAAAAAACCTATTATTTGTTTTAAAACAACCCCGACAGCGGCACTCATTCTTTCCGACTTTGTCTCTCACCAATGGGTTGATTATTGTAGACCTACGTGAGATAGCAGCTGGAGGCTCGGAAAGGATGTGATGGTTGTACTGGTAAGAGAAATACCAGGAGTCCATTGTAAGGTGCTCCAGCAGTCACAATATAACTGAAGAATGTTGAAAGCGGCATAAAACTCCAATTAATCAATCAATCAATCAATTGTTAAAACAATATATTAATTCAAACAGGAATTGGATAAAATAATTGTTACTTAGGATTTTTTTCAGATAATGCCATTTATTTAGGTAGATTTATGCACTCATTCTTTCCAACCATTTAGTTTTCCAGCAATGTGTTGATAATTGTAGATCAATGTGGGATAGTAGCTGGAGGCTAGGTAATGATGTAGTAGTAGTACTGATTCGGTAAATACTAGGATTCCATTGTTAGGTGCTCAAGCTGCATAATGACTGAAAGTTTGTTGATAGTAGCATAAAACCAATTCAAACAACTAAGAAAGATAAAGGCTTAACACTGAACATTAAATCATGTGAAGCATTATCTCCAGACACATCATTTAAAACTACACATAATGCCCTCTGCTGAATGATTTGAAAATATAAGGTTTATCCAAGACAGGTTGAAATATCAAATAAGTTGCGATTGTTTGGAACAAAATTCAAAATATGAAAGGACGAAGATATTCTTTATGATTTGTGTTCTAGCATTGGTAATGCGAGTGGATGGTATAAAGCCAGACTTTAAGACCAAAACAATTACAGCATCTGCAACTGTTATCTACCAAGTACATGAAGGTAAGGGTCGGAGCAAACAACATATTTCATTGGGTTTCATTGTGTTATATATATAATATGTACTTAGTGTTTTGTATGAGAAAAAATATCTAACGAGGTTGGGAGAATTGATCATTGTCGAGGCTCTGCCGAGACAATTATCGATTCTCACAGCCGAGTTAGATATGTTTTCATACAATACACTAAGTACGTATTATATTTATCTTATAACCTCTATTTGCCTTGTTTTCGTAGATGTTTCTTACAGAAATGCAAGTTTCTGTAAATAACCGCATTATATCATTGTTCTAAAAATAACTATGTGATATCATAAAAAATATCATACAGGATGTTATCACATGGATATTTGTAAAGTTATAAGATAAAATGAAAACTAATGTCCCTATGTGGAGGGGATGATGTTGAAGACATCTGGCAACAGTTCGGAATGTCATTTCCAACACTGAGGGCACTGAGATTGCAGAGTACTTTACTTCAAAGTCTTTTTAACATGAAAAGAGCCTCCAAAATATTGTTCGAGTATTTTCTATTTCTCCTGTTTTGCCCTAGCAACGATATATTTTAGACTTTTATGCTTTTGTCTTGCATGTTTGTCTGTTACCTTTTAATAATAACTTTAAAATTGGCCACTTTTTGGCAAGGGGATATAGTAATGGTCTCCATCCATCACTAAACTTGTCCAGGACATATCTCCTAAATAATAGTAGCAATCAACTTGATACTTAATGGGTGGATAGATCTCATGAAGGAAAGTGCAGTGCACAATAACTACAACTCTTGCTTGCATAATTTTGGAGTTGTTGCAATTTGTTATTTTTGATACTTAGATTTTCCTAAAGTATAATTGCTATTAACTTGAAACTAAATGAGTGGATAGATCTCATGGAGGAGAAGTGCAGTGCACAAGAACTTCAACTCTTGCATGCATAATTTTGCACATGAAAATTATTAGGAAACCTGGATTAACACTGTTAGAGTTCATTTCTTCCAAAACATTGCAGGACAATTATGGGTCCACTACCTTAAAGAATATTCATTACTTCTCAATGATTTTATCTTTGGGAACCTCGATTAATTGTTAACACTGTTAGAGTTCATTACTTCCAGGAAGCTGCAGGACTATTACAGGTCCACTACATTAAAAAATATTTGTTACTTAAATGACTTTATCTTCTCAATAAAGGGAGCCATGATGTTAAGAATAAGGAAATAGAGCTGTTTTGGAAGATGAATTGCCAGGATATTAAGCTTCAAATTGGTCAGCAATACTATCTGATAACAAAGGAGGAGGGTCTAACGAGTCCAATACGAAAGGGAGGGAAAGACAGGTAAATATAGTAAAACTTGTTTTTAACGACCTCTAACGGGACCAGCAAAAAGGGGCCGTTAAAGAAAATGGTTGCTTAATACACATTTTGTCTACAAATAAGAAACATAGTTTTTGATTGAATATGCATATTTTTGCAAAATTCTCATTAATCCTATGATTTTAAAACTCAATAGAATCGTCCCATTGAGACGATTCTGGTGAGTTCTAACACCATAAGATTTGATGCTCAATAATTTTAAGACCAACTATATCTTCTTTTTTAAAATATTTTGATGTAAAGAAGGGGATTTAGAAAGCCGTCGCTTAAAAAAGATTGTCGCTTGATAGACGTGGTCGCTTCAGCAAGATTGACTATTCCATATGGGGTCTGTCATGAAATTTTATTTGAGACATGCTGATCTTTGCCAAGTCTACAATAGAAATGTTATTAAATCAATGGCTAATAGCGAAACAGTTATTACTGCCTATTATAATATGACCGATGTCGTAGGAGTGAAAAAAAATTAAATATTTTTGAAATTACACAGGTGTTATTACACTAGTGGAATAATTATGCAAATGAGCTCAGAGCAAATAGCAAGGCTATTTTGTAACCGCGACAATGTTGTCATAATGTATATATCGTGACATCAGTTTAAAACTACATTTTAAGTTTTGTGGAAAATTGAAATGTTGAATTTCAAGAATTTTGAAGATTTTTCACAAAAATACAGTTCATATCATAAATAGAATATAAAATTTCTGCTCATTAAAGACCAAATTTAGTAAACTCGTCATCTAAAACAGATAAAAACTTAGTGTAGCCTCGTTTTTATGTTTATAGATGACTTGTTTAATGAATTCGGTATTCAATGACCACTCATTCAATATTCTCTATTAATATATAGGCAGTTACAGCTGTTTTGAGCTGGACTTTGAACAGCTAAATAAAATTTTCTATTTGAGATGAGGTGAAGACAAGCTTGTCTCAAATAAAATAGAGAGACTTTTTCTTTTTCTCACATTAACAACTTTTTTCTATGTTTGAATTCTGAGTTTTTGGAACCCCTTATATTTGGTATGTGACATCGAGTAAGGGACCTATACTTTAGCTTGTTCGTGTAATGCCCTACGGTCAATCTTTTACCTGAGCAGATCCAAGTTTACATGGAAACATTTAAAGAAATCTTTTTCTCTGAAACCAGATATCTTTCATATTTGGTGCTTGTAGCCAATTAAGTTGACCTATATCCAGTTAGTTCATATCGTACTCCGAGATAAAAAATTAGACTGTCCCATTTCATCAAGAAACATAACAGAACACAGAGAGAAGACATTAATTTTAGGATATGCAACATTATATAGTGGACCTCCAAAAAGTTTTCTCATGTCAATCTCCTTGGGTTAGATTTAAGGGCTCTGCGTGGACTTTCTCCTAGCTGATATCCACCTGATTTTTACAAGGGGTGAATGAGACTCATGCAACAATCTAGGACTATTATGGTCTTCTTTTTAGCTCACCTGATCTTAACATTTCAATGTGAGCTTTTGTGATCACATTTTGTTTATTTCCCGTCAGAAAACCTCAACAAATATTTTAAAAATCCTCTTCTCCAAAAACAATTAGCATAATTCAACCAAATGGGTGAATCTTTTAAAAAGTTCTTTGTGATGTTTTGATTGACCCTTAATTATGGGCATGGCAGAGTAGGGTTTATTTTGATCCTGAAATCTTATATCATTTCATCACAAATCAGAGGGTCAAATCAATAAAATTTGACCAGAATGTCTTTGGGAGACCCTTTTTGAAACATGTTGACGAAATTGTGATCAGTGTCAAAATATGGTGTGGCAGGATGAGGGCCTAGTTTGACTTCGAATTTTTTAAACATGACTCTTCAGGTCCGTACAAACAACTTTTCACCTTAGACCAATTTCAATTTATTTCTAATTTAATTATGCTCCCCGAAGGGAGAGCATATAGCCTCCGCTTCGTCTGTCCGTCCGTAATTCTGTCCGTCCGTCCCCACCTATTTCTCCATAACCCTTGGGCCAAATCAAATGAAACTTACCATGTGAACTCCCTATGATATAGTGATGATGCATCTGTGACGTTTTTTGGATTTGAGGCCTCGTCACGGGGAAAAGGGGACTTGGGTAAAAAACAGTTTTTCCCAAGTTTCTCCTAGTCTAACAGTCAGAATTTAGTGAAATTTCATATTTGAGTAGCAAATCAGATGCCCTTTACTATAAACAATTTGAAATTAATGTAAAAAAAAATATCATGGAAAAAGGGGGCTAAATGTTTGTTACCTTTACGCTAGCGCGTAAAATACAGTTATTCTTTCATTTCTCCTAGTCTTATGCTCAGAATTTGATGAAATTTCACATTTCAGTAGCAAATCAGATGCCCTTTACCATAAACTATTTGAAAGGGGCAGGTTCAGAAAGGGGCATTTTTGGCCCTGTTACAAATTTTTATAAAAATGTGCTCATGAGTTTGTTTATGATCTATGATATGTAAAATGCAAGCTGAAAACATGATATTCTATCTTGCGTTGCCATGGATGAACCTTGGATCTACAAATTGATTTTTTTTCACCCATTCTTGATATAATACAGATTTAAGTATGCATAAAAAGTGTGATAAAATTTTGAACAGGCTATAAAAAAATGTTTTTTTACATCAAAACATGATGAAACATAATGCCATGGAAACACAACCAATTTTAATATAAAAATATCTGAATTTGGTAAAAAAAAAAGGGGGAATATTTGACAATATTCTATTGAATGTCAGAACCTTTTTTACTTTTCTTTTTTTTTTTGTTTCATAAATATATATATCCATTTATTAAATGTTAGATAGATAACTCTATTATTCTAACAAAAGGAAATATGTTACCATGGCAACCGCTAACAGGTTTATCAAGAGTTAATAGCATTTCACCTTTCATTTTTTCAGTAGAACATTTTGCATGGCATGTCCTTGATTTCAAGAAAAACTTAGAGAAAATGGTGGGTCTAAAGTAATGAATTGAGTTAAAAATATCCAAATTACTTCTGGTTGCCATGGAAAATGACTTGTGATAGTGAAAAAAAATCATTTCAGGAGTTTTCGAAGTCGCATATATCAGTTTTGCAAGAAACTAGAACTGTCGCAGAGCGGACTTATACCTCCCACAAGCACATTATCAAAATGCAAGTGCTATTAGTATAGGATGTGTTTGTAAAAAATATTGAGGTCATATGCAGCATTTGCATGAAGTTTCGTGATTTTAGGTTGCTTGGTTCTTCAACAAAAAATTGACTGTGACCTTGACCTTTGACCCATATGCATGTGATTTGCATTAAGTTTAATGGTTGAAGGTCGCTCGGTTCTAAGTTAGATTGGGAAAGGAAAATTGAACAAAGGTTGACTGTGACTTTAACCTTTGACCTGTGTCACCCAAAAATGATATGGGCACTTTCTTGGGTTATGGCCCAACAGTTGGCAACAGTTGTATAAAGTTTCATGACTGTAGGTCACCTGGTTCTTGAGTTAGAGTCCAGAAAGGAAAAGGTCTATGGTTGGACGGACGGATGAACAGACAGACAGACAGACAGACATGGTGAAACCAATATACCACCCTCTACTTCTTATAAAAATATATCAAAGTCATTACAAGAGGACTTTTACGTGTTTTGTCCTATACTGCTCACATAAGTATCCTGACTCACATGTTGTATTTAAATTAATAACCTTTAAACACAACTAATGACAACTTAATGCTCATTTTCAGCAAAATGGTTTTTGTTATCTAACACACTATAACATAACAAGATCTTTTTAGTATTTCAGCAAGTACATGCTTAAAATAATAAGAGACGGGGATGCTTGAATTACTAGTTACATTCTTACTATGCAGCCATATTGCAAAATGCTTTAAAAAAAACATGCACATCAGTCAAATGATTCCTAGGAAATTGCTATTACAGCTCCCTTTCTTGTGATAAAAATTGGGATGCTGCCAAATATCCTTTGGGTTCTTCTTTTTGACTAGAAAAAATAGCCTTAGCTAGTTTTTTAAGAGGTTTGAACGAAAACTGTCGTCATAACATCTTGGACAAGTTGGTCAAATGTGGTTAAAAGCAAGGTCACGAAGTCAAATTTTTGGGGATAAAAATATGGATACTCTACATGCCTTACTTTTTGGCCAACTAACCTGTCAGATCAAGTATCAAAATGAATTTTTACACATATTCAATACGGGTCAAGTGGGTCCAAAAACTTTATCTCCAGTCAAATATAAGAAAAATTGAAATTGAAAGACGTCTAAAGTGGTAACAAAGTGAATGTCCTTAAGACTCTTTTTCCCATGGCATACCTGGGAATACCGGTATAACCAAATCAATCAGATCCGTCCATACAGACAAATAATTGCAGCAATTTTGAGAAAGTTTGGAACAAAGTTGTGACCTCTGGCATGGAACAAAAGAAATAGTATATAAGGCTTCTTTTCCCATAATAAACCAGTGCCTCAGAATGAAACCATAATCAGTAGGGTCCTTCCTTACACAGTGACAAACATCCTAAGCAAGGTTAAGAAAGATTGATCCAAAATTGTAAGAAGGAAATCGTCTTTAAGGCTCCTTATCTTGTTAGCTCCACTGGCTGAAAGCCACTGGGGCTATTGTCATGGCGTTGTGTCCGTCGTGCGTCCGTCCGTCCGTGCGTGCGTGCGTGCGTCCGTCCGGTCGTAAACTTTTCTTTAAAAATCTTCTCCTCAGAAACTACTGGATGGATTTCAACCAAACTTCACAGGAATGATCCTTGGGTGACCCTCTTTCAAAGTTGTTCAAGAAATTTTGATCCAATGAAAAATATGGATTTAATGGGCGTGGCTAATTTCCAAATATGGTAAAAAGTGAGTTTTCTCAGATTCTAATCAATGGATACCAATCAAATTTTGCATGAATGATCCTGGGGTGACCCTTTATCAGTCTACAAAAAATCGTTGTGATCGGATGGTAAATATGCATTTTATGGGCAGAGGTCATTTCTCTATATGTTATATAGTGGAAACTTTGAAAATCATTTTCTCAGAATGTAACTGATGGATATCAACCAAATTTCACAGGAATGATCCTTTAGTGACCCTTTATCAGTCTACAAAAAATTATTTTGATTGGATGAAAAATATGCATTTTATGGGCAGAGGTCATTTCTCTACATGTTATATAGTGGAAACTTTGAAAATCATTTTCTCAGAATGTAACTAATGGATATCAATCAAATTTCACTGGATTAATCCTTGAGTGACCCTTTATCAGTGTACCAAAAATTATTTTGATTGGATTGAAAATATGCATTTTATGGGCAGAGGTCATTTCTCTATGTGTTATATATTGGAAAATTTGAAAATCATTTTCTCAGAATGTGATTTTTGGATATCAACTAAACTTCACTGGATCCTTGAGTGACCCTTAATCAGTGTACCAAGAATTATTTTGATTGGATGAAAAATATTCATTTTATGGGTGGAGGTCAATTATCAATTTGTTAAATAGTGGAAACTATGAAAAACATTTTCTCAGAATGTAACTGATGGATATTAATCAAACATTTTACGTATGATCTTTGGGTGACCCATTATCATGCAGCCAAAAATTATTTTGATTTGATGAAAAATACGTCTTTTAATAGCAGAGGTCATTTCTCTTTTTGTTATATAGTTGAAACTTTGAAAATCATTTTCAATATCAGTAGAGCCCCAAATATCTAAAAATCTAGTCAAAACATTTATTTGTTTTACAAGAATTTCAAGCCTGTGGAGCGACTCAAGCCATTCATGGCTTTCTAGTAACATATGTCGGAGTGCCACCACAAGCAACATTTCGTCTAGACAAACATTATGAGCAAGTTTGAGAAAGATCGAGCCAAAGTAGTGATCTCTTGTGCTAAAACCTTGACCTTTGTGATCAAGACACGATATTCATAACTTTTTTATGGACAATGTTGCCAACTTATGTGAAAATCCATTCATAGATGGGAGAGTAAACGACCAAAAATCAATATTATACCCCAATTTTGACCTGAGACCTCTTGCTATGACCTTGACCTTTAAAACCAAAACACAAGGTTCGGAGAAAACAAAACACAATATTCACAAACATTTTTTTTATGGACAATTTTGCCAACTAATGTGAAAATTCATCCATAGATGTGAGGGTAAACTACCAAAAACAATATTATTAACAACTTTTGACCTTTGGCCTCTTGCTGTGACCTTGACCTCTGGAACTCAAACACGAGGTTTGGAGAAAAAAAAACAAGATGTTCACAAATAATTTTTTCATGGACAATTTTGACAACTTCTGTGAAAATCCATCCATAGATGGGAAGGTAAACGACCAAAAATCATTATTATACCCCAATTTTGACCTTTGGCCTCTTGCTGTGACATTGACCCTTGAAACCAAAACACGAGGTTCAGGAAAAACAAAACGTCTAATGCCTATGTACAATATTGCCAACTTATGTGGAAATCCATTTTCAAATGCCTGTGATATTGACCAAAAATGAATATCATAACCGAATTTTGACCTTTGACCTCTGAGGGCAAAAAGTTAATTTTTAAGCTGGGAGCCACCCGACAACCAAAAATTGCTGGTAAGTTTTAGTTTTTAAAAATTGTAAGAATTTCACTATAAATGAAATAAAGTTGGTTGTGCAGTGGCGCCCATGGTTTTACTGGGTCTAAAGTTGTGATTTTCACCTTTTTTCTATGAATTTGCATAATTTGCATGTGTTTCTCTTCGATTTTCTACAAGAAAGTGACGCTTGACAAACACTTTGATGCCAGTATTTTGAAGTTCAATCACCACTTGCATGTATGATACATCAATATCAATAATTGAGTCAAATTAAAAAATCAAGAATTTTTAGGGCCAAATTCTGTAGTTAGTGAACCTGCTCCTTTGTGTCTAAAAATATGTCATGTAATAAGGGGGTTTAATGTATGTTACCTTTATGTTTGATGTATAAGATAACACATTATTTGAGTTCTTGCAATCTGACCACAGAGCATATCTCCAAAAGTATAATAGCTATCAACTTGAAACTTTATGGGTGGATAGATCTTACGGAGGAGAAGTGCAGTGCACAAGAACTACAACTCTTGCTTGCATAATTTTGGAGTTATTGCCCTTTGTTATTTTTGATACTTAGATTTTGTCTGGAGTATATCTCCTAAAGTATAATAGCTATCAACTTTAATCTTTATGGGCGGATAGATCTCATGGAGGAGAAGTGCAATACACCTGAACTACAACTCTTGCTTGCATAATTTTGGAGTTATTGCCCTTTGTTATTTTTATTACTTAGATTTTATTGGAGGCAAATCTTTGACAGTACAAAAGAATCCTTTATCTATTAGGCTTCAGTTTACTATCAAGCTTTCTTGGCGGGGGATGTCCATGTCCAACATGGCTCTTGTTTTAAGCTCACCTGAGCACGAAGTGCTCAAGGTGAGCTATTGGGATTGTAGAATGTCCGTCGTGCGTCGTCCGTCGTCCACAATTTCTTTAAACATCTTCTCCTCCTAAACCAGTGGGCCAATCTTGATGAAACTTGGCAGGGATAATCCTTGGGTCAAGCTCTACCAAAGTTGTTCAAATAAATGAAATCCACCCTTAACTTTTCCTTTACCCTTAACAAAAAGGGTGAAAATATGAAAATCTTTAAAAATCTTCTTCTCTGAAACCAGAAGGCAGACAGCTTTCATATTTGGTATGTAGCATCATCTAGTGGACCTCTACCAAGTTTGTTCATATCAAGACCCTGGGGTCATATTTGGGCTTAGCCCGGGCCCAACCCTTTTTACATAGAATCAAAGAGCGAAAATCTTTAAAAATCTTCTTCTCTGTAACAAGATGGAAGACAGCTTTAATATTTGGTGTGTAGCATCACCTAGTGGGCCTCTACCAAGTTTGTTCATATCAAGACCCTTGGGTCATATTTGGGCTTTGCACGGGTGCATCCCTTTATCTCTTATGAGCACGAAGGGTAAAAAAATGAAAATCTTCAAAAATCTTCTTCTCTGAAACCAGAAGGCAGACAGCTTTCATATTTGGTATGTAGCATCATCTAATTGACCTCTACCAAGTTTGTTCATATCAAGACCCTAGGATCATATTTGGGCTTCACCCGGGTGCAACCCTTTTTACATAGAATCAAAGAGCGAAAATCTTTTAAAATCTTCTTTAATCGAAACCAGAGGGCACACTGCTTTCATTTTTGGTATGTAATATCATCTTGTGGGCCCCTACCAAGTTTGTTCATATCAAGACCCTTGGGTCATATTTGGGCTCCACCTGGGCGCATCCCTTTCAGCTCATCTGAGCACGATGGGTGGAAATGGGAAAACCTTCAAAAATCTTCTTCTCTGAAACCAGAAGGCAGCTAGACAGTTTTCATATTTAGAATGTAGCATCATCTTATGGACCTCTTCCAAGTTTGTTCATATCAAGACCCTGGGGTCACTTTTGGGGTCCACCCGGGTGCATCCCTTTTTACATAGAATCAAAGAGCAACAAGAGCCATCAGAGACGGATTATGCTCCCCGAATAAGGCATTGTCACAAAAACAAGAGCCATGTTGGACATGGACATCCCCCGCCACAAAAGCTTGATAGTAAACTAAAGCCTAATAAATTAAAGATTCTTTTGTACTGTCAGAGATTTACCTCCTATTAAATGTATTAAAAATAACAAAGGGCAATAACTCCAAAATTATGCAAGCAAGAGTTATAGTTCTGGTGTATTGCACTTCTCCTCCATGAGATCTATCCATCCATAAAGTTTCAAGTTGATAGCCATCATACTTTAGGAGATATGCTCCAGACAAAATCTAGGTAACAAAAATAACAAAGGGCAATAACTACAAAATTATGCAAGTAAGAGTAGTAGTTCTAGTGCACTGCACTTCTCCTCCATGAGATCTATCCACCAATAAATGTTCAAGTTGATAGCTATTATACTTTAGGAGATATGGTCCAGATATAATCTAAGTATCAAAAATAACAAAGGGCAGTAACTCCAAAATTATGCAAGCAAGAGTTGTAGTCCTTGTGCATAGCACTTCTCCTCCATGAGATCTATCCACCCATAAAGTTTCAAGTTGATAGCTATTTTACTTTAGGAGATAATTGCTCCAGACATAATCTAAGTATCAAAAATAACAAGGGGCAATAACTCCAAAATTATGCAAGCAAGAGTTGTAGTTCTTGTGCACTGCACTTCTCCTCCATAAGGTCTATCCACCCATAAAGTTTTAAGTTGATAGTTATTATACTTTAGGAGATATGCTCTGTGGTCAGATTTCAAAGACTCAAATATAAAGGTAACAAACATTAGACCCCCTTTTTGCATGACATATTTTAAGACACAAATTCCAAATAGTTTAGGGTAATGAGCATCTGATTTGCTACTCAAATGTGAAATTTCATCAAATTCTGAGCATAAGACTAAGAGAAATTAAAGAATAACTGTAATTAAGCGCTTACGTAAAGGTAACAAACATTAAGCCCCCTTTTTCCATGATATATATTTTTTTTATGTTAATTTCAAATTGTTTATAGTAAAGGGCATCTGATTTGCTACACAAATATGAAATTTCACTAAATTCTGACTGTTAGACTAGGAGAAATTTGGGAAAAACTGTTTTTTACCCTAAGTCCCCTTTTCCCGTGACGAGGCCTCAAATCCAAAAACCGTCATAGATGCATCATCACTATATCATAGGGAGTTCACATGGTAAGTTTCATTCAATTTAGCCCAGGGGTTATGGAGAAATAGGTGGGAACGGATGGACGGACGTACGGACAGACAAAGCGGCGGCTATATGCTCTCCCTTCGGGGAGCATAAAAAGGCATATCTGTCTTGCTCTTTGCTGAAAACGTTCCATGGTATTGATCTTAGGCAATTATCTTCTTTTTGACATCTGCCTTTCTAATTAATGTGATGTCCCAGGGGTCATAGAGACTCAGGTGAGCGATCTAGGACCATCTCTCCTCTTGTTGTGACAATGCCTTATTCGGGGAGCATAATCCGTCTCTGACGGCTCTTGTTTCACTTGGGGCCACCAAGATTTGTGCATTCTGATTGGCTGAAAAGTTGGTTTAAGTCCTCAATGACAACAATTTTTTGTAATTAATAAATGAACAGTTTTGCCTCGATATATGCCTCAATAGAGGTATTAAACTAAAAATCTAATCACACTCATGTATGAATCCGCTTTGCATATTCATGCAGTGTGATTAGGCTTTTAGTTTCATACCTCAATGAAATCAAAAAATACTCTCTTCATCTCTTTAATGATTTAACTCTTTTAACAGTTGGAAGTACCAGCTTTCTGGAAAGACTGTAATTGTTAAGCAGAGCCAATGGGCAAAGAAGAGATTTTCACGTGCCGAAATGCGTCAACTATCGAGGGACGAGAAAAAAGCAGTTTTCCTTCAGCAGATCATGACTAAATATGAAGATCTTATGGCAAAAGGATGTCTTTTATAAATACAATCAACATTATTTTGTATTTCGGACATACAGAGTGAGTGAGTGATTTATTAGACACGGTTTAATCCATCGAGTTGTTAGTATGCTTTAGTCCATAAAGACAATTTTTAATAAGTTCCTAAAACTTTTATCTAAACTTCTGTTAATTGATTTGTGTCATTCCATTCACTCATGTTTAGAACTCTATTAAAGCTATTGTTACTTCTTGTTTTGTACATTAATTTTTATTTTCGTATTGTCATTGTACATGTATTATTAAAATGAATTATGAAAATATTTACTGTTTTAATTTCTTCCTGAGGTTTTCCTTTCCTATTGGTGTAACATACATATTTGATTCACAAAAATTTTATGAAAAAAAGACTGCAGGATAAAAATTACTCTGAATAATTTGATACTTCACAGGTGTTATGACACTTATTGAAATAGTGAAACCATTTTCATGGGTTAAAAATAAATGCTGAATTCGATGGCTCAGCACGAAACAGTTGTAACTCCCTATATGTTTATAGGGAGTTACAACCATTTCGCGCTGATCCCTGGTAATGGTCATGTCACTGATTAGTCTCTTGGCAGGATCAACATTTACTTATAATTTATTGCCACCAGTCTGACGGACCTTTTAACCACAAATCTTACAGGTCCTCCCTGATAAAAACAGGCCTTCCATGCATGTAAACTTATTCTTTAGCAATTTAAAGAGTAATATATAAAGAAAATAGTGTGATAAAAGAAGAAATTGCTTATGACAAGCAATATGTCTTGAAACTTGGTCAGAATTTTTGTCTCCATCAAATCTTGGTGAAGATTGAAATTTGGTCAAGTGAGGTCAAAAATGGGGCTGATATAGAAAAAATTGTTTGCACTTGAAAGGCCACATATTTGGTCCAAATGTCTTGAAATGTGGTCAGAATGTTAGTCTCTATCAAATCTTTGTCAAGTTTGAAACTGGGTCAAGTGGGCTCAAATGTTGGGTCCAAACTAAGAAAAACCTTGGTCACTCCAGAGGCCACATATTTGGTTCAAATGTCTTGAAACTTGGTAAGAATGTTGTCTGCTTGAAATCTCGGTCAAGGTTGAAATTAAGTGTCAATAGGTCAAATTTCTAGACAAACCTAGTGGGCACTCTAGAGGCCACATATTTGGCCAAAATGTCTTGAAACATGGTCAAAATGTTTGTTTCCATGAAATATCAGTCAAGTTCAAAAATGAGGTTAACAAGTCAAATTTTGGAAGATCCATGTTTGGACTCGAGAGGAAAAATATTTGTTTGAACATATTGTCAGAATGTTTTTCTTGAAATCTTAGACGAGTTCGAAAGAGGGTAAAAAACTAGGACACCTCTTCAAATCCTTAAATTCTTTTAGTTCTTTAGAGCCAACATATTTGACTCAATTGTCTTGAAATTTAATTGGAATGTTTGTCTTCTTGATATCATGGACTTTTGTTGAGCCAGTCATAAATTTCAAATAAGTAGTTTTGACACATTGCCACCTTTGTCAACAAAATGCCTCAGGTGAGCGCTTAAGGTCAAATAGTCCTCTCAAAGGCCTCAGGTGAGTGCTTAAGGGCCAATGGTTCTCTTGTTTCTTTGCTCTTGATAGTCAAGTTTTGATGAAAATATATCCAAAAATGAAGGAGGAGTTGTGTTAACCAAGAAAATATACTTAAAAAGCTGCATATCCCATAATGTCCCCTAATTGCACAAAGCGGCAAAATTGGCTATGGTCACATGAGAAATATTTTCTTTAAGTTTCATGACAATTAATCCATAAATGAAGAAGTTGTGTAAATATTAAATATGACTAAAGGCCTCTTCGTACATCACAAACCATGTTATCACCAAACGACCATTAAATGTACATGGTCAATTAATAGGGAACATTCTATGCAATTTCACTAATATATAAATAGTTTCAGCAAAGTAGCATTACTTCACACAATGAAATAGATTATTTTAAAATGGTCGACAATATTAAGAAATTTCGTCACTTTTAAGACCAAATGGAAATGTCTGCCACAATTGTCTAATCTGAGCCTTTTTGACCTTGTGCGTAAAAAGTCAAAAACAATTGACGAACAAATGTAGAAGATTTTAGAACCGTGACCAATGGAGAGAAATAGCTGATCTATTTGCCAGAAGATCCAATGTATTGACAATTCCCTATTAACCCTTTGCTGTTAATCCCTGCTTTTTACGTGTCTGTGATTTTATGATTGAGAAAACATTGTGAAAAAAAGAAGCAATTTCTTCTTTTTCCACACTATTTTCTACCCTACTGAATGGTTATTTTTCAAATTAAATCCAATTTAAATTTTCGTCTGCAAAACCTTTGAATTTGGACAGGTCTAAAAATTTGTAAAACAGGAAAGGGTTAAATACCTGACATCATTATTGCCAAAAAAATAGACATTATGACGAAAAATTGTAAAAAGTTTGACATCAAACAGAGTGGACATATAGGTACGAGTATTATAACAAATCATATATGAATGAAAATTTTATTTTGTCTGCTATATAGATGAATATTTACACAATTAATCTATTGGGTCATATCAGAACCATAATTGTTTAGAATAAGGACAGATATTATAAAACACCCTGCATAACAATCATTCTGGGCAAGTTTGAAGACAATCGAATGAAAAAATGTGGATTTTAAAGCATTGTTGAGTATTTTACAATAAAATTAATTTTCACTTGGCCCCTTTTCCAGTGACTCTGGACTGATCAGGTCCATAGTCAGAAGGGAACCATCCTTGTTATATATAGTGCAACCATTCTGAGCAAGATTAAACGACAAATCATAGGAAAACTGTGGATATAAGAGCTTTAATGAGAATTTTCTAATGAAATTTCATTTCAAGGGGTCAGCGCAATACTATTGTAAGTGCCTATAGATATATAGGCACTTACAATAGTATTGCACTGACCCCTCCATTTGGCCTGTCAATATCTTGTGATCCCCTACAGATCAAGCCTATTTTCCAAAGAAACCATCCTTGTGATGGTGTAATTGTTCAGGACAAGATTAAGGACAATGGGATAAATTCTGAGCAAGATTAAGGACAAATTGATGAGGCTATGGACTTTTTAGAGCATTAACAAGGATTTTCTAATTAATTTTTCATTAGGATCCTTCTTCCATGACACTTGACCGATCTGATCTATTTTTTCGAAAGAAACTTTTTTGTGATGGTCCAATTGTTCTGACCAAGTTTGAAGACTATAGGGTAAAAACTGCGGACTCTTGGGCACTAACAAGCAAAATGACAGACAGATGGACCATGGATGGAAAAGCAGTTTGGTTATATCTCTTCAATCAGTAGCGCTAAAAATAGATCCTTAATGTGTATATTCAAGAACACCCATTAGAGAATATCTTTCTGGGCTGTCATTTTGTCATGGTAGAATATAATTATCAGATAAATTGTGCCAGATTGTTAAAAAATAGTTGTAACAAAATGGATATCTTATACTACAGTATTTTGATAAATTGACATTGTCTTGGATTTACCACTTGATACTCATTATTTAAATGTAGGGGCTTAATAATAATAATGATAACAAGAGCCATGTCAGAAATGGCCATCCCCCGCAATGAAAGCTTGATAGTAAACTGAAGCCTAATAGATTAAGGATTCTTTTATAAATTAAGAGATTGGCCCCCCTACAAAATCTAAGTATTAAAATAACAAAGGGCAATAACTCCAAAATTATGCAAGTAAGAGTTGTAGTTCTTGTGCACTGCACTTCTCCTCCATGAGATCTATCCACCCATAAAGTTTCAAGTTGATAGCTATTATACTTTAGGAGATATGCTCCGTACAAACTCAAGGTATTAAAAATAACAAAGGGCAATAACTCCAAAATTATGCAAGCAAGAGTTGTAGTTCTTGTGCACTGCTATTCTCCTCCATGAGATCTATCTACCCATGAATTTCAAGTTGATAGCTTTTATACTTTAGGAGATATGCTCCAGACAAATTTAAGTATTAAAAATGACAAGGGGCAATAACTCCAAAATTATGCAAGCAAGAGTTGTAGTTCTTGTGCATTGCACTTTTCCTCTATGATATCTATCAACCCATAAAGTTTAAAGTTGATAGCTATTATACTTTAGGAGAATATTTAAAATGTTTAATTATCCTCTACCGGTTTCACAATCGTTCATCAGGAACTAAACATAGTAACTTTGTAATGATCAAATACTCTCTTCATCTCTTATGCCCCAAGTGTTTCCTTTGAAGTTTTGTTGTTATCTTCTCAACAGTTTCAAAGAGCAAGATTTTTCTTTATTTTATCATTTGGGGCCATTTTTAGCACCACTGCTGGAAGGTTACCAAGCTATTGTCATTGGGGAGTTTCAATTGTGCATCCATGTGTTAACCTTTTCTTTAAACATCTTCTCCTCCTTAATTGATGGGCAAATTTCAATGAAACTTGATAGAAATGTTCCTTTGGTTAACCTCTTCATAAACTGCTAAATTGCTGGGTCAGTTGGTCCGTCCATAGAACATTTTTTGTTCAGAGCATATCTCAAAAAGTATGCAAGCAAGAATCATGAATATTCACAGGTGGATATATCTCATTGAGAAAAAGTGCAGTGCACAAGAATAGTTACTCTACTAGTCATATTTCTTGAGTAATTGCCCTTTGTTAAATGACAAAGAATATGCCATCGACAAGCTCTTATGGGGAGTGCCAGAAAGCTAGTGGAGCAATACAGGCCCTCCTATGCCTCTTGTTGGTTGACATGGCAGCCAGAGGCTTCCAAGTTATCATCCCAATCAAGATTAAAAGAAAGAAACTAAGTCCCAAGCATCATTCCTATGAAGTTTAAATGAATCCTACCTGGTACTTTCACAAAACAAGAGGGCCGTTGGCCCTGGGTCGCTCACCTGAGAAAAAAGCTTCATTACCTAGGTATGTCCATGCAACCACAGAAAAAGAGATTTTCTATTATTCAATTAGATAACATTTGAAATAATCCTCCCCCCCCCCTCTGCTCCTCCCCTGGTCATTATTTATTTAAGCTTTTTTCATAAAAGGTCTGTGATCAGCTAATCTATGCCAGATATACAGGCTGAGTCTGAGACTTTTAAAGTTTTCTTTAATGAGTTGATCAATCCATGTCAAATATATAGGCTGTAGGGATTCAAAATTCTCAACAAAGCACTCCCCCCTCCCCCAAGATGCTCTGCACCTGGTGAATCTACAGTCATTATTTTAGCTTTTAGCTTATTCAATTAATGTCCATATGCTGATCATCCATATCAATTTTCAAGTCTGTAGGACTCCTGGTTCATTAGAAGAAGTTTAAAGATTTCAAAAATGATCCAAAGTACTACCCCCTCCCCAAGACACTCAGCACCTGGTGACCCTACAGTCATGATTTAAGCTATTTTTATTAATGTCAATATATTGATCACCCATGACAATTTTCAAGTCTGTAGGGTTCCTGATCCAGGAAAAGAATAAGGTTAAAGATTTCAAAATAGATCCAAAGTACTACCCCCTCCCCCCTAATGTTCCGCATCTGGTGGCCCTACATTCATGATTTTAGCTACTTTATTTTAGATCCATATGCTTATCATCCATGCCAATATTGAAGTTTGTAGGGCTCCTGGTTCTTTAAAAGATGAAGGTTAAAGTAGCAAAATTTTGACAAAAGTACTTTCCCCTCCCCCCTGGTGCTCCGCATCTGGTGGCATTACAGTCATGATTTTTATTAAGGTCTATGAGCTGATCCTCCATGCCAATTTTCAAGTCTGTAGGGCTTGTGGTTCAGAAGAAGAAGAAGGTTAAAGATTACAAAATTTTCACAAAAGTACTACCCCCTCCCCCCTGGTGCTCCGCACCTGGTGAATCTACAGTCATGATTTTAGCTATTTATATAAAGGTTCATATGCTTATCATCAATGCCAATATTCAAATCTATCAGGCTCCTGGTTCAGAAGAAGAAGAAGGTTAAAGATTACAAAATTTTCACAAAAGAACTACCCCCTCCCCCCTGGTGCTCCGCACCTGGCAGCCCAACAGATATGATTTTAGCTATTTTTATTAAGGTCTATGAGCTGATCATCCATGCCAATTTTAAAGTCTGTAGTGCTCCTAGTTCTTTAGAAGATGAAGGTTAAAGTAGCAAAATTTTCACAAAAGTACTACCCCGTCCCCCCTTGTGCTCCGCACCTGGTGGCATTACAGTCATGATTTTAGCTATTTTTATTAAGGTCTATGAGCTGATCCTCCAATCCAATTTTCAAGTATGTAGGGCTTGTGGTTCAGAAGAAGAAGAAGGTTAAAGATTACAAAATTTTCACAAAAGTACTACCCCCTCCCCCTGGTGCTCCGCACCTGGTGAATCTACAGTCATGATTTAAGCTTTTTATATAAAGGTCCATATGCTGATCATCCATGCCAATATTCAAATATGTCAGGCTCCTGGTTCAGAAGAAGAAGAAGGGTAAAGATTACAAAATTTTCACGTAAGTACTACCCCCTCTCCCCTGGTGCTCCGCAACTGGCAGCCCAACAGATATGATTTTAGCAAATTTTATTAAGGTCTATGAGCTGATCATCCATGCCAATTTTAAAGTCTGTAGTGCTCCTGGTTCTTTAGAAGATGAAGGTTAAAGTAGCAAAATTTTCACAAAAGTACTACCCCGTCCCCCCTGGTGCTCCTCACCTGGTGGCATTACAGTCATGATTTTAGCTATTTTTATTAAGGTCTATGAGCTGATCCTCCATGCCAATTTTCAAGTCTGTAGGGCTTGTGGTTCAGAAGAAGAAGAAGGTTTAAGATAACAAAATTTTCCCAAAAGTACTACCCCTCCCCCCTGGTGCTATGCACCTGGTGAATCTACAGTCATGATTTTAGCTATTTATATAGAGGTCCATATGCTGATCATCCATGCCAATATTCAAATCTGTCAGGCTCCTGGTTCAGAAGAAGAAGAAGGTTAATGATTACAAAATTTTCACAAATGTACTACCCCCTCCCCCCTGGTGCTCCGCACCTGGCAGTCCAACAGATATGATTTTAGCTATTTTTACTAAGGTCTATGTGCTGATCATCCATGCCAATTTTCAAGTCTGTAGAGCTCCTGGTTCTGAAGAAGAAGCTTAAAGATTACAAAATTTACCCAAAGTACTACCCCCTCCCCCTGGTGCTCCGCACCTGGTGGCATTACAGTCATGATTTTAGCTATTTTTATTCAGGTCTATGATCTGATCATCCATGCCAAGTTTTAAGTCTGTAGGACTCCTGGTTGAGAAGAAGAAGAATTTTAAAGATTTTCTAAAAATTTCATATTTGTTGTCATAGCAACCAGAGTTTTTCATGGATTTCAATTCTTTTAGCTTTTTTTGAAGGGGACAACCTAAGCAACATTTCTGTAAAATTTGGTGTTAATCGGCTTGGTAGTTTAGGAGGAGATGTCGTTTAAAGAAATTGTTGACGGACGCCGGACGACGACCGACAGACGGACGCCGGACGAAAGGTGATCACAATAGCTCACATGAGCACTTCGTGCTCAGGTGAGCTAAAAATATGTTTATGAAATAGGACACAGACAGGCACATTCACAACAAACACCAGGCCATGAGCCCATCTGAACTTCAGCCATTGGAGCCAATAGGCGCAGAAAACTGATAAACAGACTGACAGGGTGCAAACAAAGTCCTCATTTGGCTTTGCAGATAGGGGACTAATGAACAAACAAAATCATCACTTCACAACTAAATGTTTAATTGTTTCTAAATATAAAACATTTTAAGGTCCTATTTCTAAATAAAGAATAATGTTTTTAGTCTTTTTTCAAAAGTAGCTTGGGAGACATTGTGGTAAAAGAATATCAAAAACAAGTGCATGTCGTATTGCGATGCAATACAGGAGTCCCCCACCGGATAACAAAAAATCCTTTCTTTGATATATCTCTTACTTACTAGATCTTCTTCTCAATGAGATCTACCAGTGTACAAAGTTTGAAGTTTCTAGGGCTTATAGTTTAGGAGATAAGTACGGGACAAAAATGTAAGGATAGAAACAACAAAGGGCAATAACTCAAAAAGTGGACATGGCAAAGTGACAGTTCTTGTACATGACACTTGTGCTCAATGATATCTATAAGTGTAGCAAGTTTGAAGTTTCTAGCACTTATGGTTTAGAAGATATGTTCCGGAAAAAAATGTAAAGGTAAAAACAACAAAGGGCAATAACTCAAAAAATGGGTGTGGCAGAGTTACAGTTCTTGAACATGACACTTGTCCTCAATGAGATCTATAGGTGTACAAAGTTTAAAGTTGCTAGCACTTATAGTTTAGGAGATATGATCTGGACAAGAATGTAAGACTAAAAACAACAAAGGGCAATAACTAAAAAAGTGGACATGGCAGAGTAACAGTTCTTGTACATGACACTTGTCCTCGATAAGATCTATCAGTGTACAAAGTTTGAAGTTGCTAGCACTTATGGTTTAGGAGATATGATCCGGACAAGAATTTAAGGGTAAAAACAACAAAGGGCAATAACTCAAAAAGTGGGCGTGGCAGAGTAACAATTCTTGAACATGACACTTGTCCTCAATAAGATCTATAAGTGTACAAAGTTTGAAGTTGTTAGCACTTATAGTTTAGGAGATATAGCCCGGACAAGAATGTCAGGCTGAAAACAACAAAGGGCAATAACTCAAAAGTGGGTGTGGCAGAGTTATGGATTTTGAACATGACACTTCTCCTCAATGAGATCTATAAGTGTACAAAGTTTGAAGTTGCTAGCACAAATAGTTTAGGAGATATGTTCCGGACAAGAATAGAAGGGTAAAAACAACAAAGGGCAATAACTCAAAAAGTGGGCGTGGCAGAGTAATGGTTCTTGAACATGACACTTCTCCTCAATGAGATCTATAAGTGTACCAAGTTTGAAGTTGCTAGCACATATGGTTTAGAAGATATAGCCCGGACAAAAGTGTGACGGACAGACGGACGGACGGACGGAATTGAGCAAACCTATAGTCCCCCAACGGGTAACCGGTGGGGGACCAATAACAACATGGAAACCCCAAAATTGCTTCATTTCACAAAGATTTCTATCCAGTGAGAACTAGTCTACAAATTTCTTCATGAAAAACAGTTAAATTTTAGTTGTGTCCATCAATAGTTGTGTGTTCTGATTGGCTGAAAAGTTGATTTAATTCTCAAATGAAAACAATATTGAGTACACATTCTGTGTGTAAGCTTTAAAAAAAATGTAGTCCTGTATAAAATTTGTTTCTTAACTAACAAATCTTAAATTTCTATGCCCCCGTATAGAGAGATCGGGGGGCATATTGTTTTACTCATGTCTGTCTGTCTGTCTGTCTGTCTGTCCGTCCGTCCGTCCGTCCTTCTGTCCGAAAAGTTAACCTGAAAACTTAACCTTGCCAATATCTTCAAGCCTATTCAAGATACAAAGCTAATATTTGGCATGATGATAGATCTAAATGATCCGCATCCGCTGGTACCAAAATCAAGGTCATGTGACAAGGTCAAGGTCATCTGTCAAGGTCAAACTTAAAAAAAAATGCTGTTATGGGGGCATTCGTGTTTCACAAACACATCTTGTTGATTCATGATATTAAACTATAAGATATGAAGATAATATTTGTTGATTTTATACAGGTATGAAAGTAAAAATCTTGCGATACTCACATATGAATCAGCCTCATATAGTGATTAGATTTCTAGTTTTATACCTCAGTGAATTCAACGTCACTAATTTCATCTCTTAATTATTCAGCTGAATTATATTTGAATTCTTTTTCTATTTTAACCTGTTTAAAAGTTGTTCATTTGGTAAAGAGTTTAAGATAAAAGAGCCTGTGTGTGACATTTCCAACAATTTGAAATGTTACTGAGGTGCAAACTTTGAGAGACGTAGACAGCCACAAACTGTAGATATAAAGTTGTCTGATGGTCTACAGATACTTTGAGACTTTATCTATCTACTAAGTGCATAGTGACGACTCTGGCCAGACTGTGTGGATACACAGGCTGATCAGAATCTTTGCTTTGCGCATATTTGAAATTGTTGGAAATGTCACGCACAGGCTCAAATGACAAAATGAGTTATGAGACTATAATGACTAGCTCTCCCGACATCCATCAGCCATCAGTTCCTCGTATTTATTCATTATCCCTTTGAAAAGGTCTTTCTTGCTTGACTGTTCAACAAAGACAGTAGTATCCATCAATTCATATCTGTTGTACCTAGAAACCATAAAAATAAAAGAGCACTGCTTACAAATGCCAACGGTCGACTGTTGGGTGCTAGAAAGTGGATAAAAAAAAAAATCTATTCTGAAAAGGGGCATAGTTTGCACTATATGCTCATAGAATTATCCCCCTTTATAGAATAGGTTGCTCTTTTCATAGTGAACAGGGGCCCGTTTTATTATTAAACGTATTACGAAAAAATGATGGCAAGTCAAAATCACAAATCGTACCTTTTGTTTTCATTTATTGTTATATTCTGCCTTGCAATAATCTCATAGGAATCGTCTCTAGAAGACGATTCAAATGAGATAATGCATGGAAGAATTCCATATTTAGTTTCTACTGTAGAAGTAACTTTAATTTTTGACTTTCACAAAAAATGATCATAAGATTTTTAGTAAAACATGCCCCAGGTGTGTATTCAAGTGAATACATTCAGTAGAAACAACGATGATAACAACAAGGTTATAGAAGTACCTAGGGTTTTCTCCAAAATCAGCCGAGCAGGGCGTCAACTCAAAATTTTGAAGAATATATAGAAATATAGGACATTTCAGAGTAAAAATATAGGACAAATATAGGACACTAATATAGGATACTTATGGCTGCCACTGTACCAATAGCCATCCCTAGCCATCATTTTATTATCATTTCTTACTGAAAGCTTTGCTTTAAGCATATTTCTACACAAATACAAGAGGATGTTGAAAGAAAGAATTTCAAAGGTTTTTCTTAATTTTACGTCTATCTGTTACCAAGGCAACCAATATTTTGTTATAAAATTAAATCCTTTAACAAATTTGATAGAAGTTCACTAAAGAAATATCCCTACCAAGGACGTGTGGTGTCCGTGGTCTAGAGGTAGAGCGTCAGCCTCAGTTAAAATGACGTTAGCCCTCGAAACTGTGAGTGAAAACATTCAACGTCGCCAACGCTACTCATTTAAGTCACTGACGTGAAACGATCAAACCCTAATATAAATATCCCTAGATTCTTGACTAACGGCTGAAAAATCTTAATTTTTGAGAATGATTCATCATTCTCAAAAATGAAGATTTTTCAGCCGTTATTTACTGTAAAAGATATCAACTACAGTGCTATTTTTTCTTACACTGTTTCCGCCTAACAAAATACACGATTTTGTAACATGCACGATTTTGTTACATACCCATCCGCCTTACATACATCCTAGGTATGTTGCATTTTACGGAAATGGCCGAGTGATGTTCCGAATGTTATTAGATAGAATTGAAGTCTTTTTACAACTATGGTAGACTTCAAACCAAGAAATATCCCTATCCAAGTTTAAGCCTGATTTGCTGAGTGGTTAAGAACGAAAATATTTTTTTTAGGATTTTTATAAATTTTCAGCCTTTTCCTACCGTGACAACCTGGGTTTTGGTGGATTTTGTGTCTTGTAACAACTTTGGTAGTTTCAGCTTGATTGGTTTGGGTTAGGAGGAAAAGATGTTTAAAGAAATTATTGGAAGGACAGACAGAGGGACAGTTGATGGTCAAACAATTGACAGTGAGTTATCAAAATAGTTTACCTTGAGCACTTTGTGCTTGGGTAAGCTAAAAAGCATAAACTTTAACAAGAGGACCAATATGGTCCTAGTTTACTCATCTGACTCTCCTTGACCCCTGGGACACCACATGAATAAGATTGAGAGAAGATAATATTAATGCCAGAGACTTTTTCATGGTAGATGATAGTTTAACTTTATTTTTATGTAGAAAGGGATACACATAGTAGCATAATATAAACTAGCTTAGTTTCAGTCAATTTGACGAAGCTTCATACAAAATTGACAACAGGGCTTTTATATGAACATAATTTGTACAGGTCCAATAATAATAATTTGATAATGATAAATATCAAATATTAAAGCTGACTGCTGTCTGGTTTCAGAGAACCATTCGAAGATTCCCCTCTTTATTCTTTGTAAAATAGGAAGCACCTGGGCAGACCCCAAATTTGACAAGGACATGATATAAATATATTTGGTAGAGGTCCACTAGATGTTGCTACATACAAAATACAAAAGCTGTCTCAGCCTTCTAGTTTTAGAGCAGAAGATTTTGAATAATTTCTCTTTTACTACTATGTTATATGGGTTGTGCCCATGCAGCGCCAAAATATTACACCAAGACATGATATAAACAAACTTGAAAGAGGTCCACAAGATGATGCTATGAAAGCTGTCTGCCAACTGATTCAGGGGAGAAGATTTTTAAAGATTTTCTCCTTCAAATTTGTTATATGGGTTTGCCAAGGTAGGGTCAAAAGTTTACCCCAAAGATCTAGAGGAAAGACATGATAAAAACTAATTTAGTAGTCAAGTAGAGATCCATTAGCTGATGCTACCTACCATATATGATAGCTGTCTGTTTTATGGTATCAGAGAAGATTTTCATAGCATTTTATAGCTGCCATGGCAACCAGACTTAAGGACGGATTGCACTTTTTTGAACAACTTTGATAGAGCATAACCCTAAGAATATCTATATATAAAGTTTCATAAAGATTTGCCAATTTAAGAGTAGAAGATAAAGAAATTGTGGATGAGGAATGAAGGACGTCAGACATTGAACAACCGCAATAGTTCACCTTGAGCACTTCTTTCTCAGGTGAGCTAAAAAGTAGAATAAAAAAATTGAAATCTAGCATAGCTTTTATTCATAAAACAATTGCTTTACCAATTTGTAATAGAAATACAATTATCTCAGGGATTAAACAGCAAAGGGTTAAGGGTTCAGTGCAAGACTACTTAGTGTACATACAATGTATTTGCACTTAGTACACTCTTGTGCTTAACCCTGGACATATAAGCTGTGGCGTAATTCTTACTGAATTCTTAATGTCCAGTTTTTCAGAGATTTTGCTTACGGTTAAGGGACTTTTTATGATAGTTGTTAATAAAATTTGTCTCTTAAAAGAAGTGGTAGTTCAAGCAACATCACCTTTACACTATTGATACTTACAGTTCTTTCCCACCTGCTGAATCACTATATTCACCATCTTTAGTAATCAAGTAATAAGGCCTATTCAATTTGAGCTCATTCTTTATCCATTCACAATTCATCTTCCAATAAAGTTCAATCTCATCATTTTTGTTGTATTCTTGACGACCTGTAAAATTCTTTAAAATATGACCTACGTTGCGGGAGTGTAATAAACCCATTGAATATTTTTGATATTATAGACCTGCAATTTCAAGTGAGTGATCAAAGATCAATTTTACATTGAAAATGATAGGAGATAACGCTTTCTCGGACCTCACTCTTTCTTGCGGAACTATACACGGGTGTTATTACACTAGTGGAATAACAATGCAAATGAGAAAAGACCGAATAGCAACGCTATTTTGTAATCGCGAAAATGACGTAATAATGCATATATTGTGACGTCAGTTTCAAGCGGCGTTATAAGTTTTTGTTGAAAATTGAAATGTTGAATTTCAAGAATTTTGACGATTCGCAAAAATTTGGGTCATATTATATAAATAGAGTATAAAATTTGTGCTCATAAAATACAGAATTTATTAAACTTGTCATCTATAAACAGATAAAAACTCGGCGCAGCCTTGTTTTTGTCTGTTTATAGTTGACTCTTTTAATAAATTTGGTATTCCATGACCACTCATTCCATATCCTCTATAAATATGATGAGAAAGAAAAAAAAGGTAGTGTCTTTAAAAATCAATATTATCTGGAAGAGGTTGGGAGAATTTTTCAAGATTAGGCTTTGCTCATTGTAAGCTTATATCTTAAATGTTCGATTTGAGATGAGTCTGGTCGATGAAAGAGATTGCCTTTTTTAAGCTCAACTGAGCAAATCAATCACAAGGTGAGCTTTTGTGATCAATTCATGTCCATATTCCAGCATCAACAAAATAAGTGTTTGACTCTAGAGGCCTCAAATATGATCCAATCTTTATGAAACTTGGTCAGAATGTTGGTCAGGTCACAAGGATGAACCCTATTGAAAATAGGAAGAATCCATGCCATATCACAGGAAAAGGGCCTTAATGACAATTTTCTTGTTTACGCTCTAGAGACCATAAATATGGTCCAATCTTCATAAAAATTGGTCAGAACGTTGGCCAAGTCACAAGGAAAAACCCTACTGAAAATAGGAATGATCCATGCAATATCATGGGAAAAGGGGCCTTGATGACAATTTTCATGTTTACACTATAAGAGGCCACAAATTTGGCCCAATCTTCATAAAAATTAGTTACAAAGAGGAACCCTATCGAAAATTTGAAGGATCTATGCCACATCATGGGAAAAAGTGCCTTTGTGTCAATTTTCTTGTCAACACTCTGGAGGCCACAAACAAGGCCCAATCTTCATGAAACTTGGTCAGAATGTTGGCCAGGTCACAAGGTTAGACCCCATTGAAAATGGGAAGTCAAAATTTGGCAACGTCACAAGGATGATCCAAATTGAAAAGGATCTAAGCCATAACATGGGAAAAGAGGCCTTAATGACAATTTTCTTGTTTACAATCTAGACCCTATTGAAAATGGGAAGGATCCGGGCCATATCAATGGGAAAAGGGCCTTAATGACTATTTTCTTATTTACATGAAACTTGGTCAAAATTTTGCCACGTTAGAAGGATAATCCTTATTGAAAAGGATCCAAGCATTATCATGGGAAAAGAGGCCTTAATGACAATTTTTTTGTTTACAATCTAGAGGCCACAAATATGGCCCCATCTTCAAGAATCTTAGTCAGAATGTTGGTCAGGACACAGGGATGAACCTCACAAAAAATTGGAAGGATACATGTCCAAAGGATCATTACTGTTGAATTTGGTTGAATTCTGCCTAGTAGTTTCAGAGAAGGATTGAAGGATGTAGACACACACATACTATCAATGGACTCAAGGCCACATCAATAGCTCTGCTGGACTTTGTACAGTCGAGCAAAAAACTATGATATAGAGAGTAAAGAATTTCCAATTATAACAAATTACAATAAAGCTTCCCAAATTACAATGCGGCTTCTTGTTAGAATCCAAAGTATAGCACAAGGAGATGGATATGAAGTGGCTGCAAGATGCTTATCTTTGCACTTATCAATGACTCAGTGAGAAACAGTTGAAACTGCCTATATGTTTATAGGCAGTTTCAACTGTTTCTTTTTGAGCCATCGATAAGTGGAATTCAGGGTTTTAGTCTGACATGAGCAGAATGTGGTCTAAAACAACTCAATCATTGGAACCTTAGGGGTCCTTTCTTAAAATAAGGGAGTCCCTGCTTTAGGTGTAGAATATTTCCTTTTAGCCCTTTGCTGTTTAATCCCTGCTTTTTACGTGCCTGTGATTTTATGATTGAGAAACATTGTGAAAAAAGAAGAAATTGCTTCTGACAAGCAATTTCTTCTTTTTTCCACACTATTTTCTACCCGACTGAATGGTTATTTTTCAAATTAAATCCACTTTAAATTTTTGTCTGTAAAACCTTTGAATTTGGACTGGTCCAAAATTTTGTAAAACAGGAAAGGCTTTAAGTTTTCATTATTTAAATTTAGAGCTATGCCCTGGTTTAAAGTAAAGAAATTAATGGAAGTACAAATGTTTATTTATATTTGGGGTTCAACCTCCGGAAGGAATTGAAGCCAGCTGAAAACAGGCTTCCATTCTTTTCAGAAGTTGATACACAGAGAGTTAATGGGACACACATTGCATAGTTTTAAGGGTTATTGTAAGAACTGTGACCCTTGGGTGCCCAATATTGGACATCCAATGGTCATGTTCTCCCCCTGGCTAGTCAGTTGCTGTCTGATCGGAGTCCTGGGTGCATAATCATGAATTGTCACCTTAGGAACCTGTTCATATTGTTAATCTGACAAGATTATACTACTAAACAGGCCTTACCTCTAAATCTTGGAATGTGCATCAATTTCAATAACATCCAAGACTGGTCCATAATTGCATCACTTGTTTAGAGTTATTTTTAGAATTTTTCACTATCCTTCGTCATGATTGCATTAGCAATACCTTTAATTATCCATCTGTCCAGGTATGGTCGTATGACAATTCCACGAAGAGCGAGAATAGCCAAAATTGCAGTCTAAGATTTCCTGACAAATTGTATTTGGCCTCCATTTGCAATTTCTGATGACGTCATCGATTCTTGTGTATTTTGATGCAAAAATCGCCCCTTTCTATTTTGACCTTACTAAGATCGATGGATACATTATAATTTCATGTCTAAAGTTTAAATGCTATTTAATATTGTTATTTAATTTGGACCGCTAAATGCAACCTACCCAGCGTCTCGGAACTATTTGTTCAGGAAGGTCAGGACGGATCAGGGCGGAAGGATTTTCTACTCTCGACGTCCTGAACTTCCCTTTCTTTTGGTAATTTGTCATCTGCACATGTGTTCATGTTGGGACATCATTATTTTATATTGTTCAGCATTGGTCCACTTGTTTTTATACTCTATTGTTGAATTTTATTATTGTTATTTGTCATTTTTATAGCTCAGACAGCCGGTTTACGGTCCTGGGAAAATTGGCGTAGAAGTTTACTACGGAAGTACTATTGTACCGTGATTGGCTAATCCTCTATCCTGACACGATCTGATTGGCTCAGTCAGGTTTTGTCAGGATGGAAGGTTATAAATAGGACCGCAAACAAGCCGTCGGGAGCGGCACATCGATTGATCTGAAAGTCCGGATTGTCTAGTCTGAATATACGGGAGGAATCCCAGAAATGGTACAAACTCGTTGTTAAATTATTCCGCTCGACCCCTAACGGTTACATTTTGGTGTCAGAAAAGTGCGATTATTATCGCTACGAACCTCACTGGAAAGAGTTTTAAACAGGGTTCATTCAGAAACTTTGACGTTTTCAACATAAACATCCCCGTAATATGGCCGACTCGCCCGACCCAGAAATAACATTCAGACAATCCGGACCAGAACAAAATATCACGACAAGACCGAGCAATTATGAAAATTCTTATTCGGTTTCAGATCAGTCAGATATTTCTGATGACGAGAAAACTTTAGACAATTCTAGTCCCCAAAGAATAATAAACGTAGACCTACAACACAGACGACACACATCACCTTCAATTGCTCCACAACTGCCGCCCCTTGATCATGCAAACTACAGTCACAATAACAGATCAAGGTCAACTAAGAGTAACAGACAATCTTTACCTTCTAGACCTGGGTTTCCCAGTATGCTTACCAGTCATAGCATCAAACCTGAATCATACAATGGTGATGAAGGTTTTGAATTGTACCTCTCATATTTTGAAGACTGTGCAGAACTGTCTGGCTGGAATGAAAGCACAAAAGTGCTTATGCTCGCGACAGCTCTTCGAGGTGCAGCCCGAACATTTTATATGAGTTTGACTGAATTTGACAGGCGGGACTACAATGAGCTTGTCAATCGCTTGCGATTGCGTTTCGGTATAAGTAGACATCAGAGCAAATGGCTAACGAAGCTTGAAACGAGGAAGCGTCTCCGCGGTGAAAGCATAGCGGCTTTGGGGGACGATCTTCGCCAGCTTGCCCAAAAAGCGTATTCTGATCTTGATCCACACGCTCAAGAAAAACTCGCTTTGAATCAACTATACAAATTGATCCCAGTAGAAATGAAATGTAGGTGCATTGACCACGACTGCATGACAGTAAACAGCGCAGTGAATGTAATTGAGCGATATGAGGCAATACTTGGTGAAAGCAATGCATCCGTACGAGCAATTGATCTGAACAATGATTCCGCTCAAATTCAAGCTGCCGAGAGTAATTTAGTACTCCAAACTCTAGAATCTTTACGAATTAGACTCGATAATATCGAAAAGAACCGCTATTCTGACTATAGGCCTATGAATGGTAGGAAGGCAAATAACCGAACTTGCTTTCACTGCAACTCACCTGACCACCTTGTAAGAAACTGCCCACATAAAGCGCAACAGAATAGAAATCAGCAAAGTGATAATTCTTCCCGACCTGCCACTTTGTCGGAAAACTATCAGCAGTCGGCTATGTAGGCCAACAGTTGACTGCAGCACACAATTTGAGGCCTACAGATAATTCTGAGATGAAACATGTGCATTCTGCCAGGTCTGGGTCTTCTTTGAATGCACTTGATAATGGTTTCTACCTAACAGCCCGACTGGGGTCTACATCTGCTAATTTCTTGATTGACTGTGGGGCTACTGCCTCCCTGATTTCAACCAAGAAATTTGCTGAAATTCAATCAAAATCTCAACTTCAGAAAATAACTTACACCATTCAAGATGTTAATGGTAACAGTTTAAAGGTGCAAGGCTCAACAAGCATTCTTGTCAATTTGAATGGAGAAAATTTTGACCTTCCTTTCATAGTCTGTGATCTTCAAATGGATGGTATACTAGGTCAGGATTTTCTAAAACAGCATGTAGAGAGTATTAATTACAAACAGTCCTGTTTGGTAGTTGACAATAAGAAAATCCCATTGTGGACAGGTGGCGAATCCGTTCATGTTTGTCGTGTGGAAGTTAGAGATACTGTGCAAATTCCCGCTAAGTCGCGTATGTGGCTTCCTGTGAAGGTTCCACAGTCTGATCATCTTGCTAAAAGTGGTTTTGTCGAGCCCTCCCTTGAAGTTATGGCAAAGAATGAGGTCTGCATGATGAGTGGTATATTAAATTTAGAACGCGAGGAGCAAATCGTGAACGTTATCAATTATAGCGAAGAAGAGGTAACCTTGAACGCTAACATGAATTTGGGCTCTTGCGAGTCATTTTACGAAAATGAGGTAAAACCTATTCAGCGGGTTCAACATGCCCCGAAAGTTGATTCAGACTCCGTACCGAATCATCTGAAAGACCTCTTCGAACGAAGTACCTCGGGGTTAGCTACCGAAGACAAGTCAAAAATTGCTAAGCTTCTGGTCGGTTACCAACATATTTTTTCTAGATCTTCAGAGGATATCGGACGGACTGATCTAGTGAAGCATACGATAAACACGAGAGAAGCCATTCCGGTTCGGCAACCCCCTCGAAGACTTCCCCTTGGCAAACGCCAAATCGAAAGGGAGGAAGTTAATAAAATGTTAGAAAGAGGGATTATAGAGCCTTCTTCCAGCGCGTGGGCGTCCCCGATAGTTTTGGTCGCGAAACAGGATGGCTCTACCCGTTTTTGCGTGGATTACCGACGACTGAATGACCTGACAGTTAAAGACGCATATCCTCTTCCGCGAGTTGACGACTGCCTTGACGCGCTATCTGGAGCTAAGTACTTTAGCTCTCTGGACTTGAATTCTGGATACTGGCAGGTGGCAATGTCTGAGAAAGATAAAGAGAAGACAGCCTTTGCAACTAGCATGGGTTTGTATCAGTTTACGGTGATGAGCTTCGGCTTATCGAACGCGGCGCCTACTTTTGAGCGTCTCATGGAGAATGTTCTTCGAGGCCTCCAGTGGGAAGAATGTCTTCTGTATATGGATGACATTATTGTTCCTTCACAGACTATTGAGCAAGGCATCACACGATTAGAGCACATTTTCCAGCGTCTTGAAACAGCAAATTTGAAATTAAAACCATCCAAATGTTCACTCTTTCGAACTTCTGTCAAGTTTCTTGGTCACGTGGTATCCGAAAAAGGCATTTCTACTGACCCTTCAAAAGTTGAGGCTATTAAAAGTTGGCCAGTACCAAGAAATGCGAAAGAATTAGAAGCTTTCTAGGTCTATGCTCATATTATAGACGCTTTGTAAGCAACTTTGCGCAAATAGCAAAGCCTCTTCATAAGGTCGCAGAAAAGTCAAATAAGTTCAATTGGTCCGAAGAATGTGACATTGCCTTCCGTGACCTTAAAAGTAGACTGATGTCATCTCCAATATTAGGTTACCCTTTGCCTAATGAGCCATTTGTCTTGGACACTGATGCATCTGATCAGGCGACGGGTGCAGTTTTGTCCCAGACGCAAAATGGGAAAGAAGTTGTCATTGCCTACTACAGCAAAACCATGAATAAGCATGAAAAGCCATACTGTGTCACCAGAAAAGAGCTTTTGGCAGTCATAAATGCATTAAGATTCTTTCACACTTACTTATTTGGTCAGAAAGTGTTATTGCGCACAGATAATGCTGCTGTGTCTTGGATGAAAAATCTTAAGTGTCCAACAGGTCAGGTCGCACGATGGTTGCAGCAACTAGTAACCTATAACTTGACTGTTAAACACCGACCGGGAACACAACATCGCAACGCAGATGCCTTGTCACAAAAGCCTTGTGCAAGTTGTAGAAATCAACAGCAGCACGACAGCTCAGCCGAGCTTAGTGCGGCTGGTGATGGGGAAAATCTGTCCGTCACCGTCAGAAATGAAACTTTCAGCGACAGTGCTAGAGCTGTCAAAACTCAACCCGAGGTTCCAAGCACATCGTCCGCCAATTACGATTCGATTACCCCAAATTTTACCTCATCTCGCTTCCGAATTGCCCAAAAGTCTGATCCAGACCTGAAATTCATAGCGGATCAATTAGAGCGTAACAGTGGCAAGCCATGCTGGTCGACTTTGTCCGATAAGTCTAGTGTTGTTAAGTCTCTGTGGCAGTCTTGGGAGCGATTGTTCTTGAGCGAGGGTGTCCTGTATCGTTCATGGGTGGAGGATGAGAACATCTCTTATAGACAGCTTATTGTGCCTTGTTCTATGAGAGATGAGATCATGCACTACTACCATGATATCCCATCTGCTGCTCATTTAGGCTCAGAAAAAATGTTAGCCAAAATTGGCAACCACTTTTATTGGCCTGGTATTAAGGACTCAGTTGAAAACTACTGTAATACATGTCATGCTTGTGCAGCCAGGAAGCAGCATAAACCTAAATCTGCCCCATTGGAGTCCAAACCGGTGCTTGAGCCTATGGAAAAATGCTCGATTGATATTTTTGGACCTTTGCCAAAATCGCCCAAAGGTAATCGATATATATTGGTAGTCACTGATCTGTTCACAAAGTGGACAGAAGCCATTCCGATACCCAATCAGGAAGCTGAAACAGTTGCCACAGCTTTTATAAATGAGTTTATCTGTAGATTTGGTACCCCAATACAACTTCATTCGGATCAGGGTGCAAATTTTGAGTCCAAATTGTTTGCCGGCATGTGCAAACATCTTCAAATCTATAAGACTAGAGCTTCTCCTCTTAGGCCACAGTCCAATGGTTGTGTGGAGCGGTTTAATCGAACTCTAGCCGCTATGCTCACCATGTATTGCGAAAATGCTCAGGAAACTTGGGATCAATATCTACCCCAGGTCATGATGGCTTACCGTTCTTCTGTGCATTCGAGCACAGGCTTGACTCCTAACAAAATGGTGTTTGGCCGAGAAATTGTGTTACCCATACAAGCCTTTGCCTCATTACCCTTCTCGGATAAGGTCAATTCCGGGAATCTGGAACCAGAATCATATGTGCATGTACTGAGTAGTAAGCTTAACGAGGTCCACAAAATAGCACAGCAAGCTCTGCGTAAAAAGCAGCAATATAGAAAACATTACTATGACAGGACAGCTAAGAGTAGGTCTCTTGAAGTTGGACAGGCAGTCTGGCTTCATGACCCTACTCGCCGTCCTGGCGTGTGCAATAAATTGTCTTCACAATGGAAGGGACCCTATGTCGTCACAAAGAAATTGGATAGTGTCATCTATCTAATAAAGAAATCCAAAAATATTCCTGCAAAAGCGATTCATTTGGACCGTTTACGCCAATATAAGGGTAGAGACTTACCTGTCTGGCTATCCAAATTTAAAGCAACTTTGTCATCTGCATCAGAAAATACACAGTAAAGTGAAACCTTATTCGTCTGGTTACCAGAGTAGAAAATTTATGGTTGGATGCATCATCTTGTTGTCTGGAAACATTGTCAGTATAATGTTAGTGGCTTGAGACTAGTAGTAATGGTGGTGCTGGTGAGGTTAAATGGGTGTCTGTTGAGTCGAAGTAGAACTAGGAGAGTTCTAGAGAGGATGACAAGGTCAAGGGTCATCCAAGTTTAAGGCACGTGCATCTGCAGATCTGCAACCCTGTTTGTTGAATGTGGCCTGATCAACCACAGAGCAACAAATGCTGTGACTCTTTGGGTCGACACAAGATTAACCTTAACTAGCACAAGGCTACTAGACTCACGCCACCTGAATTGTGCATCATGAAAGGCAAATGAAGAAAACTCGGGGCCAGACAGACAACCCCTTCTTTCATATAACATTTAGCATAAACCAACTATTTTCCAATTTTCAGGCTATGAAATCCAAAGTCCAAAACAGCTTTTGCTGCACACAGTGCCCCTCAACCTTCATGAGTAAGAGGGACCTTCTGAACCATTCCTCCACAGCAAATCATGATCCAATCCGTCTGACTTGTGTATGGTGCAAGGGAGAGAATAAGTCAGAGTTCAGACGGGCATCTGATCTAAAGTTTCATGTCAAGACCCAACATGCTGTAGTGTTTGATAGTCTGCACCCGGAGATCCTGAGTACTGCCACCTGTTTCTATTTTTCATCAGTACCAAGGCAGTATCTCAGGTTCCACCAAGCGACCCCCTATGATGCAGAGGCTGCAGTTCTGGCACGGCAGGCTGTGACTTACTGGTGTCAGGAGAATGACATCCCCTTGCAGAACTGGGAGGACGGGTGGCAGATAGCATTGAATAGAAAGCAACCCCAGAAACGAAAGGCAGAAGATGAGGAGAACAATCATATCCAGAAACTGGAAATTCTTCCCGACCGAATCTCCTCCATAATAAAGCACGAGGGAGAGGTGTACATGGTCAAGCTGGACCTGGCTGTGTGCACCGATTTGAAGTCAATGTCTGCCTTACATAGAAGAGCTGGTTCTCTGGCCCAAGCAGACGAGAATCTACCACCAGGGGGTTGGCATTTTAACAACGACGACGTCATCAAGATGGAGTGTGCCAAACATCTGGCGGTAGATCCTAAGTATGTGGTTACCATTTTGAAAAGGAAGGCCAGCTCCTTCAAGATCCTGAAGACAGACTCTGGGGTAACAGCAATGCAGGTTCCTCTAAAAGCCATAGAGAATATTCGTGAAGAGCCTGAAGAACCCATCCCCAGTCAAAGTGAGAGAGTTAGGTCACCGACACCTATATCTCTTGATGAGCCGGAACAGTCAGAGAGTGAATACCGCGGAAATTCACAAGAGGAACACTCTGTGACTGATCAGGATAACCAGGAGGAAGAAGATCAGCCCCAAATGCCTGCACTGCCAGCTTCTACCCCAGAGTCACATCCCCCAGCAGCACCAACAACCCAAAGCCTGGCATTAGAAATTTTGGCTGCTGGTTGTATGCCTTTGGTTCCGCCAGCCCGGAGGGATTGGGCTCGGGTACCTGAGGAGTCTGTAGTTATCATCCCCGGAAAACTGTGCTGGCCACCTAAGGGCTGGCAGACAATGACCGCAGACCAAAAGCTGCTGAGCCTAGAATTTGCCGCCCTATTATCATCCCCTACAGCAGTCTCCTTGGGACGTGACTTGATGCTCAGCTATCATAACCATTTGGCTCTACAAGGTACATCGTCTAAGCTGGAATCGGTCACCGCCAAGTCACGGTACTATAATTATGAGACCCTCAGGGAGATCGCGAATGGGACCAGCCCCTATCCAATCAGGGAGCAACAGTTATTGGTAGCTGGATATTCAAATCTACCCCGGTGTCTGTCAAACAGCCTTCTCCAATCGATATCTCATGTACCCTTGAGAATTGCTACCCCACCAAAGAAGAAGTAGTCCAAGTCCATCCTGATAATTCATTCCATGTGATCTGTGATTGAGTTTTAAAATTAGTGTTTCAATTAAGCAAAATTTAAAGTTTATATAGTGCAGTAAAAGTTGTTATTTATCAATTCAAAGTAAAATGCAGAGGAAGTGCTTGTGATTTGAAAAATGAATAATTGTGTGTAAGGTCCAGCAAGTCAGTTTTCTGCCATAATGATAGGTCTTATAGTTTTAATGAAATACATTCGGTGATGTGGACTTTCAGTGATATTCGGAGGAATGGTGATCTCATGTATAGAACTCTCGCAATTTTAATCTAATTGAATCGTTTTTTTTAAATTTTTTTTGCAATCATCCTAGTAATGACCTATGACGTTTAATCAACTTCAGGTGAAGTTCCTTTTTTTTAAGGAGGGGCGAATGTAAGAACTGTGACCCTTGGGTGCCCAATATTGGACATCCAATGGTCATGTTCTCCCCCTGGCTAGTCAGTTGCTGTCTGATCGGAGTCCTGGGTGCATAATCATGAATTGTCACCTTAGGAACCTGTTCATATTGTTAATCTGACAAGATTATACTACTAAACAGGCCTTACCTCTAAATCTTGGAATGTGCATCAATTTCAATAACATCCAAGACTGGTCCATAATTGCATCGCTTGTTTAGAGTTATTTTTAGAATTTTTCACTATCCTTCGTCATGATTGCATTAGCAATACCTTTAATTATCCATCTGTCCAGGTATGGTCGTATGACAATTCCACGAAGAGCGAGAATAGCCAAAATTGCAGTCTAAGATTTCCTGACAAATTGTATTTGGCCTCCATTTGCAATTTCTGATGACGTCATCGATTCTTGTGTATTTTGATGCAAAAATCGCCCCTTTCTATTTTGACCTTACTAAGATCGATGGATACATTATAATTTCATGTCTAAAGTTTAAATGCTATTTAATATTGTTATTTAATTTGGACCGCTAAATGCAACCTACCCAGCGTCTCGGAACTATTTGTTCAGGAAGGTCAGGACGGATCAGGGCGGAAGGATTTTCTACTCTCGACGTCCTGAACTTCCCTTTCTTTTGGTAATTTGTCATCTGCACATGTGTTCATGTTGGGACATCATTATTTTATATTGTTCAGCATTGGTCCACTTGTTTTTATACTCTATTGTTGAATTTTATTATTGTTATTTGTCATTTTTATAGCTCAGACAGCCGGTTTACGGTCCTGGGAAAATTGGCGTAGAAGTTTACTACGGAAGTACTATTGTACCGTGATTGGCTAATCCTCTATCCTGACACGATCTGATTGGCTCAGTCAGGTTTTGTCAGGATGGAAGGTTATAAATAGGACCGCAAACAAGCCGTCGGGAGCGGCAAATCGATTGATCTGAAAGTCCGGATTGTCTAGTCTGAATATACGGGAGGAATCCCAGAAATGGTACAAACTCGTTGTTAAATTATTCCGCTCGACCCCTAACGGTTACATTTTGGTGTCAGAAAAGTGCGATTATTATCGCTACGAACCTCACTGGAAAGAGTTTTAAACAGGGTTCATTCAGAAACTTTGACGTTTTCAACATAAACATCCCCGTAATATGGCCGACTCGCCCGACCCAGAAATAACATTCAGACAATCCGGACCAGAACAAAATATCACGACAAGACCGAGCAATTATGAAAATTCTTATTCGGTTTCAGATCAGTCAGATATTTCTGATGACGAGAAAACTTTAGACAATTCTAGTCCCCAAAGAATAATAAACGTAGACCTACAACACAGACGACACACATCACCTTCAATTGCTCCACAACTGCCGCCCCTTGATCATGCAAACTACAGTCACAATAACAGATCAAGGTCAACTAAGAGTAACAGACAATCTTTACCTTCTAGACCTGGGTTTCCCAGTATGCTTACCAGTCATAGCATCAAACCTGAATCATACAATGGTGATGAAGGTTTTGAATTGTACCTCTCATATTTTGAAGACTGTGCAGAACTGTCTGGCTGGAATGAAAGCACAAAAGTGCTTATGCTCGCGACAGCTCTTCGAGGTGCAGCCCGAACATTTTATATGAGTTTGACTGAATTTGACAGGCGGGACTACAATGAGCTTGTCAATCGCTTGCGATTGCGTTTCGGTATAAGTAGACATCAGAGCAAATGGCTAACGAAGCTTGAAACGAGGAAGCGTCTCCGCGGTGAAAGCATAGCGGCTTTGGGGGACGATCTTCGCCAGCTTGCCCAAAAAGCGTATTCTGATCTTGATCCACACGCTCAAGAAAAACTCGCTTTGAATCAACTATACAAATTGATCCCAGTAGAAATGAAATGTAGGTGCATTGACCACGACTGCATGACAGTAAACAGCGCAGTGAATGTAATTGAGCGATATGAGGCAATACTTGGTGAAAGCAATGCATCCGTACGAGCAATTGATCTGAACAATGATTCCGCTCAAATTCAAGCTGCCGAGAGTAATTTAGTACTCCAAACTCTAGAATCTTTACGAATTAGACTCGATAATATCGAAAAGAACCGCTATTCTGACTATAGGCCTATGAATGGTAGGAAGGCAAATAACCGAACTTGCTTTCACTGCAACTCACCTGACCACCTTGTAAGAAACTGCCCACATAAAGCGCAACAGAATAGAAATCAGCAAAGTGATAATTCTTCCCGACCTGCCACTTTGTCGGAAAACTATCAGCAGTCGGCTATGTAGGCCAACAGTTGACTGCAGCACACAATTTGAAGCCTACAGATAATTCTGAGATGAAACATGTGCATTCTGCCAGGTCTGGGTCTTCTTTGAATGCACTTGATAATGGTTTCTACCTAACAGCCCGACTGGGGTCTACATCTGCTAATTTCTTGATTGACTGTGGGGCTACTGCCTCCCTGATTTCAACCAAGAAATTTGCTGAAATTCAATCAAAATCTCAACTTCAGAAAATAACTTACACCATTCAAGATGTTAATGGTAACAGTTTAAAGGTCCAAGGCTCAACAAGCATTCTTGTCAATTTGAATGGAGAAAATTTTAACCTTCCTTTCATAGTCTGTGATCTTCAAATGGATGGTATACTAGGTCAGGATTTTCTAAAACAGCATGTAGAGAGTATTAATTACAAACAGTCCTGTTTGGTAGTTGACAATAAGAAAATCCCATTGTGGACAGGTGGCGAATCCGTTCATGTTTGTCGTGTGGAAGTTAGAGATACTGTGCAAATTCCCGCTAAGTCGCGTATGTGGCTTCCTGTGAAGGTTCCACAGTCTGATCATCTTGCTAAAAGTGGTTTTGTCGAGCCCTCCCTTGAAGTTATGGCAAAGAATGAGGTCTGCATGATGAGTGGTATATTAAATTTAGAACGCGAGGAGCAAATCGTGAACGTTATCAATTATAGCGAAGAAGAGGTAACCTTGAACGCTAACATGAATTTGGGCTCTTGCGAGTCATTTTACGAAAATGAGGTAAAACCTATTCGGCGGGTTCAACATGCCCCGAAAGTTGATTCAGACTCCGTACCGAATCATCTGAAAGACCTCTTCGAACGAAGTACCTCGGGGTTAGCTACCGAAGACAAGTCAAAAATTGCTAAGCTTCTGGTCGGTTACCAACATATTTTTTCTAGATCTTCAGAGGATATCGGACGGACTGATCTAGTGAAGCATACGATAAACACGAGAGAAGCCATTCCGGTTCGGCAACCCCCTCGAAGACTTCCCCTTGGCAAACGCCAAATCGAAAGGGAGGAAGTTAATAAAATGTTAGAAAGAGGGATTATAGAGCCTTCTTCCAGCGCGTGGGCGTCCCCGATAGTTTTGGTCGCGAAACAGGATGGCTCTACCCGTTTTTGCGTGGATTACCGACGACTGAATGACCTGACAGTTAAAGACGCATATCCTCTTCCGCGAGTTGACGACTGCCTTGACGCGCTATCTGGAGCTAAGTACTTTAGCTCTCTGGACTTGAATTCTGGATACTGGCAGGTGGCAATGTCTGAGAAAGATAAAGAGAAGACAGCCTTTGCAACTAGCATGGGTTTGTATCAGTTTACGGTGATGAGCTTCGGCTTATCGAACGCGGCGCCTACTTTTGAGCGTCTCATGGAGAATGTTCTTCGAGGCCTCCAGTGGGAAGAATGTCTTCTGTATATGGATGACATTATTGTTCCTTCACAGACTATTGAGCAAGGCATCACACGATTAGAGCACATTTTCCAGCGTCTTGAAACAGCGAATTTGAAATTAAAACCATCCAAATGTTCACTCTTTCGAACTTCTGTCAAGTTTCTTGGTCACGTGGTATCCGAAAAAGGCATTTCTACTGACCCTTCAAAAGTTGAGGCTATTAAAAGTTGGCCAGTACCAAGAAATGCGAAAGAAATTAGAAGCTTTCTAGGTCTATGCTCATATTATAGACGCTTTGTAAGCAACTTTGCGCAAATAGCAAAGCCTCTTCATAAGGTCGCAGAAAAGTCAAATAAGTTCAATTGGTCCGAAGAATGTGACATTGCCTTCCGTGACCTTAAAAGTAGACTGATGTCATCTCCAATATTAGGTTACCCTTTGCCTAATGAGCCATTTGTCTTGGACACTGATGCATCTGATCAGGCGACGGGTGCAGTTTTGTCCCAGACGCAAAATGGGAAAGAAGTTGTCATTGCCTACTACAGCAAAACCATGAATAAGCATGAAAAGCCATACTGTGTCACCAGAAAAGAGCTTTTGGCAGTCATAAATGCATTAAGATTCTTTCACACTTACTTATTTGGTCAGAAAGTGTTATTGCGCACAGATAATGCTGCTGTGTCTTGGATGAAAAATCTTAAGTGTCCAACAGGTCAGGTCGCACGATGGTTGCAGCAACTAGCAACCTATAACTTGACTGTTAAACACCGACCGGGAACACAACATCGCAACGCAGATGCCTTGTCACGAAAGCCTTGTGCAAGTTGTAGAAATCAACAGCAGCACGACAGCTCAGCCGAGCTTAGTGCGGCTGGTGATGGGGAAAATCTGTCCGTCACCGTCAGAAATGAAACTTTCAGCGACAGTGCTAGAGCTGTCAAAACTCAACCCGAGGTTCCAAGCACATCGTCCGCCAATTACGATTCGATTACCCCAAATTTTACCTCATCTCGCTTCCGAATTGCCCAAAAGTCTGATCCAGACCTGAAATTCATAGCGGATCAATTAGAGCGTAACAGTGGCAAGCCATGCTGGTCGACTTTGTCCGATAAGTCTAGTGTTGTTAAGTCTCTGTGGCAGTCTTGGGAGCGATTGTTCTTGAGCGAGGGTGTCCTGTATCGTTCATGGGTGGAGGATGAGAACATCTCTTATAGACAGCTTATTGTGCCTTGTTCTATGAGAGATGAGATCATGCACTACTACCATGATATCCCATCTGCTGCTCATTTAGGCTCAGAAAAAATGTTAGCCAAAATTCGCAACCACTTTTATTGGCCTGGTATTAAGGACTCAGTTGAAAACTACTGTAATACATGTCATGCTTGTGCAGCCAGGAAGCAGCATAAACCTAAATCTGCCCCATTGGAGTCCAAACCGGTGCTTGAGCCTATGGAAAAATGCTCGATTGATATTTTTGGACCTTTGCCAAAATCGCCCAAAGGTAATCGATATATATTGGTAGTCACTGATCTGTTCACAAAGTGGACAGAAGCCATTCCGATACCCAATCAGGAAGCTGAAACAGTTGCCACAGCTTTTATAAATGAGTTTATCTGTAGATTTGGTACCCCAATACAACTTCATTCGGATCAGGGTGCAAATTTTGAGTCCAAATTGTTTGCCGGCATGTGCAAACATCTTCAAATCTATAAGACTAGAGCTTCTCCTCTTAGGCCACAGTCCAATGGTTGTGTGGAGCGGTTTAATCGAACTCTAGCCGCTATGCTCACCATGTATTGCGAAAATGCTCAGGAAACTTGGGATCAATATCTACCCCAGGTCATGATGGCTTACCGTTCTTCTGTGCATTCGAGCACAGGCTTGACTCCTAACAAAATGGTGTTTGGCCGAGAAATTGTGTTACCCATACAAGCCTTTGCCTCATTACCCTTCTCGGATAAGGTCAATTCCGGGAATCTGGAACCAGAATCATATGTGCATGTACTGAGTAGTAAGCTTAACGAGGTCCACAAAATAGCACAGCAAGCTCTGCGTAAAAAGCAGCAATATAGAAAACATTACTATGACAGGACAGCTAAGAGTAGGTCTCTTGAAGTTGGACAGGCAGTCTGGCTTCATGACCCTACTCGCCGTCCTGGCGTGTGCAATAAATTGTCTTCACAATGGAAGGGACCCTATGTCGTCACAAAGAAATTGGATAGTGTCATCTATCTAATAAAGAAATCCAAAAATATTCCTGCAAAAGCGATTCATTTGGACCGTTTACGCCAATATAAGGGTAGAGACTTACCTGTCTGGCTATCCAAATTTAAAGCAACTTTGTCATCTGCATCAGAAAATACACAGTAAAGTGAAACCTTATTCGTCTGGTTACCAGAGTAGAAAATTTATGGTTGGATGCATCATCTTGTTGTCTGGAAACATTGTCAGTATAATGTTAGTGGCTTGAGACTAGTAGTAATGGTGGTGCTGGTGAGGTTAAATGGGTGTCTGTTGAGTCGAAGTAGAACTAGGAGAGTTCTAGAGAGGATGACAAGGTCAAGGGTCATCCAAGTTTAAGGCACGTGCATCTGCAGATCTGCAACCCTGTTTGTTGAATGTGGCCTGATCAACCACAGAGCAACAAATGCTGTGACTCTTTGGGTCGACACAAGATTAACCTTAACTAGCACAAGGCTACTAGACTCACGCCACCTGAATTGTGCATCATGAAAGGCAAATGAAGAAAACTCGGGGCCAGACAGACAACCCCTTCTTTCATATAACATTTAGCATAAACCAACTATTTTCCAATTTTCAGGCTATGAAATCCAAAGTCCAAAACAGCTTTTGCTGCACACAGTGCCCCTCAACCTTCATGAGTAAGAGGGACCTTCTGAACCACTCCTCCACAGCAAATCATGATCCAATCCGTCTGACTTGTGTATGGTGCAAGGGAGAGAATAAGTCAGAGTTCAGACGGGCATCTGATCTAAAGTTTCATGTCAAGACCCAACATGCTGTAGTGTTTGATAGTCTGCACCCGGAGATCCTGAGTACTGCCACCTGTTTCTATTTTTCATCAGTACCAAGGCAGTATCTCAGGTTCCACCAAGCGACCCCCTATGATGCAGAGGCTGCAGTTCTGGCACGGCAGGCTGTGACTTACTGGTGTCAGGAGAATGACATCCCCTTGCAGAACTGGGAGGACGGGTGGCAGATAGCATTGAATAGAAAGCAACCCCAGAAACGAAAGGCAGAAGATGAGGAGAACAATCATATCCAGAAACTGGAAATTCTTCCCGACCGAATCTCCTCCATAATAAAGCACGAGGGAGAGGTGTACATGGTCAAGCTGGACCTGGCTGTGTGCACCGATTTGAAGTCAATGTCTGCCTTACATAGAAGAGCTGGTTCCTGGCCCAAGCAGACGAGAACCTACCACCAGGGAGTTGGCATTTTAACAACGACGACGTCATCAAGATGGAGTGTGCCAAACATCTGGCGGTAGATCCTAAGTATGTGGTTACCATTTTGAAAAGGAAGGCCAGCTCCTTCAAGATCCTGAAGACAGACTCTGGGGTAACAGCAATGCAGGTTCCTCTAAAAGCCATAGAGAATATTCGTGAAGAGCCTGAAGAACCCATCCCCAGTCAAAGTGAGAGAGTTAGGTCACCGACACCTATATCTCTTGATGAGCCGGAACAGTCAGAGAGTGAATACCGCGGAAATTCACAAGAGGAACACTCTGTGACTGATCAGGATAACCAGGAGGAAGAAGATCAGCCCAAAATGCCTGCACTGCCAGCTTCTACCCCAGAGTCACATCCCCCAGCAGCACCAACAACCCAAAGCCTGGCATTAGAAATTTTGGCTGCTGGTTGTATGCCTTTGGTTCCGCCAGCCCGGAGGGATTGGGCTCGGGTACCTGAGGAGTCTGTAGTTATCATCCCCGGAAAACTGTGCTGGCCACCTAAGGGCTGGCAGACAATGACCGCAGACCAAAAGCTGCTGAGCCTAGAATTTGCCGCCCTATTATCATCCCCTACAGCAGTCTCCTTGGGACGTGACTTGATGCTCAGCTATCATAACCATTTGGCTCTACAAGGTACATCGTCTAAGCTGGAATCAGTCACCGCCAAGTCACGGTACTATAATTATGAGACCCTCAGGGAGATCGCAAATGGGACCAGCCCCTATCCAATCAGGGAGCAACAGTTATTGGTAGCTGGATATTCAAATCTACCCCGGTGTCTGTCAAACAGCCTTCTCCAATCGATATCTCATGTACCCTTGAGAATTGCTACCCCACCAAAGAAGAAGTAGTCCAAGTCCATCCTGATAATTCATTCCATGTGATCTGTGATTGAGTTTTAAAATTAGTGTTTCAATTAAGCAAAATTTAAAGTTTATATAGTGCAGTAAAAGTTGTTATTTATCAATTCAAAGTAAAATGCAGAGGAAGTGCTTGTGATTTGAAAAATGAATAATTGTGTGTAAGGTCCAGCAAGTCAGTTTTCTGCCATAATGATAGGTCTTATAGTTTTAATGAAATACATTCCGTGATGTGGACTTTCAGTGATATTCGGAGGAATGGTGATCTCATGTATAGAACTCTCGCAATTTTAATCTAATTGAATCGTTTTTTTTAATTTTTTTTTGCAATCATCCTAGTAATGACCTATGACGTTTAATCAACTTCAGGTGAAGTTCCTTTTTTTTAAGGAGGGGCGAATGTAAGAACTGTGACCCTTGGGTGCCCAATATTGGACATCCAATGGTCATGTTCTCCCCCTGGCTAGTCAGTTGCTGTCTGATCGGAGTCCTGGGTGCATAATCATGAATTGTCACCTTAGGAACCTGTTCATATTGTTAATCTGACAAGATTATACTACTAAACAGGCCTTACCTCTAAATCTTGGAATGTGCATCAATTTCAATAACATCCAAGACTGGTCCATAATTGCATCGCTTGTTTAGAGTTATTTTTAGAATTTTTCACTATCCTTCGTCATGATTGCATTAGCAATACCTTTAATTATCCATCTGTCCAGGTATGGTCGTATGACAATTCCACGAAGAGCGAGAATAGCCAAAATTGCAGTCTAAGATTTCCTGACAAATTGTATTTGGCCTCCATTTGCAATTTCTGATGACGTCATCGATTCTTGTGTATTTTGATGCAAAAATCGCCCCTTTCTATTTTGACCTTACTAAGATCGATGGATACATTATAATTTCATGTCTAAAGTTTAAATGCTATTTAATATTGTTATTTAATTTGGACCGCTAAATGCAACCTACCCAGCGTCTCGGAACTATTTGTTCAGGAAGGTCAGGACGGATCAGGGCGGAAGGATTTTCTACTCTCGACGTCCTGAACTTCCCTTTCTTTTGGTAATTTGTCATCTGCACATGTGTTCATGTTGGGACATCATTATTTTATATTGTTCAGCATTGGTCCACTTGTTTTTATACTCTATTGTTGAATTTTATTATTGTTATTTGTCATTTTTATAGCTCAGACAGCCGGTTTACGGTCCTGGGAAAATTGGCGTAGAAGTTTACTACGGAAGTACTATTGTACCGTGATTGGCTAATCCTCTATCCTGACACGATCTGATTGGCTCAGTCAGGTTTTGTCAGGATGGAAGGTTATAAATAGGACCGCAAACAAGCCGTCGGGAGCGGCACATCGATTGATCTGAAAGTCCGGATTGTCTAGTCTGAATATACGGGAGGAATCCCAGAAATGGTACAAACTCGTTGTTAAATTATTCCGCTCGACCCCTAACGGTTACATTATCATTGCAAAACCCGTGTCCCTTAACCCTTTGCTGTTTAATCCCTCCTTTTTACATGCCTGTGATTTTATGATTGAGAAAACAAGGTGAAAAATGAAGAAATTGCTTCTGACAAGCAATTTCTTCTTTTTTCCACACTATTTTCTACCCGACTGAATGGTTATTTTTCAAATTAAATCCACTTTAAATTTTTGTCTGCAAAACCTTTGAATTTGGACAGGTCCAAAATTTTGTAAAACAGGAAAGGGTTAAACTGAAATTGTTGTAAATGTCTCTAACAGACTCCACTATCTCCATCTCTGAAACATACCTGGATGTATCACTTTATGAACAACAGCTTTGGCATTGTAGATCTGCTGGGTAAAGTCTGGGTTGACTTTTGTCACATTTACTAGAACAGCTGCAAAAGAATCCATCAATGAATAAGAAGAAAGATAATTTGCATAACATGTGTGTGTAAAATTAGTCTTATAAATAAATACCAAAAGCATATTGATGGCTCAGCGCCAAACAGTTGTAACTCCCTATGACATATAGGGAGTTACAACTGTTTCGTGTTGAGCCATTGAATTTACACATTATTACGGGTAATGATATCCTATTTAAAGACATGTAAAAAGGTGCATTTAAGGTTACTTCTTACTATAACTTTGAAATTTCCCAAAAATTTTTACATGCAGGACTGAAACCATTCAATGGTGAAATAAAACTGAATTTAAGAAATGATACTGAATTTACAAGAGTCTGCTATAACTGTGAAGAAAAAAATCCAAAATTTGATATTCCTGAGTAGGCGCTGCTGTCTCAACCTATTTCGTAATGTTACTTCCTAGTGTAAATACCCTTATTATGCCCTCAATTTGAACCAAACCATTCCAAACTTTGTCTTTTTAAATGTTGACAGCACAGCCTTGTTTTTATATATTTATGGAGGATGACTCGTTTAATAAATTAAGTAATCAATGACCACTCATTTAATGTCCTCTATGTAAGCAACGGTAAGAATTTGTTATTCTATAGTTGTTTGCCTGTCAACTTTTTTCTGTGTCCTATGAATGTATCAATATCCAATATATATAGACTCTTTCTTGATAGTAAAGGTTTACCCTTTCCTGTTTTACAAAATTTTAGACCTTTCCAAATTCAAAGGTTTGCAGACGAAAATAAAAAGTGGATTTAATTTGAAAAATAACCATTCAGTAGGGTAGAAAATAGTGTGGAAAAAGAAGAAATTGCTTGTCAGAAGCAATTTCTTCTTTTTCATCTTGTTTTCTCAATTATAAAATTTCTGGCATGTAAAAAGCAGAGATTAAACGGCAAAGGGTTAACTGACCAAAATCAGCCTTTGTATTGTCACATGTGTGGTCTTGGAGTCTCTCTGCCGGCGTCGGTCTGTTCCTCGCATTCCTCTTTTCTTCATCTGTACTGGCAACCTTAATTGCAAGCCGCCTTTCCTTATATATTTTCTCAACCGACGAACGTACATTTGCTTCTGGGCATAGATCTGAATATGAAAGAGATACATACTATTTCAATGCAAAAAATATGAAGTGTATATATATGAATATCTTCAGCAAATTTAAATGGATAACAGATGTTAATAAAACATATATGCCCCCCATATGAACAGATTATGACAGATTTTTTGTCAATCAACAAAGGGCAATAGCTAAAACAAGAGGGCCATAGTGGCCCTTAATCGCTCACCTAAATAAACAATCTTAAAATGTTTTTCTAAGATTTGACCCCATGACCTAGTTTTTGACTCCACTTGACCCAATTACAAACTTGTCCGAGATTTCATCAAGATAATCATTCTGACCAATTTTCAGGTTGATTGGGCAAAAAATATGGCCTCTAGAGTGTCCACAAGGTTTTTCTAAGATTTGACCCCGTGACCTAGTTTTTGACCCCACTTGACCCAATTTAAAACTTGTCTGAGATTTCATCAAGATAATCATTCTGACCAATTTTCAGGTTGATTGGGCTAAAAATATGGCCTCTAGTGTCCACAAGGTTTTTCTAAGATTTGACCCTGTGACCTAGTTTTTGACCCCACTTGACCCAATTTCAAACTTGTCTGAGATATCATCAAGATAATCATTCTGACCAATTTTCAGCTTGATTGGGCTAAAAATATGGCCTCTAGAGTGTCCACAAGGTTTTTCTAAAATTTGACCCCGTGACCTAGTTTTTGACCCCACTTAACCCAATTTCGATCTTGTCCGAGATTTCATCAAGATAATCATTCTGACCAATTTTCAGGTTGATTGGGCAAAAAATATGGCCTCTAGAGTGTCAACAAGGTTTTTCTAAGATTTGACCCCGTGACCTAGTTTTTGACCCCACTTGACCCAATTTCAAACTTGTCCGATATTTCATCAAGATAATCATTTTGACCAATTTTCAGGTTGATTGGGCAAAAAATATGGCCTCTAGAGTGTCCACAAGATTTTTCTAAGATTTGACCCCGTGACCTAGTTCTTGACCCCACTTGATCCAATATCGAACTTGTCCGAGATTTCATCAAGATAATCATTCTGACCAATTTTCAGCTTGATTGGGCTAAAAATATGGCCTCTAGAGTGTCCACAAGGTTTTTCTAAGATTTGACCCTGTGACCTAGTTTTTGACCCCACTTGACCCAATTTCGAACTTGTCTAAGATTTTTTCAAGATAATCATTCTGACCAATTTTCAAGTTGATTGGGCTAAAAATATGGCAAGGTAAATGTTGACGACGGACGACGGACATCAAGTAACCACGAAAGCTCACCTTGAGCACTTCGTGCTCAGGTGAGCTAACAAGAGGACCATAATGGTCCTAGTTCGCTCACCTGAGTCTCTTTGACCTCCTCGGACATCACATCAATTAAATAGGCAGATGTCATAAAGGAGATAATTTCTACACAAAATCAAGTTTCATGAAGTTTGGGGCAAAATTGTAGCCTCTAGAGTTTAAACTGGAAAATCATCAATAAGGTCCCTTTTCCAATGATATGGCATGGATCCTTCTGATTTTCAATAGGGTTCATCCTTGTGAGATGGCCAATATTCTGGCTAGGCTTCATGAAGATTGGGCCATAGTTGTGGCCTCTAGAGTGTAAACACTTAAATTGTTGACGCCAGACAACGGACAACAGACATTCAATGATTACAAAAGCTCACCTTGAGCAAGAAGTGCTCAGGTGAGCTAAAACTTTAAGCAGAGTTATGGTTCATGTGCACTGCACTTCTCCTCAATGAGATCTATCCACCTGTGAAGTTTCATATTCTAGCTTCCATACATTTTTTGCGATCTGGACAAAAATGGTCTACAGACAGACTGATGGACCGACCTACCAACTGACTGCCAAAGCAAAGCAATATACTCCCTCTTCTTGGAAGGGGGGCATTTATTTCAAGGCTCTTAACACTGGAAGCTTTTTGGATTAACCATCTTAACATGATCAAGTCTTTTGGGATACACAAAAACAACATAATCATCAAAGGCAAATTGACCCCCATTTTAACCTACTTGTCTAACCTGCGAATTATCTGCTAGCCTATTTTAATTTGGTCCATTATTAATTTTTCAGTTCTCATTGAACCTCTGATGAAGTGATGTTAAGTTTAGAAAGCACTAGGGCTATTTATGCTTCAAAAAATAATTCAAACTGCTTTCACTGTTTGAATACAATATAAGCATATTTCTAAGGTTTTTTTATCAGGAACATATAGAGGATAATCGTTTGTTTAAGGGTAAGATTGATTTATATTTCACGAGAAAATATAGCTTTTGTTGTTCACGAAATGAAATAATAATCGATCTTACTCGAAAACAAACGGTTATTCTATTTCTTTAATGCAAAAATGAGACAAAATGTGAAATTTCTAGGACATATTTTCGCAAAGCGCGTCATTTTGCGCGTGATTGCTATGCAACGTCTATTGTGACGTCACTTATTTCGCCCCACAGAGTTGACGTCAGATAGAATGAAATGCACAAAAGCAGGGTATAAGTTTTTGATAATTTCACTGCTTTCACGGTGAGATTATCAAGTGATAATCTACCGTTATTTCTCGATAAACCACCAAAAAGCATTAAAGAATATGACATCACCACAACTACATTTTGTCCGAGTCCTGACTTACTCATTCTAAGTTAAGGTTACGATTATCTACTAACTTTTGAATGCCAACTGTGGAAAGGATAATTGATACAAACTGTTTGCATAGGTAACAATCCTGTAAGCCTATCCCTGTTGTGCACCAATAATTTGCAAATCAAATCTTTAGTGACAACATTAGTTGTAAAGACATACTTCTAAGGCAGGTGCATGTTTCCTCTCTATTTCCGTCCCTCGTATCACAATGATGAGGAACCGGTGACCCGTCACGTGTTCCAGTTCCGTAGAAGTGGACACATCGGTACTCTGAAATATGAGTGGTGATAATCATATGCTGAAATCATTTGTTTTCTGCCAATCAGAATGGTTGTTTTTGAGACAAAACTAAATGATAACAAAGCACAACAGAGAAAAGTGCAGATAAATTGGATGATAAAATTAGTTAAATATTATTTTCTTTTGCTTGATGATATAGGATATTGAATGAGTGGTTATGGAATATCGAATTTATTAAACGAGTAATCTATAAACAGACAAAAAACGAGGCTGTGCCGAGTTTTTATCTGTTTATAGATGGCGAGTTTAATAAATTTGGTATTTTATGAGCACAAATACTAAATTCTTTTTATAATAAAAAAAAAAATTGTCCCGATTTTTTTGCGAAAAATTTTCAAAATTCTTGAACTTCAACATTTCAACTATTAACGCCGTTTAAAACTGACGTTACAATGTATACATTATGACGTCATTTTCGGGGTTACAAAAAGTTGCTATTCAATCTGAGCTCATTTGCATAGTTATTCCACTAGCGTAATAACACCCATGCAATATAAAAATATTTAACGGGTTTTTTTTCACTTCTGCAACATAGGTTATATTATAAATAGGGTTATTTCACGTTTTTAAGAGCGTTATCATTTGAAGACCCCTCTAAAGCAAGCTATTATGAATTACGACCACTTATTTCAGTACTAACGCCGTATAATACACTATTACGACCCTCGCTAATAAGACCAGTAACTTCACACCTCCAGATCGACCAGCTGAATTTCACGCTTAGTGAGACACTAATTAGGTACGAATTCATCAACTGACAAAAATGGGATTATCGGGTTTTTCAACATCGTGATTAAACCTCTATTGTGTTTTGCTGTTATTAAAAATAATCAAACAACTTTAAGTGGTCAATTGTTTTGATACACTGAATTCGTTTATCAACGAAAGATGTTTACTACATGTTTAACTGTCGTAACGAAATCGAAAGTAAAGCGATTTCGCGCAATTAACAGGAATTCGTTTTTCAGCGATCTGCAGACCGGTATTAATTAGCCATTAAAATTGATTGTACCTAGCTAATGATTTATAGGTTTCGGATTTAGGAAAATGAATTTACTGAATGTAATTGTTACATTTTCAGTTAGACAATAATTGGCCTTTATTTTGATAAAGAACAGAGATGGGAATTTCAAATCAGACCAAATTAACTAAGAATCAATTTCTCCCTTTTGGAAATCGTTCCATTTAGTAAGGCTTGAAAACAAAGTTTATCATGTAAACGCATGTTTATTTATTTAACTGTGTAAAATAAAAATACACAAAAAAAGCTTAAATTATAATAAAATAAACAAAATTACAGTCTTCTCTATTAGCAATATTTTGTGTTGAAAGTTTCGCATCCGACCAAACCTCAGAATTAAGACTACCCCGCTATTAAGACCACTTTCAGAAAGTACCCCAAGTGGTCTTCATAGAGAGGTTTTACTGTATTTCAACGCTTACCGGGTAGATAATAGTCGTACACTGTAATTGATGAAGGTTGTCGTGTCTGATCGTCTCCTTCGAAATTATCAATCAGTTTGAATTTTATCTCTTTGGGTTCATTTGTTATCTATAACAGAATATCAAATAATACCTTAAAAATTTTGTACTGGGTAAAATTTATAATAGTATTCCATCTTTGTTGAAATTTCATATTTCAATATTGTCAGGATATATGATAAGGCACATTCAACAAAATAATTACCATATTTCTCCTAATAAACACTCCTTGGAGCTATACATAACATGGTCAGGGAGCATTTTAGTATGCATTTTCTGATTTAAAAAAATCACTAAATTGATGTCTTTTATGCCTTTTCCCCTTTAATTTGAGGTGATTTTCCTCTAATAGAGGAAATTCATCTCAAATTAGAGAAGAAGTCTCAAAAAATTCCTAAAATATAGGCATTTGAAGTGGGTTTTCTTAGTAAAAAATGTACAGGTGCTATTATTAGGGAAGGTGCTATTATAAGGGAAATACGGTATTAATACGACTAAGTCATAATATTCTGCCAGGTCATTTGATATATGAGGTAGGTTTAAAGTTGTTGTTATTGCTAAATAACACTAGATGTTTTGAAACTTTTAAGATATAAAGATATTTATATGTTTTATTTTGTGAAAAAATGAAAGTAAAAATATAATTTCACATCTGGACGTACTTACTTTTGGCATTTTTTAACTGTGTTTAACAAAAACCCTCATTTTTTTTAAAAAAAATCCTATTTGCAACAATTTAGTTGAATTTTGTAATTTTTCATGCCTATTTTCCCCGTTTTCTTCAGACAAAATATTTGCTGTAAGATATAATTTTTGTAAGCCAGTCTTAATAACCAATTTCTTCTCCTCAATTTATCTTAGCTGATCTGAGCTATAGTGATCGGCTTTTGTGCGCCGAACGTCGGTCATCAGAAGTCAAAAAACAATTCTTTAAATATCTTCTTCTCAATAACTAATTAGGTGATTTCAACCAAACTTGGCAGAAATGTTGCTCAAGTGACCATCTCAAAACTTATTCATGGAATTTTGATTGACCCCCCAAATATGGGTGTGGCAGGGCGGGGCATCCTTTCACTTTTAAATCTTGAAAATGTCTTTTCTCCCAAAACAATTCAGCAATTTCAATTGATTGTGGCATGAGATTCCTCTCTTCATAAAATCAGGCTTGTGAAAATCTGTTTGGCCAATAAATGTAATTGTTGCATGGTGGGACCTTTTTGCACTATGAAATCTGTGAACAACCTCACCTCAAAACCAATAGACTATTTTCAATGGAACTTTGCCAGAATATTCCTTTGGTGACCCTTTTCAAAAATTTTTGGAGTCATTTTGATTGGGCTATGAAAATGGGCATGGCAAGACAGGGTTTATTTTCACTTTAAACTTTTGAAATTACATCCCCTAAACCTTTGGGCAAATTTGATAAAACTTTGCTAGAATGCTATTTGGGTGGCATCCCCTGGACCAATAAAATTCAGATGCCCATTTAAGGCTCATTCTGGCCCTGTCTTGTCTCTGATACCTTATTGTATTTTGTAATATAATACTATGATATGAGCCTGTGCATGACATTTCAAACAATATTAAATGTATCAAATAGAAGACTCTGGTCAGTCTGTGCACCCGCACAGTCTGACCAGAGTTTACACCATGCTATTTGTAGATAGAAAAAGCATTAAAGTTTCTGTAGATAGTTTGGAAAATCTCTACTTACATTAGGTAAATGTCTGGACTACTTAATGTTTGCACCTCACGCACATTTCAACTTGTTGGAAATGTCACTCACAGGCTTATATTATGATGAACAACAAGAGTAAAGCCTATAGGTGCCTTAGCTCAGCTGTTTGGTGCCGGATAGTCGATATAAATGAGCCAGTGCTTGACATTTCCAACAATTTGACATGTGCGTTAAATGTGGGCAGCTCAGACAGCAACACAATGTAATTTTTGGTCGCCTTGCTGTAAAAAGATACATTGAGACCTTCTCTATCTGCAAAGCGAACAGTGAAGGCTCTAGTAAGACTGCAGATGCACAGGCTGGCCCAAGTCTTCATGGTGCTCCTTTGTAATTGTTGGATAAGTCACACACAGGCTCAAATCTCAGTTGAACAAAATGTGTTTGTGAAACACAAATGCCCCCGTAACCGCTTTTTTTTTTAAAGTTTGACCTTGACAGATGACCTTGACCTTGTCACATGACCTTGACTTTGGTACCAGCGGATGCGGATCATTGAGATCTATCATCATGCCAAATATTAGCTTTGTATCTTGAATAGGCTTGAAGATATTGGCAAGGTTAAGTTTTCGGGTTAAGTTTTCAGACAGACGGACGGATGGATGGACAGATGGATGGACAGACAGACAGACGGACAGACAGGCAGATGGACATGAGTAAAACAATATGCCCCCGATCTATCGATGCCGGGGCATAAAAAGGGGTATAATTTCCAGTAAATGCATAGAGGTATCTCCCTTGAAGGTATAGATTACATTTTTTGATAATGAGCAAGTATGCAAAGTTTCAAATGAATGCCCTCAACAACAACACCTAAAGGCTATAGGAATACCTGGGCTTTTTTCCAAAAACAGCAGAGCTAAAAATAAATATTAGTACTGACTCACAATAAGTGCATTCAGTGCTTTCAATACTTTGATTTCACTAGATTTTGGCAAGCTTTTTATTCAGCATGAAAATATCGTCATTATTATTTCATTACCTTATCCAAATAGAGAATGAAGAAACCTTTACCAGTCCCAGGCATTTCATACTCGTCTATGACTCTGTCTCTCTTTAGCTGTAAATAAATAGAGGATATTAAACAATAGCTGTCAGAGGACAGCAAAGCTTGACTATTCCATGCGCTGGAAAGTAACAGCAAATCAATATTGACATTGGAAAATTCCATTAAATGAAAGTCAAGAGAGAAAAATCTTTGCCTAGATGCTGATATTATGGTCACAGAAGCATGTGCAAAGTTTCCAAGCAAAAGTTTAGGTAGAAATGGAGATATAACTGATATACAACATTTGCACATAAAAACTTAACCAGGAATTTCTGGAATTTTTAAGTATGAAAAGGGTTAAAATTCCACTAAATTCAACATCAGAGTAATGAATCGTTGTCTAGAGGCTGATATTATGGTTTGTTTGAATTGGTTTTACGCCGCTTTCAACTATTTTGCAGTTATATCGCGGCGGCCGGAGCACCTAACAATGGATTCCTGGTATTTCTTTCACCTGTACAACCAGAACACCCTTTCCTAGCCTCCGATTGCTATCTCACATAGGATTACGATTATCTACCCATTGGTGAGAGACAAACGTCGGAAAGGATATTTGCCGCCACTGGGGATCGAACCCACGACTTCCAGATTAGAAGTCTTATGCCTAACCAACTGTGCTATGGTGGCGGCTGATATTATGGTCACAGAAGCATTTGCAAAGTTTCAAAGCAATAGCTTTAGTAGAAACAGAGATTTTAAACACTTGCATGTAAAAACTTAACCAAAGCATTACGCCGACCCCAATGCCAACACTGACGCCCCAGGTGACCAAAATAGCCCCTCTATTCTATGAATAGTCAAGCTAATAAATGAAAAAAAAATACTAAATTTATACAAGAGGACCATGATGGTCCTAGATTACTCAACTGAGTCTCTTTGACCCCTGGGTGTACATCACACATTAATTAAATAGGCAGATGCAAACTTCCTGCTAAATGCATGATCAAACTAATAGAACAAATGTGTTCTCGCTAACTTACTGCAAACTCTCTGTCTGTGAATAGTTTGCAGTAACACATCTTTTTATTCAAAGAGTTTGCACAATGTTAGCAGCAATTTTCTGCCGCAAACACGTTAAGTTGCTGCTAACTGTTCTCGTAAACAAATTAGTTTGCAGCAAATTTGCCGTAAACTTTGTATTTCTGTAAGGGTAATTTTTGCATTAATTGAGACAAAATTGTGTCCTCTAGAGCAGAAGCTAGGATTTTCTCTGATTTAATCTTATAATGATTGCGCGAAAAAGTGTGACCTCTAGAGCAGAAAGGTTTTTCTAAGATTTTACCCGATGACCTACTTTAGACCTGACATGACCTATTTTCTACCAAATTTAAGCTTTGGTTTTTTTACGTCACTTTGAGACTGACCTAAAATCTATTAAACATGACCCTAGGGTCAAAACTGTGATATTTTGTTAAATTCTGTCCCGTATTTTTGTAAGTTTTTAAAAAATTGTTTACAGACTGACATACAGATAGATTTACAGACAGAAACCAGACAATCAGTGATCACAGTGGATAACTCAAATTGAGCACTTCAGGCTCAGGTGAGAAAAAGCACACACTTTTATTGGCATTTACTTTATTTTTCCATTTGAATCAGTCTGAATTTGTTTCTTAATAACAAGAGGGCCGTTGGCCCTGGACCGCTCACCTGAGAAAAAAGCTTCATTACCTAGGTATGTCCATGCAACCACAGAAAAAGAGATTTTCACTTATTCAATCAGATAACATTTGACATAATCCTTCCCCCCCCCCTCTGCTCCTCCCCTGGTAATTATTTATTTAAGCTTTTTTCATAAAAGGTCTGTGATCAGCTAATCTATGCCAGATATACAGGCTGAGTCTGAGACTTTTAAAGCTTTCTTTAATGAGTTGACCAATCCATGTCAAATATAAAGGCTGTAGGGATTCAAAATTCTCAACAAAGCACTCCCCCCTCCCCCAAGATGCTCTGCACCTGGTGAATCTACAGTCATGATTTTAGCTAATTCAATTAATGTCCATATGCTGATCATCCATACCAATTTTCAAGTCTGTAGGACTCCTTGTTCATTAGAAGAAGTTTAAAGATTTCAAAAATGATCCAAAGTACTACCCCCTCCCCAAGACACTCAGCACCTGGTAACCCTACAGTCATGATTTTAGTTATTTTTATTAATGTCAATATATTGATCACCCAAGTCTGTAGGGTTCCTGATCCAGGAGAAGAATAAGGTTAAAGATTTCAAAATTGATCCAAAGTACTACCCCCTGCCCCCTAATGCTCCGCATCTGGTGGCCCTACATTCATGATTTTAGCTATTTTATTTTACATCCATATGCTCATCATCCATGCCAATATTGAAGTCTGTAGGGCTCCTGGTTCATAAGAAGATGAAGATTAAAGTTACAAAATTTTCACAAAAGTACTACCCCCTCCCCCCTGGTGCTCCGCACCTGGCGGCCCAACAGATATGATTTTAGCTATTTTTATTAAGGTCTATGAGCTGATCCTCTATGCCAAATTTGAAGGCTGTAGGGCTTCTTATTCAGAAGAAGAAGGTTAAAGATTATAAAATTAACCCAAAGAACTCCCCCCAAGTGCTCCCCACCTGGTGACCCAACAGATATGATTTTAGCTATTTTTATTCAGGTCTATGAGCTGATCATCTATGCCAAATTTCAAGGCTGTTTGACTGCTTGTTCTAAAGAAGAAGAATTTTAAAGATTTTCTTAAATTTTCAATCAGAGTTTTTCACCGATTTCAATTCTTTTGGCAATTTTGGAAGGGGACCACCTAGGGAACATTTCTGTAAAATTTGGTGTAAATTGGCCCAGTAATTTAGTAGGAGATGTTGTTTAAAGAAATTGTTGACAGACGACGGACGACTGAGGATGGACAACGGACAACTGACAAACGCCAGACAAAAGGTGATCACAATAGCTCACTTGAGCACTTTGTGCTCAGGTGAGCTAAAAATGCAAACAATTAAGGTAGAGGAACTTTAATAAGTCTGCAACATTTCTCATGATCTTTCACAATGTTGATCTAGGTTTCCTAATATATTCATCAGGAAACCTCCCTTAACACTGTTTAAGTTCATTATTTCCCAAATATTGCAGAACTATTACATGTCCACTACCCTCAAGTCTAAATTGCATATGTTTCCCATCACACAAAATGGGACAATCTGGGAAGTGCATAAAGCATCAATCATAGTCATACTGCGTGGATTAAGCAGACTGACTTGGGTAGAAACTTTGCTCTTTACTAATTATTGAATCTAGAATAATTTATCTACCTTCTTATGAAAGAATTTTTGAAATTCGACATCTGGTTGGCCTGTTCTAGAACAAATCTCTTTTTCAAGTATTTACTTTGCAAACTTCCCAGATGGTCCTGTTTTGTGTGACGGGTCACATATTTATAATATGAGCCTGTGCATGACATTTCCAACAATTTGAAATGTTTACGAGGTGCAAACGTTGACAAGAGGTGACATCAGCATACTGTAAATATAAAGTTACCTGATGGTCTACTGATACTTTGTGACCATATCTATCTACAAAAATCATAGTAAAGACACTGGCCAGGCTGTGCAGATGCACAGGCAGGTCAGAGTCTTTGCTTTGTGCATATCTTAAATTGTTGGAAATCTCACGCACAGGCTCATATATTACCTTCTCTAGGTCATCTTTATCTACTGTCACTTCTGTCTCCAACCCAAAATCAACAATTGACATTCCATGTCGACGGTTTTCTAGTGAACTTAAATCATAAAATATTACATTTTAGTACATTGTCTAAAACACAGTTTTGATGTTAATTGTTTCAACATGTTCTTACATATTGAGGTGGTTAACCGTGGACTGTTCTATCTTGTATGTTTGTTTGTTTGTTTGTTTGAATGGGGTTTTAAGCCACTTTCAACAATTATTTAGTTATATCACGGTGGCTGGAGCACCTAACAATGGATTCCTGGTATTTCACACACCAGTACCACCACCACATCCTTTCCTAACCTCCAGCTAGCAGCTATCCCAAATATGTCCATGATTATCTATCCATTGGTGGGAGCTTCTCTATCTGGAAATGTCTATCAAATAGAGCATCTTGAGGGGTCAGAGCAAAACTATTGTAAGTGCCTATAAATAAATAGGCACTTTCAATAGTATTGTACTGACCATTGATCTACTCATGATGAAGATCAATCAAGCCTACTTATTTTGAAATCCATCAGTAAATGTAGGAGTTTTTGTCAGACAGTCAGACACACTTACGCACATACATGTACACATACCTGTGGTGCTGACACCTACATCTTGCTCATTCCAAGCAGGCTCCACAAAAAAATCTACTTTTTGCAAATTAATAAAATCTCAATGTTTGTTGTTCTATGCAGTTTAACAATACATGAAACAAACAGGCTGGTTTTAGTAATTTTACTAAAATGCAAACATTTTCAGTCTCATTTATCTTGCATTAATAATGAGGCATTAATATATATGTAATCTCTTTCTTTCCTGCATATCAAAATTCTAGCCCTATTTCTGATGTATTCCAACATTTTTGCACAAATACTTTTGCTGTCAAAATCTTTATTTACTGTAACATTTGTAAGGGATGAAATATTACAAAGTTTTTTCATCTTTTGGTCCCTTAGAAACAATTTCTATAACTTATAATATTTGACATGACTAGTAAATTGAAGACAATATCTTTGATAAAGTATGAAGTAAAGGTTTCTAATAAATATATCATCAGAAAACACTAGAAAGTAATGCGTTTTTTTCTGATATGTAAAGAAAAAAAAAAAGACTTTTTTTTTTCTTTGCCCAGATTTGAATTTCCAACAGTATACTTCTTATGACTGTGACCTACACCTCTCGACCACGAAACCGTTAGTTACTAAAAGTAAAACTTTGTGATCATATGAAAGCATAGTCTAACGGGTTAAGACAAAGCTATCCATAACCACCGATCTTCCTCAATGGTAAAGGTATTTATCGATTAATTAATTCATTGCATAAAGGTCAAATCATGTCAATAATTTTAGGTTATAAAATACAGTTTCTTAGATACATAAAATCCACAAAAAATATCCTCTACAGAATATTCATGTGTTTTGATTTTGGTGAAACTAGGACAATTATTAAGTTAGATACTTAAATGTAAGTCATTTCATTTATGCTAGTTTTTTTTTTCAAAAATAAGGTGGCAGTTTATTTTTAGAATACAATTGAATTAGACTAAGCTGTTGACTAGTCAACATGACTTTAAAGAGCTTGCGATGTATTTGCTATTCAACTCCAAATTTTGTGAAAACAATTTGCTTTATAGTCAATCTGGCTCGAACGACCATGCCAATTAGGCAATCTATTTTATTTTGCAACTCATTTCAAAATCTCACTCCTTATATCAAAATATCTTTCAAAGTAGATATAATTGGTCTAAAAAATTTTGTTTATCAATCTAATTGAGACAATTCGGATGAGTTTGTATAAAATAAGATTATTGCGAAATTCTCACTAATATATGTGTTCAATCCAAACCATGTTTCTTGTTTGTAAGCAAAGTGTTTGTAGGTAAGAGACAATTCCCTTCAACAACCCCTTTATGGTCATCCCATAGGTGGTTGCTTAACCCTTTGCTGTTTAATCCCTGCTTTTTACGTGCCTGCGATTTTATGATTGAGAAAGCATTGTGAAAAAAGAAGAAATTGCTTCTGACAAGCAATTTCTTCTTTTTCCACACTATTTTCTACCCTCCTGAATGGTTATTTTTCAAATTAAATCCACTTTTAATTTTCGTCTGCAAAACCTTTGAATTTGGACAGGTCCAAAATTTTGTAAAACAGGAAAGGGTTAACACAAGTTTTACTGTACTTGATATTGAAGGCCCATACCTTATTTGGAATGAAACACAATACTGCTTCGGTTTTCTTTCCTCATTGTTGGCTTCTTGTGGAGCTGTATCTTGGTTGTCTTGGTCCGCTACAGGATTTATTCGTAATACATCGTCTTGCCGAATCAAATTATCGTTTGCCTCGTTGTCATCTTCACATTTTCCACAGACATCGCAATTTCTTTGCAATTGGAGAATAAAGTTATTATATCAATAGAAAACATTGAATGAGTAGTAATGAAATGTAAGTCATCTATAAATAGAAAAGAAATTAATCTCTTTTAGTTTTTATATGCTTAAGAATGATGAGTTGAATTTTTTTTTTTTCAAATTTACACAAATTTGGTATGCTATATATAATATGATCTAAAATTCTATGTTTAAGAAATTAGGCATAAAAAAATTGAAGATAAATTATCTTGAAGTGTGATATGTCCAATAAAATTGTAAAGCAATGTTGTGAACTCATTTTTACTATGGAACCAGTTTAGATGAAGTCAAATTGGGTGAAATGATTTAAAACAGGGTTTATATTGGTATTTACATAGAGAACAAGTGCATGTCGTATTGCGATGCAATACAGGAGTCCCCCACCGGATAACAAAAAATCCTCTCTTATAATATATCTCTTACTTACTAGATCTATAACTGTAAAAGTTTAAAGTTGCTAGCACTTATAGTTTAGGAGATATGATCCGGACAAGAATGTAAGACTAAAAACAACAAAGGGGAATAACTCAAAAAGTGGACATGGCAGAGTAGCAGTTCTTGTACATGACACTTGTCCTTGATAAGATCTATCAGTGTATAAAGTTTGAAGTTGCTAGCACTTATGGTTTAGGAGATATGATCCAGACAAAAATGTAAGGGTAATAACAACAAAGGGCAATAACTCAAAAAGTGGGCATGGCAAAATAACAGTTCTTGAACATGACACTTGTCCTCAATAAGATCTATTAGTGTACATAGTTTGAAGTTGCTAGCACTTATAGTTTAGGAGATATGATCCGGACAAGAATGTAAGGGTAAAAACAACAAAGGGCAATAACTCAAAAAGTGGGTGGGACAGAGTTATGGATCTTGAACATGACACTTCGCCTCAATGAGATCTATAAGTGTACAAGGTTTGAAGTTGCTAGCACACATAGTTTAGGAGATATGATCCGGACACGAATGTAAGGGTAAAAACAACAAAGGGCAATAACTCAAAAAGTGGGCGGAGAAGAGTAACGGTTCTTGAACATGACACTTCGCCTCAATGAGATCTATAAGTGTACAAAGTTTGAAGTTGCTAGCACTTATAGTTTAGGAGATATGATCGCGACAAAAATGTAAGGGTAAAAACAACAAAGGGCAATAACTCAAAAAGTGGGTGTGGCAGAGTTATGAATCTTGAACATGACACTTCTCCTCAATGAGATCTATCAGTGTACAAAGTTTGAAGTTGCTAGCACACATAGTTTAGGAGATATGTTCCGGACAAGAATGTAAGGGTAAAAACAACAAAGGGAAATAACTCAAAAAATGGGCGTGGCAGAGTAACGGTTCTTGAACATGACACTTCTCCTCAATGAGATCTATAAGTGTACAAAGTTTGAAGTTGCTAGCACACATAGTTTAGGAGATATGTTCCGGACAAGAATGTAAGGGTAAAAACAACAAAGGGCAATAACTCAAAAAGTTGGCGTGGCAGAGTAACGGTTCTTGAACATGACACTTCTTCTCAATGAGATCTATAAGTGTACCAAGTTTGAAGTTGCTAGCACATATGGTTTAAGAGATATAGCCCGGACAAAAGCGTGACGGACAGACGGACAGACGGACAGACAGACAGACAGACGGACAGACGGACGGACGGACGGAATCGAGCAAACCTATAGTCCCCCAACCGGTAACCGGTGGGGGACCAATAATCGTTTGTTTCAGTGTAAGATCTATCATTGAGTGAACAACAAAAGCTATACTTTTACAAGCGGTAGAGCCATGAATTAAAAATATCGCTTTTGTTGTTAACAAAATGAAATCTCAATTAATCTTACTTGAAAATCAAATGATCCTGCTCCTTTAATGGAAAAATAAAACAAATGTGATTATTTTAGGACAAAATTTCTTAAAGCACGTCATTTTGCATGTGATTGCTTTGCAACAATCATGATGATATAACTTATTGGGCTCTGCTTAAATAACATCTGATATGATAAATTGAATGAAAGTAGGGAATCTGATGATTTCACTGGTTAGGCAGTGAGTTTATCAAAGGATAATCTACTGTCATTTTTCACTAACCAACGAAAAGCATAAAAGAATCTGGTTAAATTAGTGATTTTATCAAGTGATGGTCTACCACGAAAAATCTCAATAATTCAATGAAAATCATTATTAAAGAAAGTGTAAACTTAACTCTCAAAGGTCAATATTACCTTGTGGTATTATATTGTATTAGGTTATTGGTATCGTCAATGAGTACAACGTGGACATTTTCAATATTGAAAGAGCAGGATTCTGCCTTTGTTGGTAAACGGTTGTATCTGTAATCTATTACCATTCGTCCCGTTCCGATTCCTTTAGTAACAACCTGAACTGTAGTTTTGGAAAGTTTTGCTGGTATCTGGAAATTATAGAGAAATCTTCTAGTCTCTAAATGAATGTATGGAATAAATAATATATATGTTTGTTTAACACCTATAGCCTATGTTACTGTCATTATAATTAACCCTTGTCATGCTGAATCAAAATTATTTGCAAAATAAATGTAAAATCAAAGTGCTAAAAGCACTGGAAGTTACCAAATGTGAGTGAGTATTTATTTCAGAAATGCATTGTTTAACACCTTTCTGGTTTAAAAATGAAATTCAGGTGGTATGAACTAAGATCAGACTGCACATATGTGCAGGCTGATCTTTTTCTATACCTCCCGTCAAAGCAGGACTATTCGGGGTTCAGCATGACAAGGGTTAAGAGACAGTGGTTCAAATATGGAAATCTTTAGCAAAATAAAGTTACCGCACCTTATCTAATAGAATGCGTATTGCTTGTTTGAAAACTTGTGTTTTACACTGATTTTACTCTTAGGTTTCATCTTGAAAATCTACATTGATCTTGATTGATGAGCTTATGTCAAGGTCATGTGACAAGGTCAAGGTCATCTGTCAAGGTCAAATAACTCACAAACTTAATAGTAAAAACGTCTTAGAAATACCTGTAATCATGACAAATATGATGAAGAGTTTATGATCAATTACCATTCAAAAGGTATGACATATCATCATAATCATCATGAAATTAATTAACCATGAAAATATCCACTTACAAAGGTCATATTATAAGCAATTCCCCCCCCCCCCCCCCAAGTTAGATTTTTATATTTTACAAACATTAATTTGAAAAAATACATTTACACTTAATCTTGCGATGATCAGTCTTTGGTTAAGTTTGTGAGTTATTTAACCTTGACAGATGACCTTGACCTTACTTCAAGCCCATAACTTTGGAAGCAGCAGATATGTATTATTAAGATCTACCACAATGCCAAACATGAGGCTTTCATATTGAATAGACTTGAAGGTATTGCAATGTTAAGTCTTTTGGTTAAGTTTGTGAGTTATTTGACCTTGACAGATGACCTTGACCTTGCCACATGACCTTGACTTTGGTACCAGCAGATGAAATCATTGAGAGTCATCATCATGCAAAATATTAGGCTTGTATCTTGAATAGACTTGGAAATATTGGCAATGTTAAGTCTTTTGGTTAAGTTTTGCAGACAGACAGACAGACAGACAGATGGACAGACACACAACAGTAAAACAATATGCCCTCAATCTTTCAATACAGGGGCATACAAAAGAATATGTATCTTACATCAGTAATAGTATCCAGAATGACACTGTTTTCTGTGGTTAATACCTCCGATCTTCCAACCCATCCTTCAGAAGACAGTTTTACATCGAGGTTTACACTATCTGAATATATATTTGCGTTGTATTCAGCTAGAGCTTGGAGTGCTATAACAGTGTCCTGGAAAAGCAACCTTTATTGTATAAGATATATAGGATAACTGTTTGTTTCAGTGTAGGATCGATTTCTATTTCATTGAATGAACACCAAAAACTATATTTTCACGAGAGGCAGAGCCACAAGTGAAAATATAGCTTTTGTCGTTCACGAAATGAAATATTAATCGATCTTACTTGAAAACAAATGATTATTCTATTTCCTTTATGCAAAAGTGACACAAAATGTGAAATTTCTCGGACATATTTTCGTAAAGCGCGTTATTTTGCATGTAATTGCTATGCAGTGTTCATTGTGACATCACTTATTTCGCACCGCACAGCCTCGTTTTTATCTGTTCAAAGATGACTCGTTTAATAAATTCGGTATTCAATGACCACCTATTCAATATCCTCTATATCTATTAATGATATCATCACTTATTATTCCTGTCATTATACAGTCAATCTTGCCCAAGCGACCATGATATAGAGGATAATCCTTTGTTTCAGTGTAAGATCGATTTATATTTCATTGAGTGAACAACAAAAGCTATATTTTCACGAGTGGCGGAGCCACGAGTGAAAATATAGCTTTTGTTTTTCATGAAATGAAATATTTATCGATCTTACACGAAAAACAAACGATTATTCTATTTCTTTAATGCAAAAATGAGACAAAATGTGACATTTCTACGACATATTTTCGTAAAGCGCGTCATTTTGCGCGTGATTGCTATGCGACCATTATCATTCAGCAACCGTTTTAAAAATCTCCTTTTTTGAATTAAAATATCTTAAAAAGTAGATATTGTTGTTCTCAAAATTATTGAAAACAAAACCTATGTTGTTTAAACTCACCATAATTGTCTCAATGAGACAATTCTTTTGAGTTTGAACAACATACGATTATTGAGAGTTTCACAATTCAATGCATATTCAATCTGAAGGTATGTTTCTTATTTGTAATCAAAATAGGTTTAAAGCCGCCATTTTCTTTAATGACGGCTTTATGGTGGACCTGTCAATGGTTCCTTTAACCCTTTCCTGTTTTTACAAATTTTGGACCTTTCCAAATTCAAAGGTTTTGCAGACGAAAATTTAAAGTGGATTTAAATTGAAAAATATCCATTCAGTAGGGTAGAAAATAGTAGGGAAAAAGAAGAAATTGCTTGTCAGAAGCAATTTCTTCCTTTTTCACATTGTTTTCTCAATCATCAAATCACAGGCACGTGAAAAGAAGGGATTAAACAGGAAAGGGTTAAACAAGTTTAACTGTAGATAATGCTGTGTCTGGTCCTGGATCGTTTGAGTTTGTAAATAAAGCAGTAAACACCATCTATGTATATTTCTACAGTCAATCTAAGGTCATAACAGTTTCCATGATCTATCTTACTTGAAAAACAAATAAATGGCTATAGGCTTTAGCTATATAGGCAGTTACAATGGTTTTGCACTAACAAACGAAATGATGATTCAATTTCTTACATGCAAATATGAGACAAAAAGTGAACATTTTGAGACAAGTTTTGTTTTGGCCCTCTTTTTGCACATAATTGCTATGCAATATTTATGACAATTAATTTAACTTCACTTAACCCTTTCCTGTTTAATCCCTGCTTTTTACGTGCCTGTGATTTTATGATTGAGAAAACATTGTGAAAAAAGAAGAAATTGCTTCTGACAAGCAATTTCTTCTTTTTTCACACTATTTTCTACCCTACTGAATGGTTATTTTTCAAATTAAATCCACTTTAGATTTTCGTCTGCAAAACCTTTCAATTTTGACAGGTCCAAAATTTAGTAAAACAGGAAAGGGTTAAACAAGTTTTACTGTAGTTAATGCTGTGTCTGGTCCTGGATCGTTTGAGTTTGTAAATAAAGCAGTAAACACCATCTATGTATATTACTACAGTCAATCTAAGGTCATAACAGTTTCCATGATCTATCTTACTTGAAAAACAAATAAATGGCTATAGGCTTTAGCTATATAGGCAGTTACAATAGTTTTGCACTATCCGACGAAATGATGATTCAATTTCTTACATGCAAATATGAGACAAAAAGTGAACATTTTGAGACAAGTTTTGTTTTAGCCCATCATTTTGCACATAATTGCTATGCAATATTTATGACAATTAATTTAACTTCACTTAAAAGACTTCGCTAAGATAACATCAGATAAGGTAAAATAAAAGAAAGTAGGGTATAAGTTTTTACTTATTTCACTGATTAGGTGGTGAGTTTATCAAATGATAATCTATCGTTATTTCTGGGTATTTCACCAAAACGTATAGAAGCAGCTCTTACACTCTAAGGAAAGATAATTTTGTTTTGTTTGAATGGAGTTTTACGCCGCTTTCTTTAAAAACTTTAATCATTTGTTGAAAACCTTTAAAGACTCTTTAAAATTTCAAAATAAAATATTAGGTATTTTCAGCATGCATTTATCCAACAATGTGGCTCCTTAAGATACAATCAATTATAATATGAACACTGCCTTACATCTGTTGAAGAGAAGGATCCGGTGGCAGTTCGATGATAGATTAACCACCTCACAATATCTGCCGCGGCCTTCCAGTCACCAAACTTTATACAAGCAAGTAGGGCGTACGATGTGGCTTCAACTGTTCTTGAACAGCTCCAAAAAGCCCCGAGCCCACCTTGATTGTAATTCCAAAATAGGTGCTCTGAATCAGAAAAAAAAATGTTTTTAGTTTATACTAATTATTTTAGTTCGATTGCGATGAAAGCTTTAGCTTATGGAATCGCTTTCGAACACTCAATCCTGATGTTTTCACATCCATGAGAGAGAGGCAGTGGGTTAAACCCACTGCTATCCAATTTTACAGCTGGGTGAACTGGGACTGGCTATTAAGTGTTTTGCCCATAAACACACCTCGTCGACAGTGGGGCTAGAACCACGGACCTCCAGGTCACGGGTAGAGTGCATTTACCACTAGGCCACCGAGTCTTTTTACATTTCTGGGGGTAAGTGCGACACTATTTCAAGTGCCTATAGATATATAGGCACTTTAAATAGTATTGCACTGACCCAATTTCTCACAGCCGAGACCTGATAACACTGATATTTTAAGACTCTTAAATGTTATTCTATTTATCATGCAATCATTTTTCACCACTTAATCAAAGTAAACCCTTAGCAAGAGCTCCGCAAGCGGGTGCCAATGCTTGGCTGTTAATTATTTCTTTGGCCAATGCAAATATATGAACTTGGTACCTACAGAAAGATTTTGTAACAAGGAATGATCATTTGAAATATGAAGGCTCTTTGACTAACCATTCAAAAATTATGACCAAGGTTAAATTTTTTCAAACAAATTTGACCTAGAAAAATGACCTTGACCTTGACTGATGACCTTAAACTCAGTACCTACAGAAAGGTCTTTTCCAAAGCAATGATCATGTAAAAAATGAAGGCTCTATAACTTACCATTCAAAAGTTATGACCAAGGTTAAATTTTTTAAAGAAATTTGACCTTGAAAAATGATCTTGACCTTGACTGTTGATCTTCAACTTGGTACCAATAGATAGGTCTTGTACCAAGCAATAATCATGTGAAATGTGAAGGCTCTATGACTTACCATTCAAAAGTTATGACCAAGGTTAAATTTTTTCAAAGAAATTTGACCTTGAAAAATGACCTTGACCTTGACTGATGACCTTGAACTTGTTACCTAAAGAAAGGTCTTGTCCCAAGCAATAATCATCTGAAATATGAAGGCTCCATGACTTACCATTCAAAAGTTATGACCAAGCTTAAATTTTTCAAAGAAATTTGACCTTGAAAAATGACCTTGACTTTGAGTCTGTAGGGTTCCTAGTCCAGGAGAAGAATTAGGTTAAAGATTTCAAAATTGATCCAAAGTACTACCCCCTCCCCCCTAATGCTCCGCATCTGGTGGCCCTACATTCATGATTTTAGCTATTTTATTTAAGATCCATATGCTGATCATCCATGCCAATATTGAAGTCTGTAGGGCTCCTGGTTCTTTAGAAGATGAAGGTTATAGTTACAAAATTTTCACAAAAGTACTACCCCCTCCCCCCTGGTGCTCTTATTTTAATTAAGGTCTATGAGCTGATCCTCTATGCCAATTTTCAAGTCTGTAGGGCTTGTGGTTCAGAAGAAGAAGAAGGTTAAAGATTACAAAATTTTCACAAAAGTACTACCCTCTTTCCCCTGTTGCTCCGCACCTGGTGAATCTACAGTCATGATTTTAGCTATTTTTATAAAGGTCCATATGCTGATCATCCATGCCAATATTCAAATCTGTCGGGCTCCTGGTTCAGAGGAGAAGAAGGTTAAAGATTACCAAATTTTCACAAAAGTACTAACCCCTCCCCCCTGGTGGTCCGCACCTGGCAGCCTAATAGATATGATTTTAGCTATTTTCATAAAGGTCTATGAGCTGATCCTCCATGCCAAATTTGAAGGCTGTAGGGCTTCTTATTCAGAAGAAGAAGAAGGTTAAAGATTACAAAATTAACCCAAAGAACTCCCCCCTCCCCCCAAGTGCTCCGCACCTGGTGACCCAACAGATGTGATTTTAGCTATTTTTATTCAGGTCTATGAGCTGATCATCCATGCCAAATTTCAAGGCTGTAGGACTGCTTGTTCTAAAGAAGAAAAATTTTAAAGATTTTCTTAAGTTTTCAACTATGGTTGCCATAGCAACCAGAGTTTTTCATGGATTTCAATTCTTTTAGCAATTTTGGAAGGGGACCACCTAAGGAACATTTCTGTAAAATTTGGTGTTAATTGGCCCTGTAGGTTAGGAGGAGATGTCGTTTAAAGAAATTGTTGACAGACGACGGACGACGCCAGACAAAAGATGATCACAATAGCTCACTTGAGCACTTTTTGCTCAGGTGAGCTAAAACTACACCATTTAGAAATAGATTTTGTAATCTATACCCGCAGAAAGTAGACTTGAAACTATATTGTTTGGCCAAGTATTTTAATAGTTTCTTCGATGTAGATGATTATAATTATAAGGGATGAGTGTCTTTTTCACTGCGTTTATTGGGGTATAAAGTGCAATTGCCTTAGCACATGGCTAACCATAACGCCCTACGTGCATTATTTACCATGTGCTAAGGCAATTGCACTTTATACCCCAATAAACGCAGTGAAAAAGACACTCATCCCTATAATAATTTTGCCAAGGTATTTTTTTCAGCATGACAAGGGTAAATATAATTTTCAAAGAAGAATATAGTAACTCACCTTTTTGGGCATCTCTCTGACCTATTTCCTTCAGTAGATTGAACATTCTCCACACTTTCTTTGAGAAAGGTTTTCCCGTCATGGACAAGGCATAGGTGGATATTGCCAGAGTGTATGGATTATTTCTGTATGTGTCCTTTTTGAGATCAAGTAGATATCTTTTAGCACTCCTAATTGTTTTGTCAAGGCCCTAAAAATGTAAAATTGATATTACCTAAGAAACAAACACTATTTTACAAAATAACAAGAGATGTTTGTAAGACATTTATACCCCTCATAAACGCAGGTCAAAAGCATGTTCTTCAATTAAACTCTTTTGAGATAATGCAAGGCAGAATTCCATATTTAGTTGCTTATCTATAAGCATCTTAAATTTTTTATTTGCGCAAAAAATGATCGAAAGTTGCTATGTAAAACAGCCCCGAGTCTTCCAATTTCTTGTCTAATGGGTCTAAAAACATGCATTCATTGGTGAAATTATCAAACATTACAATTACTGGCACAAACTGAAAGATTGAAGCATGCTTTACATGTGTATCTTATAAAATGACCTACGTCACCAGAACGAAATAACCCTATTGCATAGCTTTAATATTACAAGGAACGCTAGTGGAATAACTATGCAAATGAGCTAAGAGTGTATACCGTTGTTATATTTTTGTTGTGACAATGATGTCATAATGCATTTGCTGACGTCATTTCACAGACAGGGATATGTGTTTTGCAGAAACAAACTGAAGTGATAATTTTTTTGGAATTATCTCGATTTATAGCAAAAAAAATTTAGATCATATTATAAATAGAATATCAAATTTGTGCTTATTAAATATGGAATTGATTAATCTTGTTTTTACTTTAAAGTTAGCTTTCCAATATTCAAATTTCCACTTTTCTATGTTATTAAACATTGTGAACAAGAGGAAGTTGCTTGACACAAGCAAATTCTTCTCTTTTTTTCATTTTTTTCCTTACAATTTACCCCTTAATTGCTATAAAATAAGCACAGTTTTCCTTGCAGACTTTTTGTTATCAGGGAGGACCTGTAACATTTAGGGCTATCAGGGGCCGTATTCACCAACGCATTTTGCATCAATTTAGCACTCTAAATCCCAAGAATAAAGAATTTAGAATTTAGTACGTATTCACTAACCCATTCTAAATTACCGAATGGACTGAATTCTTAAGGATAAAGTCGTTTTTCCAAGTCTAATACCTACCGTGCTAAATGTGAAAAAATGGCGACTGTCCGCCTCGCTTCAAATGGAAAACATTGTTTTATATCAAAGTATTTACAAATAACATGTCAAAACAGAAAGAAATTCCACTTAATTTTCCTTTCGGACACATATTTTATGTTTTCGGTCGAATTATTTATTGAATGACGTCAAACACATTTGTGACGCAATCTAACCTTGAAGTGTATGTTTACATATCGACAGAATGTTAGATTTTACAACATTCTCGGTGAGTTTTCAGGGATTTCACGTTGGATTTACATTTACAAGGGAGGAGAATGGTTAAGGAGTAATATATTTTAAGCGAAGTAAACTTTTCAGAGGTGGTGGTGTGTGGATAGGAACAAGACAGATGGAGGAAAGTTACGAAGGCAGATTGTCATTTCAACTCGAACAATAGGTTACCTGGTGCATTTTTACTCAAGATTCTATTTGTTTGGGTGCTGATACTTTCTGCATAGCAACATCATGTACATGGGACAAGTTAAAGGAGAGAGATTATAATTCTCACATCTTCTATAGCGACTCGTTTTTATTGAAAAGTTGAAAAGCTCTCTCGGTGAAAGATTTAGGTAGGAATCATGTTGACCTCGTTGCAAAGTTTGTCTTGAAATGAATTATTATTATTTTTTTTTTTTTGTTCAATGTTTCATTTCTTATTGTAAAGTCTAATTTTGGTATCGGAACAACCATACTGGCGTACATCACTTATTACTACTCATAGCCTAGACTAAATTCTAAAATTTAGAAAAGGCTGGTGAATACAACCCCAGGTCCTTCTGGCTGGTGGCAAAAGATGGTTAGTGTCAAACCCTGTAGAATGAGAGCATCTTGAACCAATGTTATGATTTCCCTAAAGTTCATACGTACATGACTTCTGACATCACATTCCAGGAGTGTAATTAAAACAAAGGCCGTCAGTGAGTGGTCAGTAGCGTCCCTCTCCTGCAATTAAATTATCTTTAACCCTTTGCTGTTTAATCCCTGATTTTTACGTGTCTGTGATTTTATGATCGAGAAAACATTGTGAAAAAAAAGAAGAAATTGCTTCTGACAAGCAATTTCATCTTTTTCCACACTGTTTTCTACCCTAGTGAATAGTTATTTTTCAAATAAAATCCACTTTAAATTTTCGTCTGCAAAACCTTTGAATTTGGACAGATCCAAATTTTGTTAAACAGGAAAGTGTTTATTAAAGGTGTTTAATATCAGAAAATAAAAGCCAAAATAAGAGATTTAGGGCAAACTTTTTTCTGACCCAGACATGCCCCATTGTTGTTGTTTTTTAGCCGGGCCAGAATTAGTAACCAGCCCTGCTATCAGAATGACAAATTATTGAAAACCATTTCAAAAATGGTTTGTAAGCCTGAACGCAGAGCTATTTTCTATTAGTGACCTGACTGAATAACAACAACAACTGGACCCACCTGGGCTAAAAATAAGTTGGCCCATTGAGTCACAATAATGTAAAGAACAGAATAAACTGATAAAGGTCACAGAGCAAGTAACTGTGCAAAATAAAAACAGCACATCTTTCTATGGTCATAACTTTGGTAAATCACAGCAATTGTGATGGGCTGATGTATTGATATTATCGATAATCAGTCGGATTGGGCTTCCGATTCAGGCACTCAATTAAGAAATCTCATATCGATGAATTGGTTTGTAACATGAAAATTGCAGTTATTTAATTTTTTGAAAGATTAATGTTGCTTATTTAGTCTGGGCAGACTTCTTATTTTCAGGAAAAATCTTTTTACTTTTATCTTTTTTAAGGTGGCAATGGACAGCGGCCTCCCGACTCTATAAACCGGAAGTGGATTTTCGTTTATTTTACGGCTCTTTATGCGTGTTTAAAAAGACCGGTTTTTGTAAGATTCTACTTATGGAAATAACGTAGAATAATGATGGTAAAACTTCATAATTTAGCTTCTTTTCAACATTTGATATAAATTGAATGACTGAATCATCGAATTTAACAATAAAAATGCGTTAAAACCGTCATTTAATTAGCAGGGGTCACTGTAAAATAACGAAAAACTTTCTTATTTGCATGGAAAGGTATGCTGAATTTTTTACCAATTAAAGGAAAAATATGGGTTATAAACATATCGGAAACTAAGAAAAATTCATTGGGTAATTTCTTCAAAAAACAGGTTTTTGTGGCATTTTTTATCAGTAAAATTACAAAAATTAGTGCATTTTTAACTTTTGAAGGCAAATTGTGCAAATGCAATTGATCAAAGAGAAATTTTCTTGTCAATAGACATTGTGTACATGTATAAGGTCTATAAAATGTATGTGTTTTATAGCTATAACCTAGTACAGAGTTCATACTAGACCTAAAACGAATATAACCGTTTTACTGGAAATGGCCTATACCACTCAAGGGCAAATAACTCTAGCATGAAAACGAGCGTGGAAAGGTACCTTCAAATTTTGATATAATGACTACACAATGTTATCTACAACATATGTGACCAAGAAAAAAATTCATTGGGCGGAAAAAAATGACGCCAGGTGTCCATTGCTACCTTAAAGCAACCCTGAGAATGGGCCTACACTTAACCATCGGTGGTCATTGACCATCGATGATTGAGTGTAGGTCAATTTGTGATAGCCAATGGATACAATTAACAATTCCACCAACCTCATTAGATTTCTTTTTCATGCAAAACCCTCTGTTATAATGTATCATATATGTTTGTGTTCTTGAATAGTACTTAAGAGATGAAGAGAGTATTTGTTAATTTCAGTCAGGTATTTAACTAAAAACATTATATCACACTGTATGAATATGTTAAGTGGATTCAAACATGATTGTTATCATGTTTTTAGTTTCATACCTCTATCAATTCAGCAAATATTATCTTCATATCTTATAATTTAGTATCATGATGCAAAAATGTAAAGATTTGTCAGTTAAGAAACAGATTTCTTACAGTTCTGCTTTAGGTGGAAGCTTACAAAACAACTGCATACTCAAAATTGTTTTCATTGAGCAATAAAACCAACTTTTCAGCTAATCAGAACGCATGAATATTGAGGAACACAGCTACATTTAAATTATTTCAAAATGATGATATTGTCAGAATTACACACATTAAACTCTTCCAATGACTCCCTTCAACACTCAATTTGAGTGGCAGCATTTGTGGTTCATCTTGCTTTCAAATAATAATTTTCTGATTTGGATTGATATTTCATATTTGAACATTTCATCCAAAGCTTTTTCTCTTGTCATTGCTAAGGTAGTGGAACCGTAATGTTTCGCAAAATTTTAGAATTCATGAGCTTTCACATTGTAAACTGAGGTTTCCTAATGAAAATCATTAGGAAACCTCAGTTAACATTGTTAAAGTTTATTACATGTGTACTTCCAAAATGTTGACGATCTACTACCTTAAGTCACAGAGTTTTGGGACAATCCTTGAATCTTTGAAAAAAAAAAAACAAAAAAACAAGACAATGACAAGCAAAAAACAAGAACAAAAACAAAAGCAGACTAACCACAGTAAAGTTTGCGTAAGGATTGTCATCGTAGAATGCTGCCTTTGAATTCACATGTCTCTGGAGCCATCGTAAAAGTGGGACTATCTCTTCGTCTCTATTAACAGCATTATCCACAGCTTTGTTGGCCTGACACAAACTTTTGGCCACAAAAGCTGTTAACCTAAAAACACATTTGAGCCTGTGCGTGAGAATTCCAACAATTTCAAATATGTGCAAAGCAAAGACTCTGACCAGCCTGTGCATCTGCACAGTCTGACCAGAGTATTCACTATGTGTTTTGTAGACAGATAAGGTCTCAAAGTATCTGTAGACAATCAGGTAACTTTATATTTACAGTATGTGACTGTCACCGCTACTCAATGTTTGCACCTCACAAACATTTCAAATTGTTGGAAATGTCACTCTCAGGCTCATTTCATTTTTGTTTGAATGAGGCATCCACCACTTTAAACTGTCTTTCAGTTCTATTGCAGCGACTGGAGCAGCTTACAATTGATTCCTGGTACTCCTATTGCATCCTTTCCTAGCTTCATGCTACTATCCCAAATAGGTCTACGATTATCAACCCATTGGTGGAAGACAAGTACTTGGAAAGGACAAGTGCTGCCGTCAAGTATAAAACCCAGGACCTTTGGAATGTTACTTTAATATGCTACCAATTGAGCTATGACGGCGGCTAGAAACCAAACAAACACACAGCCTGTGCTTTAGACGATTCCTATGAGAAATTGCAAGGCAGAATCTTTAAATGAATGAAAGCACAATTAAGGTACGGTTTGTGATTTTGACTTATGGTTATTTTTTTGTAAGAAGTTAAAAGAAGTAAAACGGGCCTTAGAACCTTAAGCCGAGGGTTGGCACTTTTTTGTATATCTGTTGTTCATATCAAAACATAAATGTGTAAGGGGCTGACATATTGAAATAACATTTGTCTAATTAAATCGGTTTACTCACCAAATGAATTACAATATTTTCAGTTATGATGATATATTGAACAAAAGCAGTGCCTACTGCTGCCTACACTCAACCCCCCGATAGTGGATAAAAAATTTAAGTGCAACATGTGGCAAAGTTTCAAGTGAATGCCTTTGATAGAACCTAAGATATCCAAAAATGTAAAAGTTTTTGCACAGCGACGACAACAATAATGACAACTACGACACAAATGCTATAGCAATAAGACAGGCCAAGCTCAATATGAACTCACTACAGTATGTCACAATTAAAACTCACATAAAAACAAGAGCTGATCACAAGAGTTGACCCTAGCTCCTATACCCCTGCTAGTGCTTTCAGAGAATGAGATACTTGTTGACAATGGGAACTTAAAGGAAATTGATTCAAAGGAACTGAAAATTTTCAATGCATGATCAATTTGTTGCAGGTAATGAAGGTAATCAGAGCTCATTGTCCATTTGGAATGGAATTAAGAGCAAGGTTAAGGGGAGATAATTCTTGAACCAGGAAAAAAGTTTATACTTCATGATTGTGTAAAGCAAAACTTCAATTTGTTGTCATAATTATTATAAAGTTTCAATACAATTGAAGAAAAGCCTAAGGAGAAGTTTGTGACACAAAAGTACCAGTATAGTTCAAGGGAAGAGAATTCTTTCACAGGGAATATTGTTACTTCAACATTATTTCTGGCAGAATTAGAATATATGATCATTGTTTGCACATTCAATTATATTGAAGGATATCCGAAGGACATTGTGATATAGGATTTCTACTACACATGTAAGAAGATGTAATCTACATCCAAGGGGAGATAATTCCTCAACCAGAGTATTTGACACTCCAAAATTGTGTCTTGCAAAACTTCAATATTATGTATATTTTTCAGAAGGGGCGGGGGGTTATAAAATAGCACAATTATAAATGGATCATTTAGACTAGTAGTGGGCTGTACCCCTCTAGCAAAGAAGTGTTTGAATATATAACCCTTGAAAGAAGCTCATTTTCTTTAATGCTTTTTCGTGGATGTTCAAGAATTAATGTAAGTTTATCATTTGATATCTTAACTCACCGCCTACCCAGTGAACCTAAGGAAAACTTATACCTTGCTTTCATTTATTTAACCAAATCTTTTGTTTTCTGCATAGCAATCATCTGAAATAGGACATTTAAGAAAATTTATGCCAGATTTTTCTCATTTGGTATCATTTTAGATTTAATTTGTTTTGTTTGTTTGAATAGGTTTAACTCCGCTTTCAACAATCTCGCAGTTATATCGCGGCGGGTGGAGCACCTAACAATGGATTCCTGGTTTTTCTTTCACCTGTACTACCATTACACCCTTTCCTAGCCTCCGACTGCTATCTCACATAGGTTTACGCTCACCTACCCATTGGTGAGAGACAAACGTCAGAAAGGATATTTGCCGCCACCGGGGATCGAACTCACAACTTCCAGATTGGAAGTCTTATGCCTAATCAACTGCGCTATGGTGGTGGCTCATTTAAGACTTAAAGAAATCAAATAATCAAAAGTGTTTTATGTACGCTGATTAATATTTCATTTCGAAAATAACAAAAGCTATATTTTTATGAGTGGCTCCACCACTCATAAAAATAGAGCTTTTGTTGTTCACTCAATGACATATTAATTAAATAGAAATGATTATCCTCTATACTATACCTTGTACTCCCTGAGGAAGATATAAATGTCCCATAAGAATCAGTTCCTTTATATGTAAGCTGATGTACTATACCTGAAATCAAAGAGTTTAACACTGACAACCTTGATTATAACGTCTTTCGACAGCTAAGTTTAATTAATTTACACTAGTATATGTTGGATACTTTTTGGTTTTGTGTAAGACCGTTTATCTTTCATTTGTAAGTGGTAGATTAACAAGTGAAAAAGATATAAACTGATAATCCACACTGTATAAAAACCTGGGGCCTGTTTTACTTAACTGCTTACGAACAGATTGATCATAAGTCAAAATCACAAATTGCACCTGGTGTTTTCATTCATTTTAAGATTCTGCGTGCAAATATTTCATTGGAATCTTCTTTTGAAGACGATTCCAATGAGATCATGCATGGCAGAATTCAATATTGAGTTACTATCGTAGAAGCAACTTTAATTTTTGACTTACGCAAAAAAAATCGTAAGATGTTAAGTAAAACAGGCCTCTGGTATAATGAGCGCATGATAACTTGAACCTGACCTTTGTGCAGAAAAAATAATAAGGCTCATGAATACAAATCCGAAGATACTTCGGCATGTGACGATCAAGCATGGACATTCTGTTATATGGTACAAATTACAGGTGTGTGTGGACATAATAGTATACCAGTAAACAGGGCACCTAGTCATAAAACAGACGATTCAATTAAATAAAAACATTTGTTCCTGTTTGTGTGCTACTGTGAGAGGAGATTTTATTTATATCATAACATAAATTACATTTAAAGAAATTTGAAAATTTGTAAAAAAAGTTTCACCTTTATCTAAAGATTATTACAAGAGGACCAAGATGGTCCTAGATCGCTCACCTGAGTCTCTATGACCCCTGCAACATCACATTAATTAGGTAAGCAGAAGTCTAAAAGAAGATAATTGCCTGAGATCAATACCATGGAACGTTTGTAGCGAAGAGCAAGACAGATATGCCTTTTTGCTCTTTGATTCTATGTAAAAAGGGATGTACCCGGGTGGACCCCAAAAGTGACCCCAGGGTCTTGAATGAACAAACTTGGAAGAGGTCCTTAAGATGATGCTATATTCTAAATATGAAAGCTGTCTGCCTTCTGGTTTCAGAGAAGAAGATTTTTGAAGGTTTTCCCATTTTCACCCATCATGCTCAGATGAGCTGAAAGGGATGCGCCCGGGTGGAGCCCAAATATGAACCAAGGGTCTTGATATGAACAAACTTGGTAGGGGCCACAAGATGATGCTATATACTGAAAATGAAAGCAATGTGCCCTCTGGTTTCGGTTAAAGAAGATTTTAAAAGATTTTCGCTCTTTGATTCTATGTAAAAAGGGTTGCGCCCAGGTGGAGCTCAAATATGTGCCTAGGGTCTTGATATGAACAAACTAAGTAGAGGTCCACTAGATGATGCTACATATATGAAAGCTCTCTGCCTTCTGGTTTCATAGAAGAAGATTTTTGAAGATTTTCATTTTTTTACCCTTCGTGCTCATAAGAGATAAAGGGATGCACCCGTGCAAAGCCCAAATATGAACCAAGGGTCTTGATATGAACAAACTTGGTAGAGGCCCACTAGAATATGCTACACACCAAATATTAAAGCTGTCTGCCATCTGGTTACAGAGAAGAAGATTTTTAAAGATTTTCGCTCTTTGATTCTATGTAAAAGGTTGGGCCCAGTTGGAGCCCAAACATTACCCCAGGGTCTTAATATGAACAAACTTGGTAGAGGTCCACTAGATGATGCTACATACCAAATATGAATGCTGTCTGCCTTCTGGTTTCAGAGAAGAAGATTTTTAAAGATTTTCATATTTTCACCCTTTTCAAGGGTAAAGGGAAAGTTAAGAGTAGATTTCATTTATTTGAACAACTTTGGTAGAGCCTGACCCAAGGAACATCCCTGCCAAGTTTCATCAAGATTGGCCCACTGGTTTAAGAGAAGATGTTTAAAGAAATTGTGGACGACGGACGACGAACATTCTACGATCCCAATAGCTCACCTTGAGCACTTCGTGCTCAGGTGAACTAAACAAGAGGCCCAAGAGGGCCTGTATCGCTCCACTGGCTTTAAAATCTTTAGACTTTCATTAAATAAAGCTTACTTTAAATGAATACATTAACACTCCAAAATCTCCTAAGACCTATTTAGTAATGATTAAATGGTTCTGGTCCATATTGCACCAAAATACTCAATCACAATGAACCTGCAACCCTTAACCAATCTTATTAAAACATAAGGTTCAGAAGATGTCGTTCAAAGATTTAGGGCTCAAAATAGGCCCCACCTGACATGCCCATATTCATGGACCAAACAAAATTTCTTGAACAATTTAAGTTAATAGTTACCCAAGAAATATTCTGGTAAAGTTTCATTGAAATCGGCTGAGTGGTTCCAGAGGAGATATCGTTCAAAGATTTTGGCCTCAATATAAGCCCCGCTCTGCCAGGCCCAAATTTATAGGCCTATCAAAATTTAGCAAATAATTTTTGAAAAGAGACACTCAAGGAACATTCTGGTGAAGTTTCATTGAAATCAGCCAGGTGGAACAGGAAAAATGTCATTTGAAAATTTCGGGCTCAAAATAGGCCCCGCCCTGCCACGCCCATATTTTTGGTCCAATCAAAATTTCTTGAACGATTTATGTAAAGGGTCACCCAAGGAACATTCTGTTAAAGTTTCATTGAAATCGGTTGAGTGATTCAGGAGGAGATGTCGTTCAAAGATTTCGGGCTCAAAATAGCCCCGCCCTGCCATGCCCATATTTATAGACCAATCAAAATTTCTTGAACAATTTAAGTTAAGGGTCACCCAAGGAACATTCTGCTAAAGATTCATTGAAATCGGCCCAGTGGTTCATGAGGAGATGTCATTCAAAGATTTCGGGCTCAAAATAAGCCCCCCCTGCCACGCCCATATTTATGGACCAATCAAAATTTTTTCAACAATTTAAGTAAAGGGTCACCCTAGAAACATTCTGTTAAAGTTTCATTGAAATCGGCCCAGTGGTTCAGGAGGAGATGTCTTTCAAAGATTTCGGGCTCAAAATAAGCTCCGCCCTGCCACGCCCATATTTATGGGCTAATCAAAATTTCTTGAACAATTTAAGTAAAGGGTCACCCAAGGAACATCCATGCCAAGTTTCATTGAAATCGGCCGAATGGTTTGGGAGGAGAAGATTTTTAAAGATTTCAAAGTGAAAAAATGCCACGCCCTGCCACGCCCATATTTGGGGGCCAATCAAAATTTCTTTAACAATTTTAGAAGGGGCCCACCCAAGGATCATTTCTACCAAGTTTCGTTAAAATCCGCCCATTGGTTTGGGAGGAGAAGATGTTTAAAGAAAAGTTTACGCACGGACAGACGCATGGACGCACGGACGCATGACGGACACTCCGCCATGACAATAGCTCGCTGGCCTTCGGCCAGTGGAGCTAAAAAGGAGACTCAATTTATGTATTGCTTCACTAGTCCATGAGGGTGATCAAATATTGCAGTTACAGTTAAAGCATGGGCCATAACGGGTAAGCAGAGGGAACACTTGCCCCTCAGCTTTACGATTGAATTCTGAAGATTAGTCATGTTTTGCCAAAGGGAGATGACCGATATCTAATTTATTTAAATTTCAAAGGCCAGGTTCAGGTCAATATGCTTCCGCTATAAGAAACCTGGTTCATTAGAAGAATGACCTTATTAGATTTAACAAGAGATGTTTGTAAAACATTTATGCCCCCCATAAGAGCAGGTCAAATGCCCATTCTTTGTCAATCAACAAAGGGCAATTATACAAATAATTGATAAGTAGAGTAATGGTTCTTGTACACTGCACTTCTCAACAAGATCTGTCCACCTGTGCAGTTTCATGATTCTAGCTTGCATAGTTTCAAGATAAGCTCCAGACAAAATAGAAAAAAAGTCTACAGGGGACTGAGAGACCAACAGACTGACCGACAAATGCAGTGCAAAGCAATATACCCCCTCTCTTTTGAAGGAGGGCATAAGATTAGTATCATAGTAATTAAACAACCCTCCTCTATACAGTGGTGGTCTGCCTCTGATACCCAAGCAGTACTCACTTATACATGCAACATGCAATTTTTTTATTGTCCTGTTGACGTGTTGGTAGCCGTGTTTTGCATATCCTTGCTGAAAAAATAGATGTTTGAATTTCCATTAATTCTTACTTTGAAATAAGTTAACATTCTATGTAAAAATATTACCTATTCTTCATCATATATTCAAAACAAATATAAAAACATAAATCTTTTTTATTCAATTATTTCAGAAAAAAATGAAATTTGATCATAAGAATGTTGGAAAAATGGTAGATTGTTATCAGTTTATCAAATTTTAAGAAGAAAAAGAAAAATTTATAATGATAAGAAGACTTTAAATGTTGACTAAACTGGGAGACTCTAGAAATTGGTCTGTTTTTTTGAAAATTGAAAAAAATCAAATTTGACCCAAAAAAATGTTCTTCCGATTGCATTTCGTACAATAACAAGTATGAGAGCCTGCACTGTCAAAAACAGCCTGACAGCACCTCTGCCACACATGCTCTATTGGATTTAAGTCCAGTGTGCGAGCCGGCCAGTCCAGACGTGGAATGCCCTCTTCTTGGCGATACTCTCAGACTATATGGGCCGTGTGTGGACAGGCATTATCATCCATTAAAATAAATCCATCCCCAATAGCACAAGCGTAAAATCTAACGTGGGTATTGAGGATTTCATCAATGTACCTATGAGCTGTCAGAGTACCCCTTTCTAAAATAACAAGATCATCCCAGCTGATGCTACCCCAAACCATGATGGACCCATCCCCTTAATGATTGTGCTCAGCAATGTTTGCTGCATAAAACCTTTCCCCCGGCCTTCTCCACGCCCTAGCACTCCTATCAGTGTAGTCCAGGCAATACCTGGACTCATCCTTGAATAGCCTGGGGCGCCAGCATCTTATGCGCTAGCAAACGTGGTCTAATGCCCATGTTAACCGACGCCGACAATGAACTCGGGACAGTTTAAGGGAAATTGACTAAAAATTATAAAATTATTCATTATTCATCATTCCTGTTACGGAATTTACACAAGAGCGTAAAAGAAATAATCCTCTGTTAAAAGATATTATTGATGAATGATCTTAACATTGAAACTACAGCTTATTTAAGCTGTAGTTATGATGTTTTGATTAATCACCAACCCTCTAATTGTAAAAGGGAGCAGACAGAGACCATTCATCTTTTTTAGTCCTAATATTGCCTTTATCCTATATATTCTTTAGTTGTTGCTTGCCTATAAATTTCAAAGTCCTAGATACGCCTATGTTCATTATCTTCCTTTGACCATAAAATATATGAAAGATAAAAAACCATGAGACACCCTAGATTACTGCATGACAACTACACAAGCATTCAAGGAACAATAAAGGGCTTATTTTAACGTGGAGTTAAAATTTAGAGTATTTTGGTAGACTTGTATTGGATAATGCTACATGCTTAGATATGAAAGTTTTATAGGTCTGAAGGTTTTGGTGTAGATGATTTTTTAAGTTTTTGGACTCTGTTGCTATGGGAACCAGAGTTCTGCAAGGGTTCCAATTCTGTGAGATATTTTGAAAGCCCTTAACTTAAGATTATATCTGTGAAATTTGGTTGAAATTTGATTTGGGAGCAGAAGATTTTTTTTTTTAAATTGTTGGCAGATGGACAGACACTGGATATTTATAAATCACAATAGCTCACCTTGAGCACTTCATGCTCAGGTGAGCTTAAAATGATAGGAGAAAATGATTTTTGAAAACAATTTCTCCAGTGTTTTCTATTACTAATTCAAAATACTTGTATTGAAATATTTTGATCCACTTTGATGTGTTAAACGAAAACTGTTTTCAATATGATATAGTCTGAAAAATTCATTGAATCACAACTCATATGTCCTTAGACAAGTTCCAAAGAAAAATATACTTTTCAGCTAGCTTTAAAGTTCAAGTCGGACAACTCAAGGAAATTCGACTCCCCTTCCATAAAGTTATTACCTTCTCGAATCCATTGGTTGCCCTTTTGTTCACGTTCAGTTGTCATCTGCTTTGTTTGTTTCCAATAGTTAAAAACGTAAATCAAGGGAAGCAATTTAGATGCTGTTTGATGAGCACACCCTGTTGGCATTACTAGAAAATTGTCCATTCCTCTTATAATAGATCTTACCGCATCATCCATCACATTACCTTTAAAACGAATAGTTTAGGGATGAGCATATTTTTCATTGCATTTATTGAAATATAAAGTGCAATCGCCTCAGCACATGGCATATAACGCCCATAGGGCATTATGTTTAAGCCATTTGCTAAGGCATTTGAACTTTATACTCCAATAAATGCAGTGAAAAATACACTTGGCCCTTATAATTGCAATCCTTCAGATCTAAGAAACAATACATGAGTCATCTAATTAAGGGATGAGTTTTATTTTCATCATATTTTTGAAGTATAATCAACTAAAATTGCCTGACAACACCCCTTAGTTACTTATCTGTGACATATTAACAAATTAACGCCAAAGTTCAATTGTAAATGATTCAATTGTTTGTTTGTTTGTTTGTTTGATTGTTTGTTTGTATGGGGTTTAACACAGCTTTTAACAATCTTTCAGTTATAACGCAGGGGCTGGAGCAACTAACACCACTTCCTTTCCTAGCCTCCAGCTGCTAATTGACCATAATGTTAGTGTATCCATATCAAGATTCATAGTTATTTTCCTAAATTAAAACATTTTTTGAAAATGCAGTCATTCCATAAGCTTGTATAGAAAGTAATCTCATATGACATCTATGCTCATTATCAAATTATAAAATATGAATAGATTATTTATTTATCATAATTTCAAGTAGGTATGACACTAAAAACTTAATAAGATGTATGTAGAAATTAGCTTTGAATATAGAGCACACATATGATTCAATTGGGTTTTAAGTTTCATTTCTAAATGAAACAAGACATGTTTGTATAAAACATTTATGTGCCCTATAAGAGCAGGTCGATGGCATATTCTTTGTTTATTAACAAAGGGTGATAACTAAAGAAGAGTTGTCAGAGGGCAACATAGCTCGCCCTATTGGATGCTTGTCACATAGATATAAGTTAAGTTTTTCCCAAGTCCATAAAAGGTCAAGGTTAAGGTAAAATTATCAAGGACCTTGGTCTCTCGCAAAAGGCTATCACCTAATGAGTATGTAATATAAGAAACAATGTCCCTTGGTTAAAGCATTCAGAAAATGTAAGCAAGGTTGAAGTTTTTGGTTAAAGTTTTAGGTTAAAGTTTTTCTAAGTCCACAAATGGTAAAGGTCAAGGTCAAATTGTGAAGGACCTTGGTCTCTAGTGAAAGCCTATTGTCTGGTGAGTATATATGTGAAGTAATGATGTCCCTAGGTTAGAGCATTAAAAAATATATGCAAGGTTAAAGTTTTTTGTTTAAGTTTTCGGTTAAAGTTTTTCTAAGTCCACAAAGGGTCAAGGTCAAGGTCAAATTGTCAAGGACCTTTGTCTCTGGTGAAAGCCTATCACCTTATGAGTGTGCATATGAAGTAATGATGTCTCTAGTTAAAAGCTTTCAGAAAATATAAGCAAGGTTAAAGTTTTTTAAGTTAAAGTTTTTGGTTAAAACTTTTTTGAAAGGGCCAAGGTCACAGTCAAAAGGTCATTTCGACATGGATGTTGGTCTCAAATGAAAGCCTATGCCCTAATGAGAGTTTCTGTAAAAAATAAAGCTTCTAGGATAAATATTTATAGAAATAAAAAACTTTAACCTAATGCAGGCGCAGACGCCGATGCTGACGCCGACATCCGAGGGTATGAAAATAGCTCTTCCGAGACTTTTGTCCCGGGCGAGCTAAAAATTAAGAGAAGTAGAGTTATGTTTTTTAATCAATGCACTTCCACTCAAGCAGATCTGTACACTTCTGAAGTTTCATGATTTTAGCTTGCATACTTTTTGAGATATGCTCCACACAAAAATAGCATACAGACAGACCCATCAGTTGACTGACAATTGCAAAGCAATAAACATCCTCTTCTTAAATTGAAAGAATAGTTCATTCATCTTTTAACTTGGTAACAAGACTTATCTTATAGAGGTTATTAGATAATTATATACAAACTAAGTATATTGTATGAAAAAAATATCTAACTCGGTTGTGAGAAATGATAATTGTCTCGGCAGAGCCTCAACAATTATCAATTTTCCCAACCTTGTTAGATATTTTTTTTCATACAAAACACTAAGTACGTATTATATATATAAAAATCAGGGACCCTCAGCAATTCTCAGGAATACACCTCAGGAATAATGAGGAGGCAGCAATGAAAGTATGTCATATTACGCTTTATATGACATCACAAACATTGCAGAAGCATTAAATGTATTAGTTAATTTTCAGGTGTATCAACCAAAGTACAACCAGAAGCCAAATTACCTATAAGGTGACCCAAAATTATCTATGGCTCAGCGTGAAACAGTTGTAACTGCCTATATGTTTATAGGCAGTTACAACTGTTTCCCACTAAGCCATCGACATGTATGTGTGTGCGAGGTACTTTTAAGTATAGGGATAAGTCTAAGTGAATTGTTTCAAATGAAGGTAATACTCACTGGATAGAAAAGCTGACGCTGATCCGGTACCTTTAATTGCCTCTAGCGGTAGTGTAAGGTCTAGAGTGACCAATTGATAATCTGAAGTGTAAATAAAATTACTCTTATATACAGGACAAAAAAAAACAGATTGGAAAAATTGACCTGAAACATTTTAGCTAAAATATATTTAAAGATCCAAAAGATCTTACATTATGCGCTATAACACAACCAGACCTGGACAAATCTAAAAGTTACAAGAGCCATGTCGGACATGGCCATCCCCCGCCGAGAAAGCTTGATAGTAAACTGAAGCCTAATAGATTAAGGGTTCTACTTTAAGAACTTTAGCCCCTACAAAATCTAAGTCTTTGAAATAACAAAGGGCAGTAACTCCAAAATTATGCAAGCCAGAGTTGTAGTTCTTGTGCACTGCACTTCTCCTCCATGAGATCTATCCACCCATAAAGTTTCAAGTTGATAGCTTTAATAATTTAGGAGATATGCTGCGGACAAAATCTAAGTCTTGAAAATAACAAAGGGCAATAACTCCAAAATTATGCAAGCAAAGGTTGTAGTTCTTGTGCACTGCACTTCTCCTGCATGAGATCTATCCACCCATAAAGTTTCAAGTTGATAGCTATTATACTTTAGGATATATGCTCCGGACAAAATCTAAGTCTTAAAAATAACAAAGGGCAATAACTCCAAAATTATGCAAGCAAGAGTTGTAGTTCTTGTGCCCTGCACTTCTCCTCCATGAGATCTATCCACCCATAAAGTTTCAAGTTGATAGCTATTATACTTTAGGAGATATGCTCCGGACAAAATCTAAGTCTTAAAAATAACAAAGGGCAATAACTCCAAAATTATGCAAGCAAGAGTTGTAGTTCTTGTGCACTGCACTTCTCCTCCATGAGATCTATCCATCCATAAAGTTTCAAGTTGATAGCTTTAATAATTTAGGAGATATGCAGCGGACAAAATCTAAGTCTTAAAAATAACAAAGGGCAATAACTCCAAAATTATGCAAGCAAGAGTTGTAGTTCTTGTGCACTGCACTTCTCCTCCATGAGATCTATCCACCCATAAAGTTTCAAGTCGATAGCTATTATACTTTAGGAGATATGCTCCGGACAAAATCTAAGTCTTAAAAATAACAAAGGGCAATAACTCCAAAATTATGCAAGCAAGAGTTGTAGTTCTTGTGCACTGCACTTCTCCTCCATGAGATCTATCGACCTATAAAGTTTCAAGTTGATAGCTATTATACTTTAGGAGATATGCTCCGGACAAAATCTAAGTCTTAAAAATAACAAAGGGCAATAACTCCAAAATTATGCAAGCAAGAGTTGTAGTTCTTGTGCACTGCACTTCTCTTCCATGAGATCTATCCACCCATAAAGTTTCATGTTGATAGCTATTATACTTTAGGATATATGCTCCGGACAAAATCTAAGTCTTAAAAATAACAAAGGGCAATAACTCCAAAATTATGCAAGCAAGGTTGTAGTTCTTGTGCACTGCACTTCTCCTCCATGAGATCTATCCACCCATAAAGTTTCAAGTTGATAGCTATTATACTTTAGGAGATATGCTCCGGACAAGATTAGTGACGGAATGACGGAATGACGGAATGACGGAATGACGGACGGAGGGCATTACTATATCCCCTTCGCCGAAAACGGCGGGGGATAAAAAAAATTGAAGGCTCCATGCAAAATGGTTGTAACTCTCTGTAAATATATAGGGAGTTACAACTGGTTTGTGCTGACCCCTCGAAATGTGCATAAGCTAAATTTTTTGAAATTCTATTATAAAGTTATTCGTAATAAGAGATACATGTGATAAATATAAACATAAACACCATCATAAGCTTTTGTTATTAATCTTATAACTCTACATATATCCGTGTGATAACATCCCATACGATATTTTTTATGATAACATATAGATAGTTTTAGAATAATTATATAATGTGGTTATTTTCAGAAACTTGAATTTCTGTTAAAAACATTGATGAAACAAGGCAAATAGAGGTTATAAGATATATATAATATGTTTTTAGTGTATTGTATGAAAAAATATCTAACTCTGTTTTGGGAATTGATAATTGTCTCGGCAGAGCCTCGACAATGATCAATTCTCCCTACCTCGTTAGATATGTTTTCTCATACAAATCACAAAGAATGTATTATATATATCACTCTTCATTTTATTGGTTGATTGGTTGGTCAGATTATCATGCCTGACAGGAGAATGGTTACTTATATTCTTTCTTTTTATATAGATAGGGTTGTCATATCATATCTTACTCATATACCGAGTAATTTCACTAAAATTTCACATTCCAATCATCTCTTTTTTGAGATATTCCTTTTGTCACATTTCTTAATTGAAAAAGGAATAAAGTAAAACATACCATCTATTATTTCAGAAGTAACCCTATTTGCAGGCCCATGAGTACAGTTACTTTGTCCCTCTGAACTCCGCGGATCTAGACATACTGTTATTTGTTCTTTCACTTCGATTCCTTCATTCTGAAGAATATAATGAATGGTATATTATGTACTGTAAATGCACTAACAGAACTCCGGGGTTCTATTAGAAGCATTGCATTTCCATCAGAAAGGCATAGAATTTTAATAGGGGCTACGCTACATATCAATGGCTCAGTGCAAAACAGTTGACTTGATAGCTTTTTTGGTTATTTCACAAAGTAGTTACATAATATTAAAATCTCAAAATGGTAGAAAATATCTGTGACCTGTCACACATAAAGGGACCATCTGGGAACTCCGTCGAAGGAAATTTTGGAAATAAGATTGAAATTCAACTTGGGTCCAGAAGGAGTATCAAGGAAATATAGGGGGGGAGAATAATCATTCAAGATTTAATAAATTCGTTATTTGCGAAAAAAATCTGCAGATTGGACAGTCTGCCAAAGTTTCCCAATTTTTGCACTTCCCAGATGATCCCTTTCACATAACAGGCCTTTAAAATTGACATCAAATAGAATTATTAGAATTAAAAATCAATATTAACCCTTGTCATGCTGAATAAATTTTGGCTAAAAACCAAAGGGCAAAAAGCACTGAGAGTACCAACTATAGGCTAATTTTTATTTGGTAAAAAACTAAATCTATTGACAATTCTGGTTTGAAAGTGAGTAACAGGTGGTGTAGCCTGTGCAGCCTGATAATTGTCTATGGCTCCTGCCAGAGCAGGAATAATCCGGGTTCAGTATGACAAGGCTTAACAAGAGTTTTTAAAATGTTTGTAAAACATTCACGACCCCATAAAAGCTTGTCAATAGCCTATTCTTTGTCAATCAATAAAAGGCAAAAATGATGAGAAGAGTTATATCTACCTGTGAAGTTTCATGATTCTAGCTAGCGTATTATACTTTTTGAGATATGCTCCAGACAAAACACATCTACGGACGGACAGACTGACGGACCCACCAACCAACGTACAAGTTCAAAGCAATATACCCCCTCTCCTTTGAAAGGGGGGGGGGGCATAATTAATTTTATTGAAGCACGAAGGATGTACATGTACTTTTTCTCATATTAAAACATTAGTGTGCTTTAACCCTTTGCTGTTTAATCACTGCTTTTTAGGAGTCTGTGATTTTATGATTGAGAAAACATTGTGTAAAAAGAAGAAATTGCTTCTGACAAGCAATTTCATCTTTTTCCACACTATTTTCTACCCTACTGAATGGTTATTTTTCAAACAAAATCCACTTTAAATTTTCGTCTGCAAAACCTTTGAATTTGGACAAGTCCAAAATTTGTTAAACAGGAAAGGGTTAAATCAAAATTTTGAATCATATAGCCAACAAAAGCACCACCTACAAGTGCCTACACTTGGCTGTTGGGTGCTGGATGGTGGATAAACTAAGTTGAAAAAGGGAGTTCTTTGCCAGAAATGCATCTATCTAGAGTTAAGCCCCTTGATGGTATAGATTGCTCTTTTGATAGTGAAAACATGTGTCAAGTTTTAATATGAATGCCTACAGTAGAATCAGAGATTTCACATGCTCTTTGAAATATGCCCTGGACAATTACCAAGTTATAGATTTAACAAAGGGCACTAACTCCAAATGACAGATTAATAGACAGATGAACCGACAAGTGCAAAGCAATATTCCACCTCTTGTCTAAAACGGGGAATAATGATACCACACGAAACAAGAAATCATAACCTCAATTAATAAATAATTTGTTAGACAAGGATATCTCTAATGGTTTTTCACTTTGGACAAAAATGGAAGGTATGTGACAATGTAATATCTGAGAAGATTCTGAATTATCTGAGATGAAGGACTCTGTTGGCAATCTGATCCCTAAATTGGCTTACCTCAACATAATTCATTATCTGGATTATAAAGGCCTTAATAACTTTTCACTTCTAACCTTGGTTAAGATCAGCTTGTCTAAAACCTCAGGACATATCCTGAGAAGATCTGCACATTCTTGAAACAAGGATGTCTCTAATAGTTGTTCTCTTAAGAAGACAATGGAAGGTACATGAGAATTCATATCTGAGAAGATGAACATAACTAGACATGAAGACCTTAGCAAGAGATCCGCAACTTGTGCTGTGTTCAGGATGACAAACAGTGCAAAATGTTAGCAAATTTAACACTGCTTTGCACTTCCTGAACGTAGGGCAGACTTACCTCAACTACAATGTTTTTCTGGATGGCATCATGAGTACCGGTGCTCCCAACTTTACCAACAGCTATCACTCTGATCGGGAACCTGCCCGCTTGAAGAGGAAGTACCGGAATTCGCACACTATATGCGTCATTTTGCTTAACCGTGAAATTAGCAACCTTTTTTGTTTGTAACTGTTTCACGCCGGTGCAAAGGAACTTATTTCCTTCTAAGTAAAGGGACACCTGGAAAAACAGCTGCTTACTTTAACCCTTTCCTGTTTTACAAAATTTTGGACCTGTCCAAATTCAAAGGTTTTGCAGACGAAAATTTAAAGTGGATTTAATTTGAAAAATAACCATTCAGTAGGGTAGAAAATAGTGTGGAAAAAGAAGAAATTGCTTGTCAGAAGCAATTTCTTCTTTTTTCGCAATGTTTTCTCAATCATAAAATCACAGGCACGTAAAAAGCAGGGATTAAACAGCAAAGGGTTAAGTCTCATTAATTCACAGAAGTCTAATTAATTTATTCGCCAAACATTATAACATAAGGTTACATGTAATTGCTTATGACTCTATTTCACTACAATTCTTAAAAGTATTTCCAAATTCAAATTATCTTAAACGAAGATTTTTTATATCAAAATCTATTGAAATAATATCCTTATTGGAGTGACATAACAATCAACCCAATTATTGACTATTAACAAGAGCATCCCCAATGGATGCCTAAGCACAGCTGTTGGGTTCTGGATAGTGAATAAAAAATCTAGTCCAAAAAGGGAAATAATTCAAATAAAATGCATCTAGAGTTACCCCCCTTGATAGTATAGGTTGCTTTTAAAACTGAATTTGTGTGCCAAGTTTGAAGTGAATGCCCTAAATAGAAACAAAAAGGGATATTATTGAATATCTTCTTCTCTGAAATCAGAAGGCAGACAGCTTTCATATTTGATATGTATCATTGTCTATTGAACTTCTACCAAGTTTGTCAATGTAATGTCTTAGGACCAAATCTAGGCTCTGCCCGGGCTCATTCCTTATTCTTCTCTGAATCCAGAAGGCAGGGGGCTTTCATAATACTAGGTATGTAGTTTTTTATGATGACTTTTATCAAGTTTTCCCATGAAGACAATGACAATGACAACAAAAATAACACCAAGGCTATAGCAATACTTTGGTTTTTTCTATAAGAACTAATCAAGCTAATAAATTGAGCTAAAAAACCACTTGGCCTACCTTTGACTGATCACCTGCATTCCCATAATAGAAGACGGTTGCCTTTATTTCAAAATATTCCAGTCGAGATGCTTTATATGGCATATCAAGTTGAATAAAAAACGGCTTGTAACTTTTAACGCTCATTGGTTCGGCAACACATGGTCCCGCAGTTTCACTGATACCTGAAAAAGACCCAAGTTATTGATCGATAACATAGTACAGGTATTCCTCATATGCTGTTTCATTACCTACCCTGTGTTAACCCTTTAATCCCTGCTTTTTATGTGACTGTGATTTTTCGATTGAGAAAACATTGTGAAAAAAGACAAGCAATTTCGTCTTTTTCCACACTATTTTCTACCCCACTGAATGGTTATTTTTCAAATTAAATCCACTTTAAATTTTCATCTGCAAAACCTTTGAAGTTGGACAGGTCCAAAATTTTGTAAAACAGGAAAGGGTTAAGGATGTAAAAATGTTTTGCGAGAGCTTGGAGATGATACCCAGCTTTGCACGTGCACATACGTGCAAAGCGAGGTATCATTTCAAAGATGTTACGCTAACGCTTCAAATCCTAAACGCAGGGCTGATCTCCTATATAAATGTTTATTTACTATTTTGAAATATTACTTGATCGCCTACTGTATAAATTATTTTATCTTATAACTGTACAAATATCCATGTGATAACATCCTGTGTGATGTTTTTTCATGATATCACATAGTTATTTTTAGAACAATGGTATAATGCGGTTATTTTTAGAAACTTGCATTTCAGTCAGAAACATCGACGAAAAACAAGACAAATAGAGGTTATAAGATAAATATAATACTAACTTAGTGTATTGTATAAAAAAATATCTAACTCTGTTGTGAGAATTGATAATTGCCTCAGCAGAGCCTCAACAATTATCAATTCTCCCAACCTCGTTAGATATTTTTTCTCATATAAAACACTAAGTACATATTATATATCACCATTTGGAGCTGTTTCATAGTTTATTACAATATCAGTCATATGACAAGTTAACTGTAAGAACTATTTCATCCATGCGCAGTAAGCACCAAACTGTTGCCCACTTGCAAAAATGACATCATTTTGTTGCATGTGTAATAAACATTTGGAGTTGCAGGCTCTAACGAATTTATCCAAAAATTGATGCTTCTTCTCTGTATGTCTCTTTTTAAAACTGTCTTTTTCATGATAAAACTAATTTACACAATAATGATCAGGTAAGGAAACAAATAATTCATAGAATATTCATGTAACAGTGAAAAACTATTGCAATCAGTGTCAGGAATGACATTGTGAACTGTTGTCCTCTGCCTTCCGCATCGGGCTACAGTTCTGAACATCATCCCCTCCACCTCTGGACAATAGTTTTCACTGTTTCATGTAATACATTTTGTGATTGAATGATCTTCAACAAGAGGCCCTAGAGGGCCAGTATCACTCCACTGGCTGTAATAACCCCAGACTTTTGCCCTATGTTTAAAGAAAAAGTTTACGCATGGACACACAGATGCATGACGGAAACTCCACTTTGACAATAGCTTGCTAGCCTTCAGCCAGAGGAGCTTAAAATTTAAGCTATTTAGATTTAATCCATAATTTTTGCCCAAGCCTAAGATGTTGCATTTAAAGTTAAGGTAAATCAGCTTTTCACATTTACTCTTTTTTATGGAAAGTTGCCAAGTAACTTCAAACTTTAAAGTGTATGTGGGTAACCAAACCCTTATTATTTCAGATAAAGTTATAGGGGTTTGGGTACCCAATAATGTGTATTCACTTTTGCTCAGCAAGTTTATCCATTTGGCTTAAGGATACAATTATTTACATGTGTTATTAGTAATATTTAGCAATCTTTTGAAGGAACCCAAAATATTGAAAATTAAACTTGCCATATCATGTCATGGCTAAGCCATGCCCTGCATAGTGAATAATTACACTAAATATCCATGAGTTTTTTTTTCTATTATAGTTATTACTTAATAATTGTCATTAACATTATTGCAATGTGAGTTTTCTACAAAGATTTTTTTTCCGTATGATAGTTTCATAAAACCAAGATCAAGGGACTCATTTAAGAAACCTTGCTTTGACGCATTATGTTCTTATAGTGAATAATAATAAGAGGTTATTTAACATTATCGAGAACAAAAGTGAATTCTATTGGATGAGTAACCTGCAGAACCAGTCTATATTTGACGAGGCGACAGCTGATATGGATCTAGATATTTCACTCTCATGTTATGAAAAATAAATGATGTCATTGGTCTAACTTGTTTAGGTGTGAAATAATAATGCTAGCAGAAACTGTACATTGTATGTTGAAATAAGGTCAGGTATTAGATCTGATATCAAAGCATGTCTCACCAATAGCCTGGATCATCCAAGTAGTAATAGAAGATGGAAATACCATATTTAACTCAATTTGGCCTGCACTGAAAATAAAATAGGTCAAAAAAAATGTCACACCACTTTATGATCAATATTCAAAATTAGTAAATTAACAAAACATGTAAATTACTTTAAGAAATTTGTTAAGTTGCATGTCTTAATGACTTTTTGATTTTAAATACCTCATCCATCCTTTTAAAGATTTTTTAAGACAATCAGTGATCAATGATAAGCTAATACTTGAAAAAAAAGAAGTTATACTTTGTACATTTTGTAATTAAAAAGATGTATTAAGACTTTTTAATGTATTTTTTATGTATAATATGACCTACGCCACTCAAGTAAAAAAAACTCATTGAATATTTTTGATATTACGCAGGTGTTATTACACTAGTCGATCAATAACTATGCAAATGAGCTCAGAGCCAAGAGCAAAACTATCTGGTAACCCACGAAAATCAGGTCATAAAGTATATATAGTGACGTCAGTTTAAAACTGCGTTAAAGTTTCACAGAAAATTGAAATGTTGAATTTCAAAAACTTTGACGATTTTTCACTAAAATTCATGTCATATAATAAATAGAATATAAAATTTGTGTTCATAAAATACAGAATTTATTAAACTTGTCATCTAAACCAGATAAAAACTTGGCACAGCCTTGTTTGTATCTGTTTATAGATGACTCGTTTAATAAATTTGGTATTCCATGGCTACTCATTCAATATCTTCTATTCATTTATTTTTATGTATACTCACTCATCCAGATCATACTCATTAAAGAACCATGAATCTTTAAAATCATCTCTGAAAGTTAAATCTCGAATGTCAACATTTATTTCTTGAAGAGCAGAAATGTAGTCATCACCATCATCAAAAATAGATTTCCCAAGTCTGTTCTCTGTAAGACAAGGAATATAATTCGATGGCTCAGCATGAAACAATTGTAATTGCCTATAAAGATATAGGCAGTCATTATGAATTGTATTTTCCAGTGTAAGATCAATTAATATAGCCACAAGATAAAATAAAGCTTTTATTGTTCATAAAATGAAATATCAATCAATCTTACTTGAAAAACAATTGATTATTCTATGTCTATTAATGCAAAAATGAGACAAAATGTGACTATATTTGGAAAGATTTTCTTAAAAGCTCGTCATTTTGTAGATGATTTCTATGCAACACTCATGATGACGTCACAGAGGGTGAAATAAATGAATTCAGTGTATAAGTTTTTGATGAGGCAGTGAGATTATTATAGGGATGAGTGTCTTTTTCACTGCGTTTATTGGGGTATAAAGTGAAATGGCCTTAGCACATGGCAAATAACACCGGCAGGGCGTTATGTTTAAGCCATGTGCTAAGGCAATTGCACTTTATACCCCAATAAACGCAGTGAAAAAGACACTCGTCCCTATAGATCGAAGAAACTATTAAAATACTCGGTCAAACATTAAAGCTTCAAGTCTACTTTCTGCGCGTAAAAATTACTCAATCTATTTTTAGATTGTGTAGTGTTTATCTCACTATTGAAGTGAAATGCAATAAAGTAAAACAAATGATACACAAATAAACGACAACATTAAAATTTGTAGAGGTATTTATGACAAAAAAGCTTGTTTCTGCCATGTTAGTCTGTATTTTTCAACGAAAACGGCGTTGTCGGTCTTAGTTGAGAGGGTTGCTTGGAGGTCTTCGTCGACTTGATGTTTTCTAAGTTTACGTCGTCTCAGAATCAGAACTGCATGCTTGTTATCGTAAATTCTTTCGAAAATAACTTAATTTATAATAGATTGACTAGAAATGTTGCGTTGATGATCGGGAACTAGGTTAATTCGAGTTCCTACAACACAGGTCTTGCCGATCGAAGTTCGGGGGTTTCCCGAAAGACCTATTGCATTTTATACAGAAATAAAGTGCAATGGATTTCCCACGTGATGCGATATAAACCAATCAGAATTCTTCATTTTATTGGATTGCAATTATCAAATGATAATCTATAATCTACCATTTTTTCTTGATAAGAGCATTGAAAAAGTTTCATTTATTCTAAATTGTGAATGGTTATAGGATATTGTCTTCAATAATTACATATAATCATCTTTGATATCTACAAGGATGAATTTGATATATTATCCTGTGCTTCATTTTGCATACAAGATCACTTATTTCACCAAGGACTTTTTACATTTAGATATGTCAGTCCCTGGGATGCAAAAGTTTTAACAATATTTGTTGTATCTTTCATATTGAGGTGGGGAATGAAATAAAATTTGTTTACAACTACACCAGCCTGAGGTACACCTGAGCACCTGTGATACAAAAGTATAGATCAAAATAAAATATCTCAAATATTAGATCAAGCTTTGACTTTATCATACCAATGTGCAATATTCCTAAAGACTTTGTGCCCATGCAGGTTGTGACTCATTGTTTCAAATTATACGAAACCCAGGGACTCTTGCTTTTCAAATTTCAAAATGAGTCACTATTTATTCTATTCCATTTGAGCCTGTGCGTGAGATTTCCAACAATTTCAAACATGCGCATAGCAAAGACTATTACCAGCCTGTGCATCCGCACAGACTGACCAGAGTCTTTACTATGCGTATAGTAGATAAAAAAGATTCTTAAGTATCTGTAGATAATCAGGTAACTTTATATTTACAATATGTGGCTGTCTATGCTGCTTAATGTGTGCACCTGACACACATTTCAATTTGTTGAAAATGTCACACACAGGCTCATTTATAATTTAATTTGCAAGATTTTCACAATGTACAAATAAAATATACTGTCTCCTTCAGAGATTAAATTGAAGAATAGAATTTTGTTCATGCCTGTAGTTATGAAATTAAGACTCTTCATTAAAGATATCTTTCAAGCAGTATATAATTTTATTTTAGTTGTGTCCATCAATATTCATGCATTCAGATTGGCTGAAAAGTTGGTTTTATTCCCCAATGAAAACAATTTTGAGTACACAATTTTTTTTCGTACGCTCCACAAAAAGTAGTCCCGCGAGAAATCTTTTTCTTAACTGACAAATCTTTTAGCTTCATGATTTTAAATCATAAGAGATGGAGATAATATTTGTTGATTTCATAGAGGAATAAATAAAGAAAAAAACCTAATCACACTTGAGTATGAATTTACTTCGCATATTCATACAGTGTAATTAGGTTTTGAGTTTCATATATCATGAAATCAACAAATACTCTCTTCATCTCTTAATTGTATCACAAAGTACGTTGTGTGTTTCATAGCGGTTACAGTTAAGAGCATCATGAAATTGACTCTCATCCTAATCAAAACCATTCTAAAACAGTAACTCATCATTCCATTCATTCATTACAAACATTCACTGTCAAAACCACTCAAAAAGGCTCAAAATCACAAAAAAGATAAGATAAACAACTAAATTCAAATCAAAAATCGCTTAAAAAAGTCCTTGGTTAACGAAATTAAATTTGACATAGGAAGCTATTTCTAGCACTTGCATACATATTTCATTAAAGGGAGGTAATAATTATTGCTATTATTTTTCATCTTTGACAAAATTAATGATATAAGATAACCTCCATTTGATTTCATTCAAAACTCACTTGTCCCACTCATTCAATCATTTAGCCTGTCAAATTCAGGATATTCTTCTCTGTTCACTATAGAAATGTCTAGTTACCTTGTATGCCTTCTATAAAGACCTCTATACATTTGAGAAGATGGTGTTGTAGGCAAGCGAATGAATATTTGTTTTTTCCATTCTGTTTCATCATTTCAATTTTCATTGTTTGTGCTAAGCATTTTGTGTAAGGATCTGGTAGATTCCCGACTTTTTTCTCGTCTTTGGATTCCTCTATCAGTTTTTCTGCAAATTCTTCTCCTAACTTACAACATTGGTACTTTGAACTACTGCCACAATCTGAAAAATTACAAAATCATGCCTTTTACATTAATCAGAATTTAAAAATTTAACAAGAACACTGCCTAAGCTCGGCTGTTGAATGCTGGATGGTTGAAAAAACTCTAAGTAAAAAAGGGGGCATAATTTGCACAAAATGCATCTACAGTTATCCCCCTTTATAGTATAGGTTGCTTTTTTGATGGTGAATATGATTGCGAAGTTTCAAGTGAATACCTTCAATAGAACAAGAGATATCACAAAATGTCATTCGCACAGAAATGATGACGACAACACCAAGGCTATAGCAATACCTCAGGTTTTCTCCAAAAACAGTCGAGTTAAAAAAAAACTGTAAAAAAACAAGATTTGTTGTTGAAACATGAATGACACCAAAATGGATTTTTTTTAAACTTTGACCTTAACAGATGACATAAACCTTGTCAAATGATCTTAGCCTTGGTTTCAGTTGATGCCCACCATTGTGACATATCATCATACCAAACACGAGCATTGTATCTTGTATAGACTTAAAATAGTTAGCAATGTTACGGGTTTTTTTGTTAAGTTTTGAAAACATACAGACAGACAGGCCAACGGACAATGGTAAAACAAATGCCCCCAAAAGCCCTTAGGCGCTCACCTGAGGCATATAGTAGACAAAGGTGGCAAAGTGTCAACACATCTTATTTGAATTTCATTACTGACTTAACTTAAGTCAAAGATATCAAAAAGACAAACATAAGAGTCAAATATGTTGCCTCTAAAGTGCTAAAAGATTTATTTTGAGATTTGAAGGTGACCTAGTTTTGGACCCTATTTCAAACTTGTATAAGATTTCAAGACATTACATTCTGAACAAGATGCAGAATTTTCAATCCAAGAGTGCTTAAAAGGATTTTCATAGATTTGACCCATTGACCCAATTTTGAACTTAACCAAGATTTGATGGAGACACACATTCTGACCAAGTTTCAAGACATTTAAGCCGAAATTGTGGCCTCTAGAGTGCACTCAAGGTAAAAGTTGATGTTGGATGACGGACACCGAACAGCACCCGATCACAATAGCTCACCTTAAGTACTTTGTCCTCAGGTGAGCTAAAAAGCTTAACATTTATGATTTTACTGGCTTTCTTGAAAAGCCTGATCGGTTCGTAAAGACGCTATAATTGATCAAACTTTAATTTCATCAATATTCTATTAAAGGAAGGATAATAAATATTGCTAATTTTGACAAAAATTGGACAAAATTAATTCTCGATGTTGTCTTTATTCCCTTTAAGATTTCATTTCATTTCATTTAAATATCACTCCACACACTGATACAATTTCACTCCTTATTACTTCGGAAATCATTCCATTCATCAATTTCAAAATGTTGTAAACTGTAGTACAAAACCAACATGCCAATTTAACCCTTGAATGCTGAATAAATTTTGGCTTCAAATTTGCATCAAAATCAAAGGGCTTAAAGCACTGCAAGTACCAACTGTATGTCAATTTTTATTTGAAAAACTAAATCTGATAAACTCTGGTTTGAAAGTGAAAAACTGGTGGTGTAGACTAACATCAGACTGCACATATGTGCTGGCTGATGTCTGTCTATAGCTCCTGCCAAAGCAGGAATATTCCGGGTTCAGCATGACAAGGGTTTAGTTATTATTTTTCTGTATTTACCCAGAGCTCTTTTTCTTCTTGAGTGATGACTACAACCAAGAGATTCCCTTTTAAGATCTGCTTCATCGATTACAGCATTTGTTACAATTATTAGACCAGCATCCTTGAAGAAACAAAGATAAACAAATGAGCCTGTGTGTGACATTTCCAACAATTTCAAATATGCGCAAAGCAAAGACTCTGACCAGCCTGTGCATCCGCACAGTCTGACCAGAGACTTTAAACTATGTGCTTAATGTATAGATTAGGTATCAAAGTATCTGTAGACCATCAAGAAACTTTATTTTTTGAGTTTGTGGCTGTCTATGCCTCTCAATGTTTGAACATAACAAACATCTCAAATTGTTGGAAATAATGCACAGGCTCAAATATAAAACAATGTAAAAATGAATGCATTAAAAAAATACTCTCGTATACCATCTCTGTGTTAATTCAATTTGTGATAATCTTCTCACAAACTTTATACCCACATGTTACTTAATCAAGCATGCTCTATTTGAGGATTTTTATGGTCACATTCTAAATGTGTATCTCGTCATAAAATGCACCAGGAAATAAAAAATATTTTTACTACAAATAGATCTTATATAAGGTCTGTTTCAAACATTTTTGAACTACTTGTACTTTGATAAAACAAAAGCTTTGGCACAAAGGATTCAAGAATTGAAACATGGTAAGTCGATGATTGAAAGAGTTGGGAAAACTGAATTCAAGTTCAAGCCATGGCTCACAATCATTTAACAAGAGCACCGACTACAGTTGCAGGAGCTGGATAATGAAAACCTTTTAAGTCTAAGAAGGGGTATAACTCTTACATAAATATTTCAAAGTTATCCCCCTTGATAGTGTGGATAGCTCTTGTGACGATAAGCACACATGTCAAGTTTCATGACGATATCGTCAATAACAATAGAGATATGACTAAAATTAAAGTTTGTTGCACCAACCCCTAAGCCAATTGCAATGCAAATGCATATGGCGGCAAGGTAATTACGATTCCTCAGGTGTTTTTTTTTTTCAAACTAAAAGGTTAAAAAAAGAAACAAAATTATTTACCACATCTTCAGATTGAAGATATCTACAATGTCAAATCTAAGATGTGTTTGTCATAATTGTCTCACATTTCTATTAGTTAAAAACAGTTCAGTGCTCTGTTTCGATCGTCCAATTCAACACTTGCTTAAATTTTTACCCCGATCACTCTATGAATATTCTTGAAATCAAAATTGACACAGAAGAATTTTTTTAAAATCATTTATTTTTTGCTAGGATAACATGATAAAGAGTCGAGAGACTCTTATTTCCATCATGGTACTAACTCATTCCTAGTCTTATCTTACACATAAGATAGAGGCAATGGATTCTAACCACTGCTACCCACTTTAACAGATGGGTGGACAAGGGCTCTGTCTGTAAAGAGTCCTATCCAAATACATACCCCCCCCTTCAGGCTAAGCTTAAAACCTGCAACCATCAGAATGTGAGCATGTTAACCACTTGGCCAATGATCCAGAAATATTCCCTTATGTAAGGTAAAAAGCTTGTAGTAGTTTGCAGTAAAACTTGTATAAAGCGACCACAAACGGGACCACTAAAAAGCGGTTGTTAAAGAAATGGTCGCTTTCATATTTTGTTTACAAATAAAAAAACATAATTTTGATCAAATATGTATATAATTGCAAAATTCTTAAGAAGCCTTTACTTTAAAAACTCAATAAAATAGTCTCATCGAGACAATTCTGGTCAGTTTTAACAACATAGGATTCATTTGCAATAATTTTTATACCAGTAATATCTATTTTTTCAGGTATTTCAATTTAAAGAAGTGATTTTGAAAACGGTTGTATAATAAAAATGGTCGCTTAACAGACATGGTCCCTCAAGCATGATTGACTGTATTTCCACATCTGATTAGGCAAATTCTACAGAAATGATTTTTAGGTAAATGAGTTATGTCTCATTGTGCTTCGTGGTGCTCAACCAATATGTCTAGGAATATTTAATTTTGCAACGATATTTCAAGGATTTTTTTACCACAATTTAACTATATAAGGAGACTATTTTTCTCCATTTGAATATATAACGTGTCATGTTTCTGTCTTAAAGATCAAAGATAAAAACTTCAAAATCTTTCATACTTTGGAACAAGTGAAGATATAAGAGAATATTATGTGTACCTGAGCTACTAGTATCATTAATATTCCAAAATGCAAATTCATTAAAATTATAAGCAGATCGAAGTTACCAAGGGGTTGAATGCATGCTTAGTTAAGCTTGTATTTCTTGTTAATCAAGTTTTTCACCTGAACTATTAAAACGAAAATATATTATCACATACCTACACACTAATGTGTAAGCAAATAGCAATCTCAAATTAAGGGCTCAGTGAGGAACATAAATATATAGGCAGTTATAAATTTTTCCCCACTGAGCAGTCCATATTTGATATCCTTTTCTGAGAAATGTGTAGTATCATTTTTTGAATTGATACTTCATGTCAACACCAATTCCACGAAATTCTTTAACCAAAGTGCTTCCTAAAATAGGTTTAATGGTACTCAAATATGTTTACATCAGGGAAAATAACTTTGTTTCACAATCTGCTTTGACACAACTTGCTTTAAATTGGATTTCTTGAATTTCTTTATGATCTAGACTTGGTTAAGCATGGCGGGGAATCACAAGCCACATTTCTTTTGATTAATTTTTAAGAATTCTATAAATACCTGACCTGTTTGAAATAACTTGAATCAGAGTAGGCCGAAAAAGGCCAGTGATTTGCTCAATGTTGCGTATTTTTCGAAAAACCTCCTGATAAAAAATTTATTGACAACCAAGTAAACTGTTACTTGGTTGTCAATAACTTTTTATTCAGCAGAATTTTAAAAGATCTACTACCATTTGCAGCAAATTTTTGACATTTTTCCACCTTTTCTGCTTCAAACCGATTTAAAATCGGTCCAGTATTTACAGAATCATTAACCATTTTCCTGAATTATTGTATCATGTGATTTTCTGCCAAGTTAAGATGAGTTGGTTACAAATATGTGATCTGTCACACAAAAAGGGATCATCCAGGACTTCTGTTAAGTAAATATTTGAAAAAGTGGTGCAAGTACAGATCAACATGTGGTCATATTTCAAAATTTCTCTTATGGAAAGGTATTTGTTCATTATAGATTCAGAAGATATTGAAGTGCACACAGTTTTTAGCTCTAGTCAGTCAGCGCAGTTCCCGCAGCCTGACTAGAGTTGACACTTTACTCCGAACCCAGATGTCAGGTCTTCTCACCTAATGCGTTTCACCTGTTACAGTTAACAACATTATGAAATTGATAAGATGAGTGATTTTGGAAAGAAAATGAATTAGTGTGTGGAGCTACTGACGGGAAGTAATACAAAATCATTAATTTTGTCAAAATTGGAAAACTTATCAACATTTATTACCTCCCTTTAAAAACATCTACAATGCAACATACTTCACTGATTTATGGTCTTCACTGTCCAACAAGGCTCTTAAAAATCCACACCAGCCAATAGAAATGAACATAAGAGTGATATTTTTAAATAATTTTGAAAAGTTTTTGAAGGATTTCAGAGCATTTTCGAGTAATAGGAGTAAGTGTTTTAAATGAATGTGTGGAGCGCTAAGTTAGTGATTTGAATCAGTTTGGATCAAAGTGATTATCAATTTCACAATGTTATCAACTGTATCCTGTCAATGTAATCATGCATTCCTTACCCTCAACACCTCTCCAGCTGTTTGTCCCCCTCCCTGTCCACATCCAACATCGTGGGATTTTAGAATACTGAACATCTGCAAAGAGAATTTAGAGGATATTAAATAAGTGGTGATTGAAATCCGAAATTTTAAAATAGTCATCTATAAACAGGATTACTTTTGACTAAAATCAACACTGAAGTCTCTTTAGAATTATTTTGTTATCATTTACTGGGTACTGGGTCTCACTGCATTGCACCAAAATACTTTTACTAATCATCTCATTGGTTTAGGAGGAGAACATGTTCAAAGAAAAAGTTTTTGCACAGACAGATGCATAATGGACACACTGCCATGACAATAGCTTGCTTGCCTTTGTCCAGTGGAGCTTATTATTGTATAAGAAAGTTATTGACAAAAACTGCTTGAATACTAAACAAAACACTGTAAGAGATCCATATGCCCACTTATAAAATATTCAAAATGAATAGAACAAAATGCATTTATGAAACACGAATGCCCTCCCCCCCTCTCTCAACCCGAACAGCAAAACTTTGACTCTGACAGATGATCTTGACCTTGTTGACTGACCTTGACCTTGATATTTTCAGATTTGTATAATTGATATGTATCAAATCACCAAATACTATCACTGTACCAAGTAATTTGAGATGTTAAGTGTTTAGTCAATCTTTGTGTAAACAGAAGGTTAGATGGGAAAACAAACAGACGGACAAACTACAATAATCGGTATGCCCCCAATCAGATTGTTATTTGGGCATAAAAAGTCACAGGAAGCTCGAGAAATCAAATTTGAATATTTTCAATTGGTCAAAGGCTTAGTTTAAATCCATAAAAGGTTATATATTATTGGAAGTAATTCCATGCTGGCATCAACTTACAAAATAATAATTAAGCCCAATAATTTGTGCATACCTTTTCTTTCTTTAATATATTACTTCTTAAATAATAATTTAGCACAGTTATTCACTCAACTATAACACATACCTTTTCTTTCTTTAATATATTACTGTTTTCAAGAAGAATCAATGCTTCATCCATCACATTTAGTCCAACACCCATTGACGGAGAGCCAGTAATTGTCAGTGTCTGAGACCCATCTGGGGGAAGAACTGTTTCTTCTGGTTGAAGAGTCAACTACAATTCAAATAATAATTTATCATATGAAATGTGAATGTCTAAAAATATCATTAATACCTAAAAACCTTATTTAAACATGATAATTAATCAATGTCTTATTTCATTATTCACAAAGTGAATAATATTTCTGATTACTAATATTACAAAATGGTAATGTGTTTAAATACCCTAACTTACATTTGATAAAAAATGTTACAACAACAGAAAAAAAAGCAACACTCCTATAAGAATATTTCTAACAAGGGCGTAACAACCATGACGCACATAACACAAGTGTGTAATAGAAATGAATCCTTTTTCAAAAAATGTCTTTGATGAATGACTGTAACATTAAAACTACAGCTTATTCAGGCTTTAGTTAGGATGTTTTGATTATTTATTTTAAGGCTCAAATTATAGAAAAGGGGAGCGGAAGGAGGACATTCATCTTTTATCACAGTCTACATATCACATTTATCCTGTATATTCTATGTTGGTTGCCTTCTGACAGTGCATGAATTTCAACTTCCTATTTATGCCTATCTCTATTAAGAAAAACATATTTTGAAAGGCAAGAGTGTTTAACTTCCAAAAATACCTTTATTCATTTGACGTTTTCTTATATACTTACCCCACTTCCCCTACACCTGGGTGTTACTGTAAACCTCGAAGAATCCGCTGTCAGTTTTCCAGTTTGTAAATCCACATAGAATCCTACAACCCAAGCTTCTGATGATATCTGTTCAATGACTCTGTCCTCAACTGTTCTTTCTATGCTTGTACCAGGTTGGAAATATAAGTTATCAATATATTCACCACGGGATGTAATCTGTTGATGTAATAGAGCTTTAATTATTTTGGTGCTAACAAGGAGAACTTTGTGAAAAGTTCAGGAAACAAAATCGCTCACCTAAAATTTCTGCAAAGTTTTGTTGAAATAAACCCAATAATTACTGAAAAGATGGTGTTTTAAGATTTCAGGGTCAAAATAAGCCAATTCCTGTCCATATTTGGAGATCAATTAAATGTTCAAGATCCCCTTTTATAAAAAATGGTCAACTAAGAAAGATAACTGTTACGTTTGGTTGAAATCTGCCCATTGGTTACTGAGGAAAAGGTTTATAAAGATTGTAAGGTCAAAATAAGCTTCGCCTATCAACACCAATATTTGTTTACCAAACAATTTATTTCAAAGGTCACCCAAAAAATATTTCTGCAAAGTAAGGTTGATTTCTGCCCATTGGTAACTGAGGAGATGGTTTATGATTATAGGGTCAACAAAGGCCCTGAGGTCCAAATAAAAACTTCACGAACAATTTTTTGAAAACCAACGAAGGAATATTTCTGCAAAGTTTGAAATCTGCCCATATATTGCCGAAAAAGAATTATAAAGATTTAAGGGTCAAAATAAGTGTTGCCCGGCCATGCCCTAATTTGGGCATCTATGAAAATTTTCAGAAGAATTTTTGAAAAGGGTCACTTACGGTAACTATTCTGCTACTTTTGGTTGAATTCTGCCCATTGATTCCTTAGGAGATGTTTAAAGATTTAAGGGTCAAAAAAAGCCCTGCCCTGCCACACCCATATTTGAAGGTCTTTCAAAAAATACAAAAAAACATTTTTTGAAGAGGGTCATTGAAGGGTCATTCTAGCAAAGTTTCATTAAAATTGGCTCAGTGGTTTTAGTAGCAGAAGAAGTTTTAAGAAAGTTGATGACACACGACACAACAGATGAGGAACATCAGGCTCAGGGTGACCCTAAAAGCTCCCCATGAGCAAACTTTGCTCATGTGAGCCCAAAGCATTAATTACTTCAGGAGTTTGGACATCAAAGAATTCTACATGATGTTCCTTTTTTCCAGGCTTTTTATATGATGGGAAATAATATTTCGAAGCAGCTTAAATGTGCACACTTCTCTTGTCAAGCTGAGATAAGATCTCATTGTCTCTAACAAAAGTAACTGAATCTTTTTCTTCATCAAATGACAGTTCTGTATGCCAATTCAATTAAAAGTCATTTTCAGGACACCCTGATGATAAAAATACTGCGTTTTCATGTGTTACATGACATCATGATGACGTCATTTAGAATGTGATCGTAAGACAGAGATATATATAATACATATAAAGTATATTGTATGAAAAAAATCATCTAACGAGAGAGGGGGGAATTGATAATTGCAAGGGCTCTGCCGAGACAATTATCAATTCTCACAACCAAGTTTGGGTTTTTTTTCATACAAAACACTTTATACATATTATATTTATCATTTAACTCTATTTTATTTTAGGTTTCTTCAACATCATTCTAAAAACACCAGCAATACACCACTTTCTATAAATAACTGTATATCATAAAATATACCACACGGGTTGTTATCATATGATTATTCATGTACTTAAAAGATTAATCTTTGATAGTAACTGTTGTTCCTTATCAAAGACCAGGGGGACATTGTGATAAAAATTATCATGTTATAAATAAACATTTCCAGAAAATAACATTATAGTATCCAAAATTTAAGATTTATGTAGAATTTTTAGCAATAATTACAATCAAGATAAAATTAAAAATTGTTATTTATCTGTAAATGTGTTTTAAATTAAAATCAATTAATCTTTGTCAAGTGTGCACAAACACAAACAGTCATGTGATATCATATTTGAAATATGTTCTTCATTAACAAAATTATAAGCAAAATATCTTACCAAGGTCATTATCCCTGAGTATCTGTTTCCTTTGATCGTAGTTGTTGCTCTTATTATCATGTTGTTACCCTATAAATAGAGAATTATAATATGAGCCTGTGTGTGACAATTTCAACAATTTCATGTTTGCATGATGGACAGACATTGAGTAGCCTGGACACTCACGCAGTGACTTGAAATTAATTTTGGGTTTTGAATAGCGATTTTAGGTACGTGGCCTTCTATTGAGTGCATAGCTCGGACTCTGATCAGACTGTGCAGCCGCACAGACTGATCTGAGTCTCAACTTTGCGCACATATGAAATTGTTGGAAATGTCATGCAGAGGCTCATATTATGTTTTTTAAAATATTTTAATCATATTGTTTGACTATCATCATTATATTTTTCAATGAGTTTTTCCAGGATTTCTGAGATATATATATACTTAATATTTTCCTCAAAAACATTATATCTTCTTCTGTTTGGATGCAATTTTGTACATGTCACCTGTCATGCAAAAAGGAACCATCTGGGTAGTATGTAAAATGTTGACCCTAGTCAGACTGCGTGGATTGCGCAGACGGACTAGAGTAGAAACTTTTCGCAATGTTCTTATTTTCTGAATCTAGAATGACAAATCTACCTTCCAGTGAAAGAATTTTTGAAATGCTACATCTGGTTGACCTATGCTGGACCCAATCTCTTTTTCAAATTTTCATTTTACAGAGTCCCCAGATGGTCCCTTTTTGCATGACTGGTCACAAATATGAAGATTTGAGGACAAAGAAGTCATTTCGAGTGCGGCCGCTTTCAGAGCTACAGATACTGAGGTGGGTGTGTTTTATTTCAAACTTGAATATTTCACTGATCAATGCTCAAACTGTATATTGTGGGTACTCATTGGAATCGTCTTGTCGAGACAATTAAAATGAGTACCCACAACATAGGATTTCATTTAGAAATAATTATTTCAGCCTGGAGTTAAATCCTCTTATCTGCACCTTTGTACTTTATTTAAATAGGCAATAAATCCCCACAAAAATCAGTGTCTTAATAAGGAGGGGGGATTGCCCATTTTAGCACACACTTATGGAAAATCCCCCCTGTTTTGGAATGTGATGGGAGATTTTTTCACATAGAGAAAGAGTAAAAGTTGACATTATTTTTAGAATGTTTACAATTTTCAACAAAATTGGACGCGCCTTCTTTTGGAATCCTAGAATAGACACTGAAAAATGCATATTTCAAAGATCATTTTATTGGAAAAATTTCTTATGTTGGTCAGTCAATTTGGTGATGCATCTTATCCTTTTGTTCGTTTGTAAATTTTAAATTTAAAAATAGTAGTTTTATTTCAGACACTGGTGCACCTAACCATTGTTTCCTGACCTTTCTTAAACCAGTACAGCCCCAACATTTCATCCAAGCCACCAACTGCTCAGCTTTCTAAGGCCCATGGTTGGATACAAATAAATTGTTTCACAAAAAATATTGTCAAATGTCAAATGAAAGTTTGCTGTGACAGGGTTGGAATTCAGTGCACAGAATTAACAGCTCAATGTGTTACTGATTAGCTAGCTTGGCTCAGCACATATATGTGCACATTTTATATATTAACCTCATGTTTAAGAAGACAAAATCACTCAAATTATACATGTATGTTAATAAAATTCAAATTTATATAAACACTTTTCGACCGTCTCTCTTTTTTTAAAATTTCCATGATTTTATACTTAAGGTAGTGGACCCGTAATAGTTTGGCAACATTTCAGAAGTAATAAACTTAACAATGTTAACCAAGGTTTCCTAATGATTTTATTAGGAAGCCTCAGTTAACATTGTGAAAGATCATAATGTTGCAGAACTATCTACCGATGTAACAGTGTAACATGTCCACCTGGATACCCTGTCCTCATCATATTTGATGTAATCTAAGCAGAGCCAAAGAAAATTGATGACATTGCATAGCAACAATGTGCAAAATAGCCTGCTTTAAGAAAATTTCTCTTAAATTTTCATATTAATGATTTGTTTTTTTGACAGAACAAAGAAATAGAACTTTCAAGTAAGTCTGGCTCGTTGGCCGGGTGGTAAGCGCGCTTGACTCGTAACTTGGTTGCGAGTTCGAGCCCCACCGGAGGCGGGCAGTGTATTTGGACAGGACACTTTACAGACATGGCCCCAGTCCACCCAGCTGTAAAAATGGGTAGCAGTGGTTAGAAACCATTGCCTCTCTTTCCATGTGCAGGATAAGATTTGGAATGAGTTAGGACCACAATAGAAATAAGAGTCATTCGACCCTTTATCGTGTTATCCTCAAGTAAAAAAAAAAAAAAATACATGTATATATTTTCAATTTAAACTTTTTCAATATAGCTTAAGTTGATGACACAATGAAATATAAATGAAATTTACATTGGAACAAATGATAATCCTCTATTAAGTTTTTGGAAGAGAAAAATAGAAAGAATATATCTTACCTTTTCTCGCTGGTCGACTTGCAATAAATTTTCACCTTTATAACTGTCTATCGTCAATTCTTCTGTGTGACCATCAGCAACAGTAACCTATAAAACAATGAAACAGTAAATATTGCAAAGCTACAAATAGAGTGGATATTTTGGATTTTAAATCAAAGTATTTTAAGGTAGCACACCCATAATCGTTTAGCAATATTTCAGAAATCAGAAACCTCTGTTAACACTGTTGAAGTCCATTAAACGTTGCAGAACTTTTACTGGTCCACTACCGTAGAAATAATGGTACAAACCCTTTATTTTTGGTAATCACTGGAATTGTCTCATCACACTTCACACTTCAAAGTTCACACTTATTACTCCACACTACACACTTCATACTTCACACTTCAAACTTCAAACTTCACATTTTAATATCATATGTTAAAAGTTTGAAGTGTGAATAAAAGAAGTCACCACCGGTCTTTTGTACACACATTTCATCTTTTAAATCCTTACTTGAAACATCTTCGCTAGCCAAGGGTGATGCCCACTATGTGTTCTATTCTGAATAGAACATGTATTGGCTACCCTTGGCTAGCAAAGATTTACTAGAAATGAAATCTTTGTGCAATTATACAAAAGGTTTTTTAAGTCATAAGCATCAATCCGTATCAATTTACTCAGTTCACCGTTTATTCCTTCTGGAGATAGGACAGGCAAAAAATGACATTCCCTTTGGTTTTTTTTTTCAATTAACATCGAACTTTTAAGTATAAACACAATTACAAAAGGGGGTACACACTAATTTTATTTTTCTCTGTCAGTGACTACGTAATTTGTTCTCTCTTCAGTTTGTTCTTTTCTCTTTTATGATGTTTTAATTAATTTTCATTTGTATTACAAAAAAATTATGTTAAAAAGTTCTTACTGTAAATGTGAGTTGCCCTTCAACATTAGCAGCTACAATATGGACAAACAACATGTTTCCATTACTGTCTGGGTTTTTTTGTCTCATCTACAAAGTCTTACCCTGAATGTGAGTTGTCCTTTTATTATGGGCAAACAACACATATCCATTACTGTCTGTTTTCTTTGTCACTTCAACAAAGACTTACCCTAAATGTGAGTTGTCCTTCTTTGTTAGCCGCTCACTATGGGCAAACAACACATATCCATTACTGTCTGTTTTCTTTGTCACTTCAACAAAGACTTACCCTAAATTTGAGTTGTCCTTCTATGTTAGCGGCTACATTATGGGCAAACAACACATATCCATTGCTGTCTGTTTTCTTTGTCACTTCAACCTGTTCTCCATTCTGCTCAGCAGTAACATCTAAACCGCTTTGTGCCTCCCCATTTGCAAGTTGAACAACAACCTTAAAGAAAAACAATTTCTTTTTAATTTTGCATGAACTAATTCCTTGTACATCCTTAGTGATGTGCACATATATCAATTTTATCATTTTTCTTTTTTTTTTTTTTTTTTTTGGGGGGGGGGGGGGGGGGGGGAAGGAGGGAGGGAAATTGGCATCGTTTTAAATCAATCACTTATGTATAAAACAAGAGCACCCTCTATGGGTACCTACACTCCCCTCTTGAGTGCTAGATGGTGGAAAAATACTAATTTGAAAAAGGGTCATAATTTGCAATGCCTTACATTTCCAACAAGTTATAACATGCCAAAAGCAAAGATTTTTGGTCAACCTGTGCATCTGCACAGACTGACCAGAGTCATTGCCATTTGATTTGTAGATAGATATGGTCACAAGTTGTCCTCAGGCTGTCACAGAATCTTCTGATTATACTATGTGGCTGTCCAGGTTGCTCAGTGCTTGTCCCTTAGATTGTTGAAAATGCCTTGCACAGGCTCATATGTTTTGTAGAAGGAATGACGTTTGAGGCCCCACTCATCAATGACTATTTGTCTTCCTCCAATGGGTTGATAATCGTAGACCTATGTGGGATAGTAGCTGGAGGCTAGAAAAGAATGTAATGGTATTGCTGGTGTGAGAAATACAAGGAATCCATTGTTAGTGGGTCTAGCAGGGATTCAACAGAAAGATTGTTGAAAGCGGTTTTAAACCCAATTTAAATGAACAATCAAACAAACCCACCCTAAGATGATATGCAAATCCTGGTCTGTAAGTCTTCTTAGACTTCTCAAAGCTGACTTTATACATATGTTCTGAAAATAAGGTTTGTTTGTTTCCTCCGGTTTCCTCCTTGCCCGTTGCCCTCTCTACGACCCTCGCTTTAATCAGAAGATGTTGTCCAAGTGGAAAATACCCAATCAAGTTGGTAAAGTCTTGAATGTTCACATCAATGTTTGTTTCTCCTTCTATTAGCTGAAATGAGATTTTTATTTTGACAGCCCTGCGTTCAGGATGACCAAATGGTGCAAACTGTTTGCAAATTTATCCCTGCTTTGAACAAGCATTTATGTACAAAGTGGGTATAATTCCACAAACTGTTTGCACCATTTTTTCATCAGGAATACATTGCAGAAATATTATTAGAATTGAGCCTGGGTGTGAGATTTCCAACAATTTCAAATATATGCAAAGCAAAGACCTTGACCAGCTTGTGCATCTGCGCAGTCTGACCAGAGTCTTCACTATGCATTTAGTAGATAGATAAAGTCTCAAAGTATCTGTAGACTATCACGTAACATTATTTTTGCAGTATGTGGCAATCTACGCTACTCAATGTTTGCACCTTGCAAATATTTCAAATTTTTGGAAATGTCACACACAGACTCAATTATTATTTCACATGCTTTGAGGGGTCAAGATATAAGACATGAAATTCAGAATCAACATCCTGCCTTGTCTGTCATGTGACCAATCAAATATTTCAGTTTTATTTGACCAGTCACGGAAGGGGTTAAATTTGAGACAAGCAAAGAGTCGACTTTAATCAGACTTTGAGAACACACATTGCTTATGAAACTTGAAACCTTTTTACCAACTGTAGAATATCTACATCTAGAATTGTTGTTCCACAAAATCTTTTCATTTTTAGTTGGCCATCTTTGAGCATGGTTTGGTTTTTTTAAAAATGATTTTTTAGGGGTCCAAAAAGGTTACTTTTCTCCAGACCACAATTATATCCATCATTCAAATACAGTCAATATTGCTTGTGGGATCACGTCTATTAAGCAATCATATTTACTAAGTGACCACCATAAAATAGTCCCTTCACTGAAATCAAAAATTCTTAAATAGAGGACATTCATAAAGAAAAATAGGTTATTATTGAGTCTTATGTTGTTTGAGCCCATTAGATTTAATGGATTTGAACATCATAGGACTCATTACGACTTGACAGACCATCTAATATTAAATGCTATCAAGATATGTTTAGTTTAGAAAATCTACAATACTACGCTCAGTATAAGTAAATGTAGATCAAAATGTTTTGGCAACCTATATAGTCCGAGGGCCAGGACGGGTCACTGTGCACCCCCTAAGGGCTCTCCAAGAGTGGTATGGAAATGTTCATAGGACCTCCCTGAGTGAGAATCAAGATGTTAACAGGTGGTAATTTGGGTCCCGACTACCATTTCGATTGGTTTTCTAGATGGCAGCCAACAATAAATTTTTTTTACCTCTTGTATACTATAGATGATATTTTTCATTTTAAAATTTTTTTGAAAGTCTAAAACATGTATATTTTGCATTCTGGTAAAACCCTGTATTACTATTAACTGACAAAAAATTAAGTCTATTTGAAGATCAAACATCCTGAATGGTAGTCACGGCTGCCACTGGTTCAAATTAACAATTGAGTTTAGTGTACCAAAGTTTGGCTACTATTTACATTGAATACATAGAGGAGTATTCACTGGTAATGTTCTATTTAAAAAGATATATTTCATGGAAATATGCTAAAATGAGTTTAAAATTGAAGTCTGCCTGAAGAGTTATTAATAACCTTAATGTTTTCCGATGAAATATATTGCATATATGACAAGTAGAGTATTCAATTTTTTTATGTTCGCTGTGGCTCTATTCTAAATCATGTTAATACAGTAAAACGTGTGTTAAGCGACCACTTAAGGGACCACCAAAAAGCGGTCGCTCATGGGAATGGTCGCTTAATACGAAATACCATGATAAATGTAAAAGTTTATTTTGAAAGCATTTATAGATTGTCGTTCAAGTCGTACAGAATCTTATGATGTTCGAACCCATTGGAATCGTCTTATTGAGACGATTCAAATGGGTTCCAACAACATAAGATATCAACAATAACCAATTTTTCGTGAAGAATGTCCTCTTTTTCAGAAAAATTGCTTAGTTTGAGGGGACTTTTTATTGTGGTCGCTTAATAAAATTGGTCGCTTAATAGACGTGGTCGCTCGAACAATATCGACTGTAATGCAATTTGTCATTTCTATTTGTTTTCAATTCTAACAAATTATGCATATTTACACCAAAGACACCTGTTTTCATAAAACTATCGTTGATTGCAAATATGTGAGTCTATAAAAAGATATAAATGAAAAAAAAATATAAAACATGTTTTGGATATAAGTTAATTTCAAGAAAAACAAGAGTTGTCCGCGAACAACGTAGCTAGCCAAAACAGCTGCTTGTCACAAACAGCGCTTGACCGAAGACCAGAGTTCAAAGTGGTTTCTTTCAATGTTAAAGTCCATGATCTAATATATATCTGTTTGAGCAGTAATTAAGAAATATAAAAACTTTTTTGTTTTAATTGCATGTATAAGGTTAGGGTAAAGTGAAAGCCTACAAGCAGATGAGGTTACCAATGGAATTTCTTTATAACAAACATGAAGTTTTTCTTTAAAATTTTTCTAAGTCCACAAAAGGTCAAGATCAAGGTCAAATTGTGAAGGACCTTGGTCTCTGTAGAAGCCTATCACCTAGTGAGTATGTGTATGAAGTAATAATGTCCCTGAGTAAAGCATTTAGAAAATATAAGCAAGGTTAAATTTTTGGTTAAAGTTTTTCAGTTTAAGTTTTTCTAAGTCCATAAAAGGTCAAGGTCAAGGTCAAATTGTCAAGGCCCTTGGTTTCTGGTGAAAGCCTTTCATCTGGTGACTATGTATATGAAGTAATGATGTCCCTAGGTTAAAGCATTCAGAAAATATAAGCAAGGTTAAAGTTTTTGGTAAAAGAATTTTGGTTAAAGTTTTTCTAAGTCCACAAAAGGTCAAGATCAATGTCAAATTGTGAAGGACCTTGGTCTCTGTAGAAGCCTATCACCTAGTGAGTATGTGTATGAAGTAATAATGTCCCTGAGTAAAGCATTTAGAAAATATAAGCAAGGTTAAATTTTTGGTTAAAGTTTTTCAGTTTAAGTTTTTCTAAGTCCATAAAAGGTCAAGGTCAAGGTCAAATTGTCAAGGCCCTTGGTTTCTGGTGAAAGCCTTTCATCTGGTGACTATGTATATGAAGTAATGATGTCCCTAGGTTAAAGCATTCAGAAAATATAAGCAAGGTTAAAGTTTTTGGTAAAAGAATTTTGGTTAAAGTTTTTCTAAGTCCACAAAGGGTCAAGGTCAAGGTCAAATTGTCAAGGACCTTTGTCTATGGTGAAAGCCTATCACCTAATGAGTTTGCATATGAAGTAATGAGTATGTGTATGAAGTAACAAGGCCCTTGGTTTCTGGTGAAAACCTTTCATCTGGTGACTATGTATATGAAGTAATGATGTCTCTAGTTTAAAGCTTACAGAAAATATAAGCAAGGTTAAAGTCTTTTTGGTTAAAGTTTTTGGTTAAAGTTTTTGGTTAAAGTTTTTTTTGAAAGGGTCAAGGTCACATTCTAAAGGTCATTTCGACATGGATGTTGGTCTCAAATGAAAGCCTATGCCCTAATGAGTGTTTCTGTAAAAAATAAAGCCTCTAGGATAAATATTGATAGAAATAAAAAACTTTAACCTAATGCGGACGCCAACACTAACGCCGACGCTGACGCCAACGCCGACATCCGAGGGTATGACAATAGCTCTTCCGAGACTTTCGTCACGGGCGAGCTAAAAAAACTAATAAGGAGGAAAAAAACACTGCATAGTTAAGAACAACATCTTTGTCATTAATGTAAACAATGAGAATAGATGGTTGGTGATGAGATGGAAAAAATTAACAGGCAATAATACTTATACTTATTTATCTGGTCATTCAGAGTCATTGAAAAATGACCTTGACCTTAAGTGATAACATTGATGACAATCAATTGAAAAGCCTTGAACCTAAAATGTAACTTAAAATATGTACATGTTACGATTGAATTTTTCTTACCGATTGAGAGATTTGTTCAGGTAAGAATTGTGTTGTTCCATCGTTGGTAATGCATCCCACCTTTACTACTGCCGGTCCTTTCACTGGCTTTTTGTAAACATACCTATAATAAATAGTATGAACTAAAAAGTAATTAAGTTAAAAGCACTGACAGATAGCCTGAAAAACTGAACAAAAACTGAGCACGGCCTACGCCTACGCTCGGCTGTCGAGTGCTGGATGGTGGGAAAAAAATCGAAAAACAGGCATAATTTGCACAAAATGCATCTAGAGTTATCCCCCTTGATAGTATAGGTAGCTCTTTTGATGGTGAACATGTGTGCCAAGTTTCAAGTGAATGCCTTCAGTAGAACCAGAGATATAACAAAATGTCAAAGTTTTCGCACGACGAAGACAACGACAACAATGACAACACGGAGGCTATAGCAATACCTCGGGTTTTCTCCGAGAACAGCCGAGCTAAAAATTGCTTTCATGTATCAATTTAATTTGTATTTTTAAAGCAACCTAGTTGTCTACAATGATGTAAATGTAATTGTTGTTGTTGCTGCTAATTGGATAATAATGATGATTTGCTTAGAGTAAGATTGATTGATATATTTCATTTCTTGAATAATAAAAGCTATATTTTCATGAGTGGCGGAGCCACAAATGAAAGTGTAGCTTTTATTGTTCACAAAATGAAATGTAAACCAATCTTACAGGGATTAAACGATTATCCTCTATATCATAGTAACCATCACAATAACATCATCATATTAGACATCATTGAACAACTAACAAATATTTCATTTATTAAGACATAAATTAGACAAAATGTGAACATTTTAGGACAAATTTTCTAAAAATGCATCATTTGGCATGTGATTGATTTTCAGCCTTCATGATGACATCTTTTCTTGGGCTTCTCTTAGATGATGTCAGATAGGGTAAAATGATCGAAAGCAGGGCACCAAGTTTTTGATAATTTTACTGGTAAAGAAAAGTTGATCAAAATGATGATCTTCTGTTACTCCTGGAAAAAGACACAAAAAAGCATTTTGAATAAAGCTTCTGCATAAAAGGCAATTGTTGCATTTAAAGGCAAAACGCCAAATATTTACTTGGAAATATCATTGAATCTTTGTTCAGATTTGGTCAAATTCTAACTTGAACATTTTGATTTGAGTGATTTGAGTAATTTTCTTGTTTAAATCATCAAGGTTAATAGCTTAGTATTGTCAAAACTTCACAAGTCATAATTTCCCACATTTGTAGAGTCTTGTTCCAAGTTCAAGTGTAAAATTAGGTCCAAGAACAAAATATAGAGGAGCATAAAACAAGTTCTCTAGGTAGCTACATGTATTAGATCTAATAATGAGTGTAATGTTATAAGGTAACAGGCATTGATTCTTCCATATTTCCTGTAGCAGCTGGAGGCTAGGGAAGGATGTGTTGGCAGTACTGGTGTGAGAAATACCAGGAGTCCATTGTAAGGTGCTCCAATCGCCTCACTTTAACTGAAAGAACTTTTAAAGCGTTGTTAAATCCCATTTAAACAAAAAAACAAATCTAGCGTAAAATTAATATTCTGTTGGTCCAAGTACTAGTTAAAAAGGAGCAAAACAATTTTTTAGGTAGCTACAGGTATTTGATCTAATAATGAGTACATTAGCATGTGATTTGAAAAGTAAAAACTGATTTAACTGTCCATTCAAGATTTTATGAATATAAATTTATCAAAATCTGTCTGGGAGTAAACCTCAATAATGTGAGATCATCATTATTTATAAAATAACTGAAAATAACTTACTCTGCTTTAACAGTAATGGTTACTGTATCTGTGTTATTAAGCAGGATTACTTTCTGGTCCACGGCCACTGTTACACCAAATGTTGGCAAAACTAACACAGAAAAATAAAAGAATAATACTAATGATTATAATAATATATTATTAGTAGTAGTAGTAGTAGTAGTATTCATAATTATTATTATCATTATTATCATCATCATTATAACTATTGCTATTACTATTATTAATTTCTCAGCTGGTTCAGAAAAAATCCAGGTTTTATCATTACCTTGTTGTTGTTTGATTTGACATATTTTGTTGTTTGCATAGGAGTTGGCATTATATACTGACTGAAACCATGGCCATCATTTTGTTTCTATTGAATATATTGACATGAAACTTGGCATGTTATGATGATGAACTTCATCACAAAAGCCATCCATCCTACCAAGGGGGTAAGCTTTAAGAACTTTTTTGTAAGAATAATATCCCTTTTTTGGCTGTGATTTTTTTTCCCTATCTAAAGAACCTGAAACTGAGGGTTGGTTTGCATTTTAATTATAATTCTATTTTAATTATTTTTGTTTTAAAGCCAAACTTGGCCAAATTGCTTTTATAGACCTAAAAAAACATATCTGCTGTCTTTTCTTTTCCCCACCCTATAATGGTAACAGGCTTATGCAGTTGTCTCTATCTGTGTGAGTATGCTCATGTGTTACTTGTTTGTGTGTTAGTGTGTGCATCAAATTCTTGTCCCGAGCATAATGTTCTACATTTATTGAATGCTTTCCAAAGTATTGAACACATCCCTTTCTCTTGGAAAGACTACATTTCAGTGTGCTATGAGGCAGTAATCTCAGTACGACCTTAGATATTTTTTTCAGTCTCTTTAGGATGGGAGATGCCAGTGAACGACAGAACTAATAGGGTAACTTTTTGATGGTAAGTAAAATGTTAGAGTCCAATCATTCCATTATGGATTTTGTTTGAGCACAGCCAGCATCTGAATGTCATGCTAAGATTACCCATATCACTGATATCACTTATCCAAAATTGAGAATTGAAAATAAGATATTTCAGGATAGTTTTGAGCAAAGCACGCCAAGCCCATTTGTAATGCAAGAAATGGATACAATTTACTCTTGAGGACATCTTAAAGTTTGACTAATTGGAGAAATAAGAACTTTAATAAGGAAATGTTTTGCATACCATATTCTTTCACTCTAAATGTCGTTCTGGCTTCAGTCACATACTGCAGAAAAAGACAAATACATTTTTGACATGCAACATGAAAAGGGACCATCTGGAAACTTTTTAAAAAAAAAAAAAAGAGAGAGATTTGTTCAAGCACAAGTGAATCAGATGTCGCCCTTCTAAAAAATAACACGAACATAAATTGATAATTTTAGATTCAAATAGCTTAGATCAGACTGCACATATGTGCAGTCTGATCTCATTTTATACCACTTGCCAAAGCTAGAATATTTGAGATTCAGCATGACAAGGGTTTAAGAAACATTGATTTTTTGATGATACATATAATACACTAATCATGTTGAGTATGAAAAAAAAATCCAACTAGCTTGGGAGAATTGATGATTGTCCACAACCAGGTTAAATATTTTTCCATACAATACACTAAGTATGTACAGTCAAACCTGTCTTTAGCAAGCACCCTAGGGACATTCAAAAAGTGCTTGCTTAAGAAAGGTGTTAGCTTAATACAGGTCAATTTCAGTGCAATTAGTTCATTTTGGAACTCAGGTGGCCGCTTGCTTAAGACAGGTTGCTTGCTGAACACAGGTGGCCGCTAACACAGGTTTGACTGTATTATATTTATCTTATAACCTCTATTTACCTTGTTTTTGTCAATGTTTCTAATAGATATGCAAGGTTCTAAAAAACACATTATGCCTTTGTTCTAAAAATATCTATGTGATATGATAAAATATATGGGATGTTATCACACGGATATTCGTATAGTTATAAAATAATTTTTAATCTTGAAAGAGCATTTCATGTGTCAGAACCTTTTTTGCACAAGGAAACATGTAATTAAGCTACATCCTTTGTAGATTTATAGAATCTGTCATGAAATAGACTTTGAGACAATGTGATCTTTACAGAGTCTATCATCTATGAAAAGAAAATTATTAAGCAAGCCTTGTTGAGAGGCTCACTTAGTTACTTTTTCATTCTAGACGACGTTGAGATCATTATGTGATTCTTCAAACACAGTTTTTAATCCCCTTGCTAAACATATGCCGGGGAAACATTTTTAAAAGTAAATGTTCTTTTATATGACATCATAATGACATCACTTAAACAGTGATCTTACACATGAGCCTGTGTGTGACATTTCCAACAATTCGACATGTGCACAAAGCAAAGACTGTGACCAGCCTGTGCATCTGCACAGTCTGACCAGAGTCTTAACTTTGTGCTTAGTACATGGATAAGGTCTCAAAGTACCTGAAGACAATCAGGTAACATTATATTTACAGTTTTATGCTGTCTTGGCCGCTCAGTGTTTACACTTCATGAACATTTCAAATTGACACGTGCACAAAGCAAAGACTGTGACCAGCCTGTGCATCCTCACAGTCTGACCAGAGTCTTAACTATGTGCTCTGTACAAGGATAAGGTCTCAAAGTATCTGAAGACAATCAGGTAACATTGTATTTACAGTTTTATGCTGTCTTCGCCGCTCAGTGTTTACACTTCATTAACATTTCAAATTGTTGGAAATGTCACTCACGGGCTCATATGCATTTACAAAAGCTATATGGAAAAATAAACTCAGCCTAGGACATGTATGATAATACCATATTTCTCCTTATAAATGCTTCCAGGAGCTATACACAACATTACTTGTTGGGAGCTTTTATCTAGTATGCATTTTCTGATTTATAATTGATGTCTTTCAGGCCCTTTTCCCTTTAAATTGAAGTGAATTTCCCCTAAACAATCATTGAAATGATTGTTTCGGGGAAATTCATCTCAAATTAGAGAAGAAGTCTCAAAAAGATTCTAAAATTCAATAAAATTGATGTCTTTTTTACCCTTTTCCCTTTAATTCGAGGTGAATTTCCCTTAAACAATCATATAAATGAGACGAAGAAGTCTCAAAAAGATCCTACAATTCGTGCATTTGAAGTGGGTTTTCTTACTAAAAATTGTAGGGGTGCTACTATAATTAGGGAGGGCACTCTTATTAGAAGAAATACACTATATAAAAAAACAAGAGGACCCTGAGGGCCCTAAATCACTCACCTGATATTTCAAGTAAATTATCATTAAGACTCCATTTCCTATGATATGGCATGAACCTTCCCATTTTCAAAAGACTTCATTCTTGTGACCTGGCAAACATTTTGATCAAGTTTCATGAAGATTGGACTATATTTGTGGCGTTTGGAGCTCTTACGAGAAAATTGTCATGAAGGCCCCTTTTCCCGTGATATGGCACCGATCCTTTCCATTTTCAAATGAATTCATCCTCATGACATAACAAACATTCTGACAAAGTTTCATGATGATTGGACTATATTTGTGGCTTCTAGTGAGTAAACAAAAAAAAATTGTCATTAAGATGCCTTTTCCTGTGATATGGCACCGATCCTTCCCATTTCAATAGACTTCATCCTCATGACCTAACAAACATTCTGACCAAGTTTCATGAAAATTGGACCATATTTGTGGCTTCTAGAGTCTAAACAAGAAATTTGTCATTAAGGCCCCTTTTCCCGTGATATGGCACAGATCCTTTCCTTTTGAGCAATTTTCATAAGGGATTACCCAAGGAATATTTCTGCCAAGTTTGGTTGATTTTGACCCATAGGTTTAGGAGGAGATGTCGTTTAAAGATATTGTTGACAAAATTGTCATTAAGGGGCCTTTTTCCGTGATATGGCATGGATCCTTCCCATTTTCAAAAGACTTCATCCTCATGACCTTACAAACATTCTGACCAAGTTTCATGAAGATTGGACCATATTTGTGGCTTCTAGAGTGTAAACAAGAAATTTGTCATTAAGGCCCCTCTTCCCGTGATATGGCACAGATCCTTTCCATTTGAGCAATTTTCATAAGGGACCACCCAAGGAATATTTCTGCCAAGTTTGGTTGATTTTAACCAATAAGTTTAGGAGGAGATGTCGTTTAAAGATATTGTTGACAAAATTGTCATTAAGGCGGCTTTTTCTGTGAAATAGCACGGATCCTTCCCATTTTAAATAGACTTCATCCTCATGACCTAACAAACATTCTGACCAAGTTTCATGAAGATTGGACTGTATTTGTGGCTTCTAGAGTGAAAACAAGAAATTTGTCATTAAGGCCCCTTTTCCCGTGATATGGCACGGATCCTTTCCATTTGAGCAATTTTCATAAGGGACCACCCAAGGAATATTTCTGCCAAGTTTGGTTGATTTTAACCAATAAGTTTAGGAGGAGATGTCGTTTAAAAATATTGTTGACAAAATTGTCATTAAGGCGGCTTTTTCTGTGAAATGGCACCGATCCTTCCCATTTTCAATAGACTTCATCCTCATGACCTAACAAACATTCTGACCAAGTTTCATGAAGATTGGACTGTATTTGTGGCTTCTAGAGTGAAAACAAGAAATTTGTCATTAAGGCCCCTTTTCCCGTGATATGGCACGGATCCTTTCCATTTGAGCAATTTTCATAAGGGACCACCCAAGGAATATTTCCGCCAAGTTTGGTTGATTTTGACCCATAAGTTTAGGAGGAGATGTCGTTTAAAGAAAAAGTTGACGCCGTGACGGACAGACGGACAGATGGACAGACGGACAGATAGACAGACGGACGCCGGACAACGATCGATCACAATAGCTCCCTTGAGCACTTCGTGCTCAGGTGAGCTAATAAACTCAGGCTAGGACAAGTATGATTTATTAAATGTAAATTTAAACAAGAGGCCCATGAGGGCCTGAGACCACTCTAATGACTCTTTGAAAAGCATATGTCATTACAGTGGGTATCAAGATATAACCAGAAAAAAAGTTTCATGAAAATATATCCATAAATGAAGGAGAAGTTGAGTTGATGAGGAAAGTTACTGAAAGGCCTCTTTTCCCATGACACGGCATAATTGCACCAAATGGCAAAGTAGTGGCTATGGTCAAATGAAAAATATTTTGTTCAAGTTCCATGACAATCCATTCATAAATGAATAAATTATGTGAACAATAAATAATAAATTTATAATGTGTAATAATAATGTATCTATAAACAAAAGAGGAGTTGTGTTAACAAGGAAGGCAATAGTCAGGCCCCTTTTCCGGTGATGTGGCAAATCACCAAATGGCAAAATAAATTTGGCTATGGTCACATGATGAGAAATATTCTGTTAAGTTTTTATGAAAATCTGTAAACAAATGAAGGAGTTGTGTTAACAAAGAATATACAAAAAGGCCCCTTTTATCATGACGCAGCATGTAACTAAACAGCCACAAATGCATATAGTCACTGAAAATGCAATATCCTGAAAATGATCTCATGAATGTATTCATTACTACAAGAAGAGTTTTGTTTACAAGAAGTTTATATTAAGGCCCCCTTTTCTATGACGCAGAATAAAATCACTAGACCACATCAACATGCATATGGTAACATAATATAGAATACTAAGTGAATTTTCCATTAACCTCCATGGGTAAATCAAGTTGTTTTCACAATAAATATACATAAAGGCCCTTTATCATGACACAGCTCATAACATTTTTGCCACAAATGCACATATTCACTAATAATGCAATATTTTCTGAAAGTTTCACAAGAATGTATCTATTCATAAAAAGAGGAGTTTTGTTTTAAGAGGTTTACATTAAGGCCCCTTTATGATGCAGAAATGCAAGTGATGTAGAATACTAAGTGAAAATTTCTTTATCTTCCATGTATGAATGAAGGAGATGTGTTGACAAAGAATATTCATAATTATCTTATTACTATACAAACATCCGTATGATAACATCTAGTATGATATTTTCTATGATATCCCATAGTTATTTTTAGAACAATAATATAATGTTGTTTTTTTTAGAAAGTTGCATTTCAGTAAAATACATCGACATAAACAAGACAAATAAAGTTAATAAGATAACTATAATACATACTTAGTGCATGTATGAAAAAATATCTAACTCGGTTGTGAGAATTGATAAATGTCTCAGCAGAGCCTCGACAATTATCAATACTCCCAACCCTGTTAGATATTTTATTTCATACAAACCACTAAGTATGTATCATATATATCTATCATGAAGCAGCATTTTACATGACAGCAACTAATGTACATAGTCACTGGAAAAAGAATATTCTGTGAACGTTTCAGATGATTGTATCCATTTATAAACAAGATGTGTTTGTGAAACACGAATGCCCCCATAACAGCATTTTTTTTAAAGTTTGACCTTGACAGATGACCTTGACCTTGTCACATGACCTTGACATTGTCACATGACCTTGACTTTGGTGTACAGCTTAATTTTTTGTATGTCAAATTCTTTGGAGAAAAGGCAATATACAGATGGACATGAGTAAAACAATATGCCCCCGATCTCTCGATATGGGGGCATAAAAAGAGTTTTTTTAAACGAGGAAGTTTACATTAAGGCCCCTTTTTCTATGGCACAGTATGAAATCACTAGACCACATCAATATGCACATAGTCAGATGATGTAGAATTCCAAGTAAAATTATCATTATCTTCCATGTTTAAATGATGGAGTAACAGTTGTGTTGACAAATAATATTCATAAAGCCCCCTTTTATCATGACTTGCATATAACTAAAAAGCTATGTTAACAACGAATTCTAAATATTTTAATTTAAATAAAGGCCCCTTTTCTCATGATGCTCAATTGATCAGTTTTGTTTTTTGTTTTTTTTTTAGAGAGCAATTATTGTGATGATGCAATCAATCTGAGAAAATTTGAAGTCAATCGGATGAAATTTGTGGACTTAAGAGCATATACATGTACTATGATTTTCTAATTAACCCTTTCCTGTTTAATCCCTGCTTTTTACGTGCCTGTGATTTTATGATTGAGAAAACATTGTGAAAAAAGAAGAAATTGCTCCTGACAAGCAATTTCTTCTTTTTCCACACTACTTTCTACCCTACTGAATGGTTATTTTTCAAATTAAATCCACTTTAAAATTGCGCCTGCAAAACCTTTGAATTTGGACAGGTCCAAAGTTTTGTAAAACAGGAAAGGGTTAAATTATTAAATTATTTTCTTTTAGGCCCTTTACCCGGTGACAGTTGACAGGTTGGGCCCATTTTGGAAAACAACCATCCTTGTGACAGTAAAATCATTCTGAGCAGGTTTGAAATCAATTTGATGAGAACTGTGGACTTTTGAGTGTTAAAGAAGATTTTCTAATTAAATTAAGTAAGGCTCCTTTCCCATGCCACTTGGTGGTTCGGACCCATTTTTGAAAGGAACCATCCTTGTGATGGTCCAATTATTCTGACCCAGTTTGAAGCTGTGGACTTTATTAACGAGGATTTTCTAATTAAATTTTTACAATTATTTTCATTTTGCCTCTTTTCCAATGACACTTGACAGATTGGATCCATTTTTTAAAGGAGCTATCCTTTAGATAGTACATTCTTAGCAAGTTTGAAGATAATCTGTTGAAAACTGTGGATTTTAGAGCGTTAACGAGGATGTTCTAATTAAATTTTAATTCGGCTCCTTTTTCTATAATGCTTGACAGATCTGACCCACTTTTCGAAAGGATTGATCCTTGTGATAGTCCAAACAGTCTGAACAAGTTTGAAGACAATCAGAAAAAAAACTTGAATCTAGAGCGCTAACAAACAAAAGTTAACAGAAGCTCAGTCAGCCAGACTGATAGACAGACGCCTGACAGGAAAACCAGTATCGCAATAGCTCTCTGACCTTTGGTCAGAAGAGCAAAAAAGTAGTTTTCACTATAGTATTTGCAACATTTGATTCAGAAGAAACCCCTCCAAAAACTCCAAGACAAACCTGGCCACCGAAGAAAGCTCTAATAGTCCAAAGTCCTTTTTCTGCGTTTGGTGGTAGTCTGAACGCATCCACGAAAAACTTATGACTTACATCTGTCTTTGTTATTCTACCATAGCTCTTATTTGATGTTGGACCCTTAAATTATATATTGATACAACCAGTATAAGAAGAAAACAAAATATTAGTATCCTCAGCATGTGATAGATATCAAATTCAGGGTTAATTGAACAGTCTTTAACATATAATTATTTTTGTCGAGGTGTTTGAATGAGCAGATCATATAAATTCAACAGTTGAATTTACAGTCTTAAATAGTTTATTGTGATTTTCTTAAATGAATCAACATTATTGTTTATGTTGTTTCACTCATACAGATTCTTTCTAGCAATACACGTTAAATATATAAAACTTCGAACTCAAATCTGTAAATCAAAACCAATATTCATAATTTCTTCACTCTCAAAGCTGAAAATTGGCAAAAAGCCTAGTTTACTTTTGGCCAATGGAGCCCATACAGTGCCCTTTATTCGCCATAATCCCAAAATCATGCAGTGTCCTTGCGCCTCATATGGTGTCTGTGCCATCATGGTCTTTGGACCCTTGCATATTTGTATAAAAAATAGATATACAATTTTTTGCACGGAAACCGTAGCCTAAAACTCATCATAAAGGCATCACATGATTGCTGCAAGGTCATTGCATGGCCTATGTGCATTTTTTTTTTGATAAGTCCTTATATGTCCCGGTACAGTGCGGGTACCATACGACGATCATACAGCGGTGGCACAATTTACAAAGTGAAAAATTGACAAATCGCACAGTCTCCTTGCAGGGATTGCACAACTACCTTTGGAATGCACATAGGTATCTCAATACTTCTTGTGGCAGTTTTATGAAAACTTGTATGAATATCGCATAATTTTGTGAAAACATACGTCGTAGAAAGTGAAATTGAACGATGTCAAAAATATCATAGAGGTATCATAGGCTGGGATATCATACGGCAACCCTGGCAAATGTTAACTAGGCTTAAATATTCGAATTGATCAGAAATGATCGAATTTCAGAGACAATGTTATTTAAGGACTGTTTGTCTGTGATAACCATTACATTGCAGAAGTATTATGGGTCTACTACCTTAAATCACAAAACAAGTACATACAATAAGATCCATTGAAATATTCCACCCTGTTGCAGCCTGCAGAGATTCTGTTAAGGCAAGTACCCTTACACGTACTGAAATAAAAGTATAATTTACTGAAGACTTAAAAGCGTATAAATGATAGCCCATATTTCTTTTAATCATTTTGTTTTAAAGAGTTCCTATTTAATAATGATATTAAACTTATTTGAATAAGAGGGTTCGAAAAAATCTTAATTGTCATTATTTCGAGACAACATTGCTTAATTTTCATCATTTAATATGGACAAACTTTGAGAATAAATCAAGACATTTATAGCAAAAACGATTTAGGATTGTTTTAGAGCCACGTTTGTAAATATTTGTCTTGATTTTAATAATTGTAGGAGAGGGTAATTCCCACAGACTTGCGACATTTAGGCCTAAGATTTAGTAATCATTGATTTTGAACTAAACTAATTGGCAGGTCTTTACACTAATTGGCCTTTAAGATCAAGAGAGAATTTATTGATTTTGTGGAGGTATGAAACTAAAAACCTAATCGCATTGAATACACAAAGCATATTTATACATCAATTCGATTTTGTTTTTAGTTTCAAACCTCCATGAAATTCCAAAAAATACTCTTTTCGTATCTTATAATTCAATATCATGAAACAACAAGAGCTGTCACTGTAAGATGACAATGCCCCCGACACCGCTTTGATTTAGAAGTTATGGCCAATGTTAAAGTTTTTGGACGGAATGACGGACGGACGGACAGACGGACAGACGGACGGACGGACAAGTCAAATTTATGATGCCTCCCTATCGGGGGCATAAAAATGGAAGAATTTCTCCATAAAAAGACAAATATTTATTGCAGGACTACTTTGTGCGAAAGCTAAAAATTCGCTGTGCACTCAAATTGTTTTCATTGAGGAATAAAGCTAATTTTTCAGCCAAACAGAATGCACATTACTTGATTGAAACAAATACATGTATCATTTCATTGTTTTGTTTTTATAGGAGAAATTAATTAAATATTAAAACGGTCTGGATGAGAGCATCCAATTCCTTATGTTGGTAAAATTTCCTCTGTCTTCAAATATGTCAGATGTTACGAGGGTTTTAAAATACTGTCTTCAATTTATCTCTGAAGTTGATTCCTAGAGGGCCCTAAGGACTCGCATCAGAAAGTTTTTAAGAGAACTGGCCACATATTCAAGGTAGTGGACCCGTAATAATTCCGCAACATTTCCGACTACATGGTCTTTCACAATGTTAATCAAGGTTTCCTAATGAAAATCATTAGAAAACCTCGCTTAACGTTGTGAAAGATCATGAGTTCCAAAGCGTTGCAGAACTATTACGGGTCCACTACCTTAAGAGTCTCAGACTCACAAAACCTGCGGCCTTAATAACCCTCGTCCGGAGTTCAATTCCTAGGAGCAACTATCGGCCTGTCCTTGGTTCTTTACTTGGCCGCCACACTCCGCACAAGAATGGAGTCATGTCTAGGAAGCAGATCGAATCAAGAGGGATCAATTTCAGTTGGACGAACTTCTATCCCAATCAATTTAAAATAAAAAGGTTCAAACCATTCTTGAATTTGAATAAGAATAAGAATTTGGCCCTAAACCGCTAACCTCAATTTTATTGGTCTAGTGGATGTAATCCAAGTAACTTTCTGGCAAATTTCATTGGCATTTGCCTGATTGTAGAGGAGGACATGTTTTTCCAAGAATTTAAAGTGAAAATAGACCCTGCCCACCCATTGATAACTGAGGAGACTCAAAATAAGCCCTACCCTGCCCCGCCCATATTCATAGGCCAATCAAAATTTTGCTAACAATTTTTAAAGAGGGTCATCAAAGGACCATTCTGGTAGTTCTATTGAAATTAGCCCAGTGGTTCGGGTAGTGATGTGGATCAAAGATTTCGGGTTAAAAATAAGCCCGACCCTGCCACGCCCATATTTATGGGCCAATCAAAATTTGGCACACAATTTTTGAAAAGGGTCTCCCAAGGAACATTCTGGCAAAGTTTCATTGAATCGGCCAAGTTCAGGTTTAGGAGAAGATTTCGTTAAAGGTTTTGAGCAAAACATAAGCCCCATCTTGCCACGCCCTTATTCATGGGCCAATCAAAATTTTGCAAACAATTTTTGATATATGGCACCTGTGGTTCAGGAGATGTCTTTCAAAGATTTCAAAGTGAAATTATACCTATATTTATGGGCAAATTAGGATTTTGTGAACAATTTTGAAGGGGGTCACCCGAGGAACATTCTGGTAAAGTTTCATTAAAATTGGCCCAGTGGGTCAGGAGAAGAAGAAGTTTTAAAAATTGTTGATGACAGACGACACATGATGAACTCAGGGTGATCCTAAAAGCTCCCCTTGTGTACTTTGTGCTCAGGTGAGTTAATAAGCCTAAGTTGAACAAATTAAATTCATGTACATTAAACACAAACTCAAATGCGCCTCTTCTATCCTCTATAAATTTCCCCAAAACTACAGACTGAAAGTTAGATATAATTGTTTCTTTTTTTATTTAAACACGCCTTATGACACATTTTTTTTAATTTTGAAAGATTTCAAAATTGCGGGAATGTCAAGTGATATAACTACCTGTTTTGGGAAAAAGATCCTGTCATAAATCTAATGAAACTATGGATAACAAAAGTTGTTCAGTCCATCAACAAGTAAAAAGGGGTGACTATACCTCCTTTTAGATAACAAAACGGTGCTAACTGTATGAAAATAATGCCCCACTTTGCATGCAAGCCCACATGCAAAGGGGGGTGGTAATTTGCAAACAGTTTGCACCATTTTGTCTTCCTGAAAGCACGACATACCTTCGTCCGTTGGGTGGTAGATGGGTTTAGATGTTTGCATAATTATATAGCCTGTATCGTAACTGATGAGAATATTTCTGGAAAAGGTCCCATGTCTGGATGATGTGGCGTACAGTGTTACAAACTTCGGCTTGTCGGTAGTTTTATTGGTCGGGAATAAATGTTCCTCAGTCACCCTTATTGCTATACTGCTTGGCTCATCTGAAAACGTGTTATTTAAGGGACACAGGTTTTGCGTGTCTGAGACTCTAAAATTGGGAGCCAGGACTCTCATAATTTTCTGATATGAGTCCCTTGGGTTCAACTTCAGAAAAGAATTAAAGTCTTCAGTTCTTTTCTGAAGTTGACTCCAAAATGTACATATCCAATACCTTGTGTTGCTTTATTCAGAGAATATTAGACATCTATCTATCTATATATACTGCCCTGAACTCCCCTTTCTGGTATTACTGGCAGGCGTACATCTGTGCTAAAATAAAAACTGTTAGTCATTGGTTAGGTTGCCAAATTTTAAAAGTATTGTGAGTGTTAGATTAAAAGATCTGATAAAACAATTTTGGTCATTCAGGGACAGCTCACTATCTGAAAAGAATCAAGACTCTTCTTGAACGCCACAATGTCAGGTTGCTGTATAATTGTTTCTGTTAGGTTGTTCCAAAGTATCACTGTGTAGGGAAAAAAAGTTTTTTAAAAGAATATTTAAAGTATATTAGTTTTTGTACTCCACCAGTGCAGATGGCAATGTCTGGCATGACTGGATATTTGCTGAAAGAGGAAGAAAACATATTTTGTCTTAACCCTTTCCTGTCTGATCCTTGGTTTTTACGTCCTTAAGATTTTGTAATTGAGAAAACATTGTAGAAAAAGAAGAAATTGTTTGTGACAAACAATTTCTTCTTTTTCTACAAAATTTTCTACCCTACAGAATGCTCATTTTTCAAATTAAATCCACTTTAAATTTTCGTCTGCAAAACCTTTGAATTTGGACAAGTCCAAAATTTTGTTAAACAGGAAAGTGTTAAAGGATGAAAGGCAGGACTGAGCCAGGGAAATTGGTGTCAACGGAGTAAAGTTTTCATTCATTTTGAGACAACTGCTGAGTAAAAAGTTCTCTTTCTCTGTTGTTTTGTTTATGTCTCTATGTCTTCCTCATTCTCTTTTTAGCTTGACTGTTTTTGTAGAAAATCTGGCGGTTATATTGCTTTAGCCTTGGTGTTGCTTGCAAATATTTTTTTCATTTTGTGATATTTCTGGCTCTACTGACAAGGCATTCACTTGAAACTTGGCACATATGTTCACTATCAAAAGATGAACCTATTCTATCAAGGGGGATAACTCTAGATTCATTTTGTGGAAATAAGGACCCCTTTTTTTTACTTAGATTTTGTTTTCATTTTCATCTACTATTCATAAAGCACGCGACTGCGCTCTTGTTCTATCTGTCTCTCTGTCTCTCTCTCCTTGTCTCTCTGTTTCCTCCATCTATTTTTCGCTTTTTATCTGTTTCAGAGTCTCTATGTCTCTATGTTACCCCATCTCTTACTCGCTCCAAACCTTTTTCTCATTGTCTTTGTGTCTCTTTCACTCTATCTCCCACTCTCTGTCTCCACATCATTCTCTCTGTCTGTTTCTTTCTGTCTGTCTTTCCCTAAGTCTCTGTCTTTCTCTCTGTATGATCCTCTCTCTGTCTTTGCGTCCTGATTTATAGTACATACAGTCAACTTCAGTTTTAACATCATTCTTAAAACAACATTTTCACATACGGAAACAAATTGGTTTGGAACAGATTCTCACAGCACATTTTGTTATTTCGTTACAACGTTTAAACCTCGTTAACCAACACTGAAACTTTTTTTCAGGGAACGAAATTGCATATATATATGATATAACCTTGTTAATTACTATAACACATTTATTATGGTATTTTGAATATATATGGATGCTGATTTTCAATGAGCCACAGTGCATTGATTGACTTTAATTTCATTCAATCAGGGTTTTCCATGACCCCCTGTTTCTTTGAATGTGGAACCCCCCCCCCTTTTTTTTTGAAATGGCCCCCAAAATTGTCAAAAAAACATTTTTAATCTGGTTTAAATGGGGTCATAATGTAGCTAAATGACCCCCAGTTTTGTAAATAGAGGGTAAACCCTGATTCATTACACTGACTTTTTGTTACAACAACATATTTTCTGTAAAAATACATGGCTTTCAGAACGAGAGTTGACTGTAGGTGGATAGGTGAGTGATTTTATTTTTGTCCCTTAATTTTTTCTGAATGTATTGGATTATTTCAAGTGGTTGTGTATGTTTTAAAGTGCTGACACTTAAGACCTACAAAGTGTTTTGTCAGATTGCTCAACACTTCCTTGTTATTCTGAGTGGAAATGTTTTACAAATTCTGACAGGCGGTCACGGAAATATGTGATTAATCACAAATGAGCTGACTTTGTAAAAATTGAAATTAGATAATCCTTTAATTTATGTTTACAAAATGGGTCTAAAGAGACTCAATCATAGGAATTTGAGGGGTCCAATCATGAGGTTTGTAAGTTCCTGCTTTAGATGAAGACTATTTAAATCTTTTAAAGCAATAAACTAGACTCTAGTTTATAATATGACCTTCGTCGCTGGAATGAATAAACCCATATATCACAAATTTGGATGAACAAAATTAGCAATATTGATTACCTCCCTTTAATAAAATATGCCAACAAATTCTTACAATTTGAATTATGTCAGTGGAATCGTGATTTTTCTCTATCCAAGTTTATTTCAAATGACATTATTGACTCTATATTTTTCAAAGGGTTTTAGTGAGTGTTTGGAATGGATGATTGGAGAGCTGAGTGAGCGATTTGCCGATTTAGAATGGTTTTGATTGAGGTGAATGTCAATTTCACAATTTTTCAACTGTAGGCCAAAAATATGGCATTTAAAGTAAACACAACCTTTTTCTAAGATTTGATTTTTAGACCTCATTTTTGACCCCCCAAACAAGACACATTTTCAAACTTGATTTAGATTTCATGTAGACAATCATTCTGACCAAGTTTCAAGACATTTGAGCAAAAAAATAAATCTAATAAAATGTGGCAACAAGAGTACACACAAGATTTCTCTAAGATTTGACTTCATGACCTCGTTTTTGACCTCACTTTACACAATTTCAAACTTGACCTAGATTTCATGGGGACAATACTCTAACCAAGTTTCAAGACATTTTAGCCAAAAATGTGGCCTCTACAGTGCCCACAAGGTTCTTCTAAGAGTTGACCCCTTGACCCCATTTTTAAGCCACTAGACCAATTTCAAACTTGACCTAGATTTGATTCAGACAAACATTTTGACCAAATTTCAAGATTTTTGGACCAAAAATATGGCCTCTAGAGTGCACACGCGTTTTGGGGTTTTTTTTTTTTTTTTTTTTTTTTCCTAAATTTTGACCCCTTGACCTCAATTTGACCCTACTTGACCAAATTTCGAAGTTATCTAGATTTGACGGTGGCGAACATTCTGACCAAGTTTCATGGCATTTGTAGCCTACAAAAATGTGACATTTACAGTAGTGTGCACACCAAGAATTAGTTTTACGACGCCAATGGATCTATCCACCGATCACAATAGCTCACATTGAGCACGTTGTGCTCAGGTGAGCTAAAAAAAAGTTCGAACCTGTTACAAGCAGTTTGTTCATTATACACATTGTTTTCTCATCCACAAAAGATTTGTTGTCTTCAATTAAAAACGTTCGTCTGCAACGTCCTTTAGTCTGGTAGTCTGGACAGGTCTAAAATGTGGTCGGTTTGTTATAGTCAATATAGAGGTAAATGGCGATTGACCCCCATCCCCATCTCCCATCCCACCACCCCACTCCCCTTGCCTTTCGATATTCTGTTGAAAAGATTTTCGTGAAATGAAGAACTAGCCTACTTCGTAAAATTTATGGAATTTTAGGAACAACTTATTTCTAACCCGAATCCTACCCGAGTATAGACTGGTACCACTTTCAACTATCAGAATGCCCTATTCTATGCTATTCTCATAGTCGATATTTGGACCTGGTAGCCCGCTGTCTGAGCTATGCGCTGGAAAGTGGGCAACAATACCCGGCCAGGATCAGAAATAAGTTGGCCCGTTATAGTAGTTACGACGTTTTTGTTGCCCTCCGTCGATTCGTATTTTGTTTCATGTCCGTAACCATATATTTTGCAGACAATTTGCGGGATTTTTAAAAATACATAGGGAACAGGGGCACATAATCCATACAAATCAAAATCCTACTTTAGCGCCCATGATATGATATTATAGACTACATTTATATAAACATATAAATGCTAAAATCAAATCGCTAAAAACGCTAAGGGTCTGGTTTATAAAGAGGCAAGGTGTTATTTGAAGACATGCACTCCATTTTTTTAAATCTTTTTAGCAAGGCTTTTTTAGGCAAGGGAAACGAAGGGTTCCATTTACCTATAGGGATCGCAAACCACATTCCGAAATCACTTTGAGGGAAAAATGTCGAGCGGTATGCCGTCACTATATAGCGCTGAGTCCGTCAAAAAAAAAACTAATTCCCAAGGTACAGATTACTACGCGCGATACCGCTTTGCAGACAGGCTCAACCTGCGTTAAGTTATAATTTTAGTTGAGTTGATTGGTCTACTAGTCAGTAAATTTATCCATTCGATCATTCCGTCTAACAATCGTAGTAATGCTGTTTTTCTATGGTCACAAGCTCGACGGCTCTTTCTTTTACATTGAATTGAATTTTATAAAAAAAAAAAAATAAGTTGTATTTTTACTGTGGGAACACAAGAAATTGATCAATTTCTCCCTTTCCCACAATATGTCTAGAGTTCGCGGGTTCGATCCCCGACGGCGGCACTCATTCTTTCCGACTATTTGTCTCTCACCAATGGGTCGATAATCGTAGACCTATGTGAGATAGCGGCTGGAGGCTAGGAAAGAATGTAGTGGTTGTACTGGTGATAGAAATACCAGGAATCCATTGTTAGGTGCTCCAGCCGCCGCGATATAACTGAAATAATGTTGAAAGCGGCGTTAAACTCCATTCAATCAATCAATTCCCACAATATGGTCCATCCTATACTCATACTCCATTATTTATTTTAATTTCTACCCCAGATATATATCAAATTACACTCATGATGATTTATTTTCTGCAACCTGTTCCAAGTTGGCCCAGTCTAAAATTTTGTCGTCTGTTTAAGGTTTTAAAGACCTGGTTTAATCCTTCTTTATTTGACCCCCCCCCCCCCACGAGATATACAATTAACCACAAAAGTTGATGACGTATACAAGACCTATTTTTTAAGCGCGCATGTGCACAAAAAAGGTACGTAGTACACATGTTGTTCGGGTTTTGACTCGATTGATGACGATTATCTTTTTCCTGGGCGATTTCCAGGATACAGGATTGTTTCCTATGGCCTGCTAAACCAGGCCAAACAATCAGTGGACCAGGGGCCTGTTTTACTAAACATCTTACGATCATTTGTACCGTAAGTCAAATATCAAAGTTGCTTCTAAAGTAGTAACTAATATAGAACTCCGCTATGTATCATCTCATTGGAAACATCTTCTAAGGACGATTCCAATGAGATATTGCAAGGCAGATTCTAACAATTAATGAAAACACCAGGTGCGATTTGTGTTTTTGACTTACGATTAATTTTGCCGTAGGAAGTTTAGTATTTAGTTAATATCCAGTGAGGGGTGTGTCATGACTGAGCATTCGTCTCAACTCAGCCTATTCCGGAACCTACATCCGAGACTTCGGAGATCAGCCGAGAATTACCGAGTGATGGCGGAGGGCAAGGGGCGGGGCGAATGATCCGATAATTACCAACCGTACCTTCACCATTGACTGTTACAGTAGTTTCTGAGAATCGTTTGTCGTTTCCAGGAATTTGAAGCCATATCTAAAGAAATAAAATAAAAGAATGGTATAAAGCATAAATTCGTTAAAAAAGTATGGTCATGATATAATAGGCCTACAAGGAAAACATTGCGGTAAGGGGCTCTGAGCATTTTAAACAGCAGGCCTAACATACACGGTACGAGGTTATAAGATAAATTTCGTGCTCAACGGAGATTTTTCTCAAAGTAAGAATAGGTCATTATATGAATATAATAAATTGTTATTTATAACAATTTATTAATGTCATCTCTTATGTTCATGAATTTATGTTACTATTACAATATAATTACGGCTTTAATCTGAAATTTGAGACAAAAAATGAAATGGTCTTGAGAAAAGTTTTATTACTCCAAGATCTTAACCCAATCTCAATTCAAGTACAAGATCGTCTCCGCGCCTGATCGTGAGTTCGACCCTTGGCTGAACCTACTTTCAACCGACTTTTTTTGTCCAATCAATGGGCGTGTGGTAAGATGTAACCCAAAGTGCATCATCTCAAGCCAATGGTTCCTTCGTAAGGAACATAGTGGAGCTAGAACCCTTGGCTTGCGACGATGCCCAAAGTGAGGCAAAACAAAATTTTGATGAAATGCATCAAAGTAGGCCGCGAATTATTTGTTTATTTGTTATTAATCATATTTCTTTGAGAATTATGTTTCTATCTTGCAAACATTATCTATGTAGATTTTAAAGTTTTTAACTTCTTTACGGGCCCTGTTGTAACATGCACACCCAGTTAAAATAAACTTATGGGTGTTTTATTTCATTTAAGCAAAATAGATAACACAGACTGAATGTATAGTGATTGCCTTTTTTTAGAATAATATATTCACTAAAAACTTGATTATATCTGGGCAATAAAAAACAAAGAAAAAGAAAGGTGAAGAAAGTTTGAAAAGAAAAGCTTACTTCTTTTTTTCTAAACAAGACTTTTGAGGATAACTAATGGGTGTTTTAAGAAAATTGTGTTAGCGAGATCTCTGTTAGCAAGGACCCGGAGATGAACAGAAATCAGATGTGTACAGACTATTATTTCATGTACTATGCCATTTAAATGCACAATGAAAGGCTTTTAAAACATGGCATTCATATTTCATGATTTCGCTTTAACTCAGCTGAAAAGTAAATAAATGGAAATTGATTATTTTTTCTATCTGATTTACAGACAGATAATGATAAAGCCTTGTAGTATAGCCTACTGAACAAGTTCCAGTATTTTTGACTTCTCATTTCAAATGTGACCAGTCACGCGAAGAGTGACAATCTGGGTAGTGTGTAAAGTGTTGGCCCTACTCAGACTGTGCGGACTGCGCAGACTGGCGAGGACCGAAACTTTTTGCACCGTGCTTTTTTTTTAATATAGAATGATCGATCTACCTTCATGTGAAAGATTTTTCGAAATGCGACGCAAGGTTGACCTGTACTAGAGCCAATCTTTTTTTCAAAAAATTGATTTTATAGATTTCCCAGATGGTCCATTTTCGCGTGATGGCTCACATATTTTTGAATTTCTTGACACAACTTAAAAGTACTTACGTCAACTTGAACGTTGTTGTCTTCGTTGAAGACGTTCACCAGTATACGTTCATTGTGGTTGAATCGAATAACGTTTGGAGCCGTAACGAAGAAATACCTGAAAATATTGGATGGATGGATGGATGGATGGATGGATGGATGGATGGATGGATGGATGGATGGATGGATGGATGGATGGATGGATGGATGGATGGATGGATGGATGGATGGATGGATGGATGGATGGATGGATGGATGGATGGATAGATGGATGGATGGATGGATGGATGGATGGATGGATGGATGGATGGATGGATGGATGGATGGATGGATGGATGGATGGATGGATGGATGGATGGATGAATGGATGGATGGATGGATGGTTGGAGAGATGGGTGGGTTTGTGAGTGGGTAGTTGGATGGCTGGGGGTTGGATTGAACGATGGATAGATGGATGGATGGATGGATGGATGGATGGATGGATGGATGGATGGATGGATGGATGGATGGATGGATGGATGGATGGACGGACGGACGGATGGATGGATGGATGGATGGTTGGAGAGATGGGTGGGTTTGTGAGTGGGTAGTTGGATGGATGGATGGATGGATGGATGGATGGATGGATGGATGGATGGATGGATGGATGGATGGATGGATGGATGGATGGATGGATGGATGGATGGATGGATGGATGGATGGATGGATGGATGGATGGATGGATGGATGGATGGATGGATGGATGGATGGATGGATGGGCAGCACATATAGATTATATGAATGAGAACTTTCTTAAAATCTTCCGATGAGTTATCAAGATTTTCGGTGAATATTGGATATTATTGCATAAAATGTTCGCTTTCGGATCGTTATAGGCATACGCGAACGGACAAAACTTGAAGGCGTTAACGGGTAAAAACGTGGATTAATAAGTAAATTCACGTGTCGTGAACGACCGGGTTTTTATTACTTAAATTATTCACTCTAAGAATATAAACTGTGTCCGTTTGTTTGGTAAATATCAATATAGAGCATGGATTAAAACGACGATATTATTCTCACGTTAATTTTTATGACGTCATTCATTACTTTACCAAGCAACGGTGCCATAAAACAAAAGTGACGGCCAAATACATAAAAGCAATTTTTCCGACACATCATCGGTTTCGGAGCTAGTTTTAATTCGTTCCTATGAATTATTTTGCAATTTCTGTTTGAATAGATACCACAGTCTTTCTTCATATGCAATAATAGCATCAATTCACGTTTTTTTCAATTGCAGAGACCCTCAAATGCTTTAATTGCCTTGTGCTTCGCACTCGAACGTTAAACCATTTTCGGGTCTCTGCAAATGTTAACGCCCTCGAAAACGTGAATGAACCCTATCCTAAAGACCTGTGAATTTACAAAAAGAGAAAAACAGTATATTTTACAAGATTTTACACTCGTATCGCATCAACTAGCCGATGCATCGCTTACAAGATGTTACACTTGTGTCACATCAACTAGCCAATGGCTCGCTTACAAGATGTTACACTTGTTTCGCATCAACTAGCCGATGCACCGCTCTCAAGATTTTACACTTGTGTCACATCAACTAGCCGATGCCTCGCTTACAAGTTTTTACACTTGTATCACATCAACTAGCCGATGACTCGCTTACAAGATGTTACACTTGTGTCACATCAACTAGCCGATGACTCGCTTACAAGATGTTACACTTGTATCGCATCAACTAGCCGATGCAACGCTTACAAGATTTTACACTTGTGTCACATCAACTAGCCGATGCCTCGCTTACGAGATTTTACACTTGTATCACATCAACAAGCCGATGACTCGCTTACAAGATTTTACACTTGTATCACATCAACTAGCCGATGCCTCGCTTACAAGATTTTACACTTGTATCGCATCACCTAGCCGATGCCTTGCTTATAAGATTTTACACTTGTATCGCATCAACTAGCCGATGCATCGATTACAAGATTTTACACTTGCATCAAATGAACTAGCCGATGCATCGCTTACAAAATGTTACACTTGTATCACATCAACTAGCCGATGACTCGCTTATAAGATTTTACACTTGTATCGCATCAACTAGCCGATGCATCGATTACAAGATTTTACACTTGCATCAAATGAACTAGCCGATGCATCGCTTACAAAATGTTACACTTGTATCACATCAACTAGCCGATGACTCGCTTACAAGATTTTACACTTGTGTCACATCAACTAGCCGATGCCTCGCTTGCGACTTCAGGTTGAATTGTATAAAATATAGCCGCCGACTATTTAGCTACTGATTGCTGCATCTCTCAATTCCATGGCATTGAGAAACGGCGACGCGTCTGTGAATTTAAGCTATATCGTCAAGTCTGTAGTTTAATTTGACTTAAAAAAGCATTTTTACCTGATGTCATGCTAGCGCTTTTCTACTACTCGGTCGATGATAGAAGTAAAAGAAATCGCCGACGGGTCACCGACATCGATTTTTATGTGACTTTTTATGGCTGCTTTCGTTAATTATAAGTTTACGCAAGGTGAAATCGTCAGGCAAAGCCGTTAAATAAGATATCGTAAATTTGTAGGCCACATGCATAACGTCAACGTGTAGCCCTGAATAACAGAAAACAGTGATGGCCCTTTCACAGCATAGACAGTGTTGTTTATGTTACAATCGTTTAGCACAGGAAAACTTGAAAATAGTCGGAAAACAGGGGAAACAACTAAAATTTTCCAACTGGAAATCATTGTTAACTTGCCATGAGGATCAAATGAAATTGAGTCTGTGCGTGACATTTCCACCAATTTTAAATATGCGCCAAGCAAACGCTCTGGTCAGACTGTGCCTCTGCGAAGTCTGACCAGAGCCTTCCCTTTGATATTTGTACATGGATAATGTGTCTTAGTGTAGCAGCCAGGCAATCTTCTAATCACACGGTGTAGCTTTTTAAGATGCTATAACAATGGCTCTTCACCCAAAGATCAAATCGCGTTGGAAATGTCACTCACACAGGCTGAATTACTAACACGTTATGAAGAAACTTTGATTTTTGCCGTTTCTAAACGGGTTTTTGATGGCGTTAGGCTTTGCAGGACTATCAATTTCAAGTGTTGAAACGATTTTTAGCAAATCAGAGAGAGTTTCTGATAAAATGACGCTGAGTGACGTCATGTTGAAGCTGCCGTGTGATAAGATTTCAACAATTTTGTGCAAGATTTCAACACCAGTATTCAAAATTAGAAATTGTTTTAGTGAAATGAAATCCGCTTATTTTGGTCTAAATTTAACCCCGGAGAACCACAAAGTGCAATGTTTGGAGGAAATTTGTGAAACCTTTTTGGACTAAATTGACATTATTTGGCATACCGACTCATAGGGGTCCGAAATAACCCCCCTACCACCATATAGACTAATAATATAAACGTTTATATTATTAGTCTATATGGTGGTAGGCGGGTAATTTTGGACCCCTATGGATCGACTTACCAGCTATTGTCTAAACCTATGCCTTAGTCGTATATGGCCTTACATCAATAAATGAATTTATACTGGGGATCTTCTTTGACCATTTGTTTTTGAAGTGGAAAGATTTTTATTATTGCTCAGTATATAATCTGCCCATTGCTTTCTTTATCAAAAGTTAGATAAGTTAGATCCCGTTAAGCTCAAGAATAGACAATTTAATTTCATGCATTCTGATTGGCTGAAAAATTAGTTTATTTCCCCTTTGAAATTAATATTTAGACCTCAGCTATTTTGTAAGCTTCCACACAAAGTAGTCTCGAAAGAAATCTGTCCCATTCGGAGAAATATTTACATTTTTGCTTCGTGATATTAAATTATAAGATATAAAGAAAGCATTTGTTGATTTCATTGAGGTATGAGCTAAAAACCTAATCACACTACGCGTATTCATACATTAAATTGGGTTTTTAGTATCATACCCCAACGCTATCAACAATACTCTCTTCATCTCTTAAATAGTACGTTTGGTATGTGAAGGTTAACTCATTCATTTTCTTAATTACTAAACTGTATGAATTCATGATTATTAAAATTATTGTATCACGGCATATTTTTGCAGAATAAAATAATTGAAAGATAGTTTAAAATAAGATCAGTCTGCACGCATTTGCAATCTCATATAAACCTACGCCTTCTCTTTTATAATTTTGTTAAGAGATGAGGAGAATTCGTTTTAACTAAACTAAACCTAATCACACTGTATGAATACGAGAAGCAGATTCACACGTGAGTGTGATAAGGGTATTTACCTCCACGACTTAAAAAAAATCTCTTTTCATATCTTATGATTTAATACCATGGAGCCAAACAGGAATAATTTTATCCATAATTAGACAATTTTCTTGCGAAACTAATTTTCGCGCAATTGCTGTATGGAAAAAATTGCGCCAAGCTTGCTGAAAGGTTCAAAATTTGTCAATTATTTGGAAGCAAAATCTTAGTTCAGTAAAATAAGGGTTAACCCCGATTGACTTACCCCGGATAAGCATCGACGTGAAAGGCGCCCGTTAGAAATATTCCGAGTACCAACCACCACGTGCTCGCTGTAAAGGCCTTCATGATGGAATGAACAAAACCACTCAGTTATTCTTTTCTTATAATAGGCACTTGACAAAATGTTCAAACGGAAAACCCCAAACCCTTGAATTGAACCTTGTGATGCTGAAAAAAAACTCTGACATAATTGCAGGAAATCAAAGTATTGTGAGCACTAGATGTACGGTATTTGCTATTTAATTTGTTTAATGGAAAAATCGCGTTGTGTGAACTAAGGTTAGACTGCACATATACAAGCTGATCTCTGTCAGCGGCGGATCCAGGGTTTCTATAAAGGGGGTTCGATGTCGGTCTAGAATTCGGGCAATTAGTCCCATAGTATCCCTATCTTTCATGATAGATACAGTTAAATACATCGTGAAAATGACATTCGTCTCAATCAAAACCATTCTAAATCGCTCACTCAGCGTCCAATTCATTCAAAACACTCACTCAAATCGATCAAAAAACGCTCCAAAATCATTTGGAAACGTTTCGAAATCAATGAAGCCGATCAATATTTTATCTAGATCGATCAAATTATTCAACTATTTTATTGGCTTATGTGGATTTTAAGGTCTTATTTGTCCACGAAGACACAAAAACGGTAAAGAACGTATATTTTTTAAAGGGAGGTAATACACATCGCCATTTTTGTTCATCTTGAACAAAATTAGCTATGTTTGATTACCTCCCTTTAATTTCACTCAAAACTCGCTCCACACACTCATTCAATTTCATTCCATAACCATTCCAAAATCACTCATCTTGTCAATTTCAAGATATTGTTATCTGTAGGAAAACTATGGGACTAATTGCTCGTATTCTGTATATCAGATATATTTTATTTGTAGGATTTCTAGTTCAGGTTATCTGTACACTACAACTAAGGGGGTCGTTTTCTTCTGTTGCAAAAGTTTGAATAAATTTCCACTATGTACAATGAAGTTATTCAGATACAGAGGGGAGTCGTTTGAACCCCCCGAACCCCCTCTGGATCTGCCACTGCTATACCCCCTGCTTAAGCAGGGATATTTCAATAAAGTGTGACAATGGTTAAGTTTTTGTTTTTTTAATCCATACAAGAATTAGAATCTATCGTATTTATGTTATTATTAACACTTTATTATAACTTTTGTTACTCCGGTAGTATAATCATTAGTTATTAATTACTAATTTAATTTATAATTATCATTATCTATTATCATTATTGATTTTACTTTTTCTATAATCATTTTTGTAACCCGTATTGATATGATAGAAAATGTAATTACTCTTTATTGTTGTTTACGTCCGCCATCTTGCATGTTTCTACACCGGACCCCTTTTTCTACACATTACCAGGTATACGACTGTGAGAATGGTCAAACTTAAACCGCAAGCAAGGTTTAACACTAACCACCTTTTGCTACGCGTCTGAAGGACCTGTTAGCCCAAACAGTTACAGGTCCTCCCTGATAACATCAAGTCCTGCGTGATGACCGTGTTTGTCTTGAAGCAATTTAAGAGATAAACTGCACGGAAAACATTGTTGGGAAAAGAAAAAATTGCTTTTGGTAAGCAATTTCTTCTTTTTTCTACAATGTTTTCTTTTGGTAATGAAAATTTTAGTTTGGAAATGCAATTATTATTCAATTGATGACAGATTGAAATACTAAGTACTAGCATTAACTACATGCCTGAAGGACCTGCAGCATGGTAACATCTGCCAGTCCTTCCGCTTAAACTCACAGGTCTCGGAACCGGGGACTGGTGTTAATGTCAATCCCTGTCGCAATTAACGTTTTGGAATAGACTCTATCAAAATCATTCGAAGTCGCTCGGTCAACGCTGAATTCGTTCATTCCTGACAATCACTCAAACAAGAACATCAACAACAACAAAACCGCTCCAAACTTTTTTAAAAAAAAAGGAACAAAAAAATATGAAAAATATCGAAATCGTTCAAAAGGTTCGAATGTTCAATAGAAAACAACTTGGCGGTCGGTCTGTCCTTCCGTCCATGGGTCGGTCCGTCCGTCTGTAGCTTTCTTGTGTCTACTCAATTTCTCAGGAACTAATGGGCGGATTTCATTTAAATTTTACAGATGTATCAAGGAGAGATGTGTAAGTGATATTTTGGTTACGATCCATTGTTTTTGGCAGAGTTATGGCCGTGTGATCGAAAATGGCGCCATTTTCATTATTGACAAGCACTTGTAGGGGGTGGTGTGGGGGTTGTGAGAAGGTGTATTAGTCCGCTTTGCGACAGTCTAGTATTTCACTATGTAGTAATCTGTAGGCATATAATTCGCCGAATCAGAAAAAACACAACATCGTTACATTTTTACTTCAAAGGATATTTATCCTTAACGAATGACCGTTCCTACATTTTTTTCGAACGAAGTGCATTAAACACACAACGTATCAATTAATACTTATTTCATCCCATTGCCAAGGTTTAAAGTATTTCATGGAACACTTAGAAATAACGGTCATTGATTCAAAACACTTCATTTCTACGAAAGTCTAATTCTGTAACCAAACAGGATGTGTACTCTGATACTCTGATCCCGAATTATATTTGTGACCCGTCCTGAGGCATATATGAAGGGCCCATATATGAGACATCTGTAAAATGTATATGTGACCCGTCACACAAAAAGGGACCATCTTCAGTAAAAATTGATATTTTATTTAAAAAAAACCCTGCTTACTAGAAGACGCATTTAAGAAATAATGAGGAAGGTAAATGAATTATTCAGAAGATGTGTTATTTGCGATAAGTTTCGACCCTTGTCAGTCTACTTTTTATTAATGTAGATAGACATCGCCAATACAGCTACAGTCACAGTTGGTTACATAGTGAAATTGACATTTATCTCAATCAAAACCATTCTAATTCACTCACTCAGCGCCCCCATTCATTAATTCGAAACACTCACTCGAACCATGCAAAAACGCTCAATCATCACTAAACAGATGAGATCAACAACTTCACTTTAAATAAATATATAAAAAAAAGAATAGATCCCGAAGGCCCAGGCATAATTGAAATTATAAGAGTATGATTGGTTCTTCAAGAAATGTGAAGTTATTAATAGAACTTCAATAGATCTAATTAAAGGGAGGTAATAAATAACGCTTATTTTGTTCATCCTGAACAACGTTTGCGATATTTGATTACCTCCCTTTGATTTGATTTTAAAACTGGCTCCAAACACTCATTCAATTTCATTCCAAAATCTTTCCTAAGTCTTTCACCTTGTCAATTTTTACGGTGTTGTTAACTGTGCCAAGGTGAATGTCATGCATTGGTGGACCGACAGAGGGTTCGATGGTGAGTTCAAACGAGCCCCCTCTGAGTCATACATGTATTTATGTCACCGTCATCGGGGAATTTAATCAACATTGGGTAATAGTACGACCCCCGGGGTTTTGTAGGGCGTCAACTGAAAAGGGTTCCAATAATCCAAAATTACGAACCTTTATGGATCAATTTCAGAAAAGAATTGAAAGACGGTTAAAACAGTTTTTTCTGAAGTTGACTTTAGGAGGCTCCGACGAACTTTCATCAGATAATTTTGAAAGTCCAAGCTACTAATTTTCCAGACTCCAAATGTTTTTTTTCTTTTTTTTTCTGTATGTTTATTTATTTTTTTTAAAATTTTGGTGACACTAAGAATTTAAGATGGCAAAATATTTCATACAAAACGAGCTTGTATCCTGTCTATCATAAAAGTTCTGAAAATTCCACATAACATATGCGCCAAGTTAAAATAGTGGACCCGTAATAGTTCCGCATCGTTTCGGAAGTTATGAACTTTAACAGTGTTAACCGAGGTTTCCTAATGATTTTCATTAGGAAACCTCGGTTAACATTTTGCAAGATCATGAGTTCCCCAATGTTGCGGAATTATTGCGGTTTCACTTCCTTAAGACCCGGGGCAGTCTTTGCATCCGTACCGGCTGATCATATTCTTTACTCTGCGCTCTATAGACAGAATATATAGAGGATAATCGTTTGTTTCAGTGTAAGATCGATTGATATTTTATTGAGTGAACAACAAAAGCTATATTTTCACGAGTGGCAGAGCCACGAGTGAAAAATAAAGCTTTTGTTGTTCACAAAATGAAGTTTTAATCGATCTTACTCGAAAAACAAACGATTATTCTATTTCTTTGATGCAAAAATGAGACAACATGTGAAATTTCTAGGACATATTTTCGTTAAGCGCGTCATTTTGCGCGTGATTACTATGCAACGTTCATTGTGACGTCACTTAATTCGCCCTGCTTAGATGACGTCAGATAGGATGAAATGCACAAAAGCAGGGTATAAGTTTTTGATAATTTCACTGCTTTTGCGGTGAGATTATCAAGTGATAGTCTACCGTTATTTCTCGATAAACCACCGAAAAGCATTAAAGAAGACTCGAAGATTCTTTAGAAAAGTAGAAAATAATCACCGATGCACTTTTACTAAACAAGCCCAGCCGGATCAAGGTAACATGGAAACTATATAGATAATAAGTAGCATTTCAAACGATGAGCAATTTGGATTGGTTATTCTTTATAATTGTTATTTACAATATCATTTTAGTTTAGTATTTGTTTGATTATTTATCTTGAAAGCGCCGGTAAAACCAAATCTCGACATTAGCCGAATCCCATAAGTACCAAGATTATCTGTACAGTATTCAAGCATTTATATAATATATTAGACTTGCTCCTTTTTGTGTAGGTGGACCAATCATTACCGACGTTGTTTGGGTGTAGTTACGATATTTCGATCACTCAACAGCGGGTTTTTTTTTACCTATTGATAGATATTCCCTGAAAGCTGTTTGCCAAATATACCCCGCTTTGCACATTATTACAGAATACATATTTTTTGTATTATTATTATTATTTTTTTTTTTATTTTTATTTATTTATTTATCTTTTTTTTCAATTGGGTCTGAAAAGTAAACTCATAAGCTAACATTTTCCGTAGTCGAGCTCCTTACACGGATAGCAAAAAGTGGTTTGTTGATTGGTGAACGTCCCTTCTGTTTAGCCCTCACAGCTAATTCTCGGGTGAAAACAAGACTTGAAAAAATGTATTTTAGTTAATACTATTTTTACCCGAGGCTTTAACGTGTATATGAGGCTATATATATATTCGAACCCACTCAGTACAGAAATCGCGGTACCCGTTTTTACTCAACATCTTACAAAAAATTTAATCGTAAGTCAAAATTACAAATCGTACTTGGTGTTTTCATTCATTGTTAGATTCTGCCTTGCAATATGATGTTTTTTTTTTCGGGAGTAGTCATTTTCTCCGCAATTCATTTCCGGTTATAATTTTGTTCGGTTATAACTCAGAACATCGATCACATGATTGTCATACAACGCAAGTTACAATCAAACAGGCCTTTAAAACGAAAGAAAACAGAAAAATGGACTTCGACCCTAAAATTATCTCATTTTATCTCCATTTTTTGATAGCTATAGTGTCATTAAAGGCCGAGGAATGTAAAAAGGTGTCTCCATGTAGCTGCTCAACTTCGAAGTATAAGATCGATCTAAGTCCGTTGTCCACTGGACCAAATCCTAGGTGGGTTTAGAGCTGGGAAGAATATTGTCAAATCTCAATTAACGTGCATACCTCTATTATCGTGCATGATCCCCAAATGAGCTTAATAGAGCTTGGTTGGTCTAACTTTTTTCGTATGTGTATAATGGTGCCCGAAAAATGGTGCAGTGGGAAAACTGAAACCATATTGAAAGCGGCGTTAAACTCTATTCAATCAATCTATAGCTGAAACTAAGTTTGATAAAATCTATCAGTTATGGGACAGTCACATGATCATTTTAAATTTAAGCATATGAATTTGGTAATTGTTAAGGGTGGAAATGACAAGAAGGGTCGATTTGACAAGACAATGGCATACTGATGAGAGAGATACCAGGAATCAATTGTTAGGTACTCCAGCTGCCACGATACAACTCAAAAAATTTTGAAAGTGGGGTAAAACTCAATTTAATTAATTTATCACCATGTCCGAGCTTTAGTGGATGTACCTCTGCACTGTAACAGTGTTTTAATTCAATCCAAATGATTAGTCTAAGATCAAAATGCATTTATTTTTGTCTTTGCACAAAATAAATTGTAAGTCTTTTGATATCTATCTATCCTTATATCCTGTCGAGCACCAGGGACGACTTCTTGACAGGTTTTGATAGAAAAGAGTGAGATAAAAAGTGGGATAGTGAAGTGGATAAAAGATGACAGAATAAAACAATGAAGAAGATCTATTTAAGAACATCTTAAGAGGGCAACAACTTTCAAGCAATACTTTTGAACACTGCATGAAAGAGTTGGTCAGCTTGGTGTGATGATGTGTTCAAGGGCTCTTTTTGACAGCTTATGTGAGAAGATCTCCTTTAGCTTGCCATGTTTGACTGAAAAATTTAGTTGTCTGGATTTTCATTTCTTTTTTCTTTGAAATAATTATATGTTTTTCAGTATGTACAGTTTCATGCTGATTGGTAATTGTTTCATTATAGAAAAAGGGACCTTAATTCAAAATTTCTTTTTTTTTTTTTTTCAATTTTAGATTTTCGTACCCAGATTCAGTCGGAGGGTATACATATGAATATCAACCATGTAGAACTATTGCAAACAGCTGTGGTGGAAATGCAGCAGTAAGTTAAGCTTTATCCTGCCTAATTTAACCCTTGTCATGCTGACCCCGGAATATTCCTGCTTTGGCAGGAGCTATAGACCAACATCAGCCTGCACATATGTGCAGTCTGATGTAAGTCTACACCACCTGTTTCTCACTTTCAAACCAGAATGGTCAATAGATTTAGTTTTTCCAATAAAAATTGACCTACAGTTGGTACTTTCAGTGCTTTTTGCCCTTTGATTTTGAATAAAATTTTTAGCCAAAATATGTTCAGCATGACAAGGGTTAAATTCTATTTCAACCAATCTTTTGTTCGTCTGGTTTGGAAAAAACTGAGGTATTGTGATCAGCTTGGTACCATTTGTGTTGTTGTTGGCATAGGCCTTGGCCTGACAAACTTTAGCAGTGGTCATATTTCTGTTATTATGGAAGCTATCTTCACAAAACTTGGCATGTGTGTTCACCATAACAATTGCTATCCATTATATTACGGGAGATAACTCTAAAAGCATTGTTGTAAGAGTTATGTCCCTTTTTACCTTAGAATTTTTGCATTATCAAGCTTCAGCAGCCAAGCATTGGCATCTGCGGGTGGTGCTCTTGTTTCAACTAGTCTCATTAAAGTTTTACACATAATTATCAAATAAAAAGCAGGCATAGTAGGCTAAGATCAGTCTGCATGTGGTTGTAGGCTGATCTTAGTCTATACTGCCTGCTGAAGATTTGTATATGGCTTGAACAGCGCAAGAACGCCAAGAACAGTTAAAATAACACTTTTTGATTCCCGATAAGAAGGGTTGATGACATTCTAAAGGGTTTATTCCCATCCAAACTTCAGGCTGTGGGTATTCATTGGAATTGTATTGAAGATGTCATTCCAATGAGTACCAACCACATAAAATTGGATTCATTCTTTAAGGAACTATTTGTTTTGAAAGTGACACCACTTCTATATCTGGAGCCATTGTTTTGGCACCAAAAAGGGGTTTGTATCTTATCTGCAGTGGTAGAAATTGTGAAACAATATAACTCAAAGGCAAGAATTGTAATTCAGATATTTTTCAGTAACCTGAAAAATAATTCAATTGCCCAGTTGCCCCAAAAGAAAAAAGAGTTTTTAAAGAATTCAAATCATTAACCTACTGGTGAAAATATAGCTTTTGTTATTCCCTCAATGAGACACAAATCAAACTTAAACAAAAAATTATCCTTATCTCTCTTAGTTTTTCAAGAAATCTCGGCCTTCTCCAGATCTATATAATGAAAGTTTATTCTATATACCCCCCTTCAAAGAGAGGATATATTGCTTTGCACCTGTCAGTCCATCCCACCATCCTATCCTATCCCATCCCATCCACTGTTTTTATCCAGAGCATATCTCGGAAAGAATGCTGACTAGAACCATTAAGTTTCACAGGTAAATAGATTGCATTAAGGAGTGCAGTGCACAAGAACTGTAATTCTAATATATACATATTTACAGAGTTAGCTTCCTTTTTAGCTCACCTGAGCACAAAGTGCTCAAGGTGAGCTATTGGGATCGTAGAATGTCCGTCGTCAGTCGTGCGTCGTCCGTCGTGCGTCGTCCACAATTTCTTTAAACATCTTCTCCTCCTAAACCAGTGGGCCAATCTTGATGAAACTTGGCAGGGAGGTTCCTTGGGTCAAGCTCTACTAAAGATGTTTAAATAAATGAAATCCACCCTTAACTTTCCCTTTACCCTTAACAAAAAAGGTGAAAATATGAAAATCTTCAAAAATCTTCTTCTCTGAAACCAGAAGGCAGACAGCTTTCATATTTAGAATGTAGCATCATTTTATGGACCTCTTCCAAGTTTGTTCGTATCAAGACCCTGGGGTCATGTTTGTGCTTTGTCTGTCCCCAACCCTTTTTACATAAAATCAAAGAGCAAAAATCTTTAAAAATCTTCTTCTCTGTAACCAGATCTCAGACAGCTTTAATTTTTGGTGTGTAGCATCACCTAGTGGGCCTCTACCAAGTTTGTTCATATCAAGACCCTTGGGTCATATTCGGGCTTTGCACGGGTGCATCCCTTTATCTCTTATGAGCAAAAAGGGTAAAAAAATGAAAATCTTCAAAAATCTTCTTCTCTGAAACCAGAAGGCAAACAGCTTTCATATTTGGTATGTAGCATCATCTAGTGGACCTCTACAAAGTTTGTTCATATCAAGACCCTGGGGTCATGTTTGTGCTTTGTCCGTCCCCAACCCTTTTTACATAAAATCAAAGAGCAAAAATCTTTAAAAATCTTCTTCTCTGTAACCAGATGGCAGACAGCTTTAATTTTTGGTGTGTAGCATCACCTAGTGGGCCTCTACCAAGTTTGTTCATATCAAGACCCTTGGGTCATATTCGGGCTTTGCACGGGTGCATCCCTTTTTCTCTTATGAGCACAAAGGGTAAAAAAATGAAAATCTTCAAAAATCTTCTTCTCTGAAACCAATAGGCAGACAGCTTTCATATTTGGTATGTAGCATCATCTAGTGGACCTCTACCAAGTTTGTTCATATCAAGACCCTAGGATCATATTTGGGCTCCACCCGGGTGCAACCCTTTTTACATAGAATCAAAGAGCGAAAATCTTTTAAAATCTTCTTTAATCGAAACCAGAGGGCACACTGCTTTCATTTTTGGTATGTAGCATCATCTTGTGAGCCCCTACCAAGTTTATTCATATCAAGACCCTTGGGTCATATTTGGGCTCCACCCGGGCGCATCCCTTTCAGCTCATCTGAGCACGATGGGTGAAAATGGGAAAACCTTCAAAAATCTTCTTCTCTGAAACCAGAAGGCAGACAGCTTTCATATTTAGAATGTAGCATCATCTTATGGACCTCTTCCAAGTTTGTTCGTATCAAGACCCTTGGGTCACTTTTGGGGTCAACCGGATGCATCCCTTTTTACATAGAATCAATGAGCAAAAAGGCATATCTGTCTTGCTCTTCGCTTAAAACGTTCCATGGTATTGATCTTAGGCAATTATCTTCTTTTTGACATCTGCCTATCTAATTAATGTGATGTCCTAGGGGTCATAAAGACTCAGATGAGCGATCTAGGACCATCTTGGTCCTCTTGTTTAAATTGAAAACATATTTAATTGATAATTTACATTTTTCTTATAGGGCAAGAGATAATATTGACAAGGAATATAATTTTTTTACCGGTGAATCAGGGCTGGTGTTTTACCTTTAAACCGGAGTTTTGACCCCCAAAAATGTGATATCTTATTTTGAATCATAGAAACTTTTTCCAAGGGAATTATAGTGAACCCTTAAAGGGTTAAAATTTTAATGACGTATCTATTCTATCTAAAATTTTACAAATTAATTGCTTGCTTACTTCATAACTTTAAAAGAAAAGGTCATATTACTCTTTAACCTATAAGATTCTTACACTTGATTAGCACTTTCTTGTCATTTGACCCCTTTAAATCCATTTTGACCCCCTGGAATTTAATGGCTAAAGGGTCAATGACTCCCTAATTACAAACACTAGCACAAGCCCTGGTTAAATATTTTACAAACATTTCTTGTCTTCCTTCTTTCTCAGGTTTGTCAGAAATCTCAGACTTCCACAGATCAATATAATGCAGGGTTATTGGCAACAGCGACATTCAGTGGGGATCCAGCTTTATCCAGCCTTCAACTGAAGTTTACAGGCCCTGACCAAATAGAGGATGTTATAAGGTATTTGAGCCAGTGTGTGACATTTCCAACTATTTTACATGTGCGCAAAGCAAAGTCTCTGGCCAGTCTGTTCATCTGCATAGTCTAACCGGATGCACAGTCTAACCAGAGTCCTTGCTTTGGGTTTTCTAGATAGATAAGGTCTCAGTTCCTCTACTGATTGAAAGCCGTTATTCATATAACATTGCGTAATTTACTTTGCTGCAGTTCATCTTTGAAATTGTTGGAAATGTCACACACTGGCTCATTTATATAATTCTAGTTTTGTTCATTAAGATTTGTACCTTTTATTTATACACCCATACACCCATAGATGTAGGGCATATTTTTTTCAGCCTGTATGTTTGTTAATTTTTGGCTCAACTGGCCGAAGGCCAATGGGGCTTTTGTCAAGGTGCTGTGTCTGTCATCAGTCTGTCCTTGTGTCTGTGTGTTAATGTGTCTGATTGAAAACTTTTTCTTGAAAACAATTCTCCTCAAAAATACTGGATGAATTTTTAAGCAAACTTCAGTGACCCTTTATCGGAAGTGCATTTTAAGGTTAAGATACTTTACAAACTAATAAAGATTTTTGATCGAAAACTTTTTCTCAAGATTTTTGAGATGAAGTTTTTATCTCTCCTGAGCACAAAATACACAAGGTGAGCTGTTGTTCATTTTATGATGTCCCTTGTCGTCAACATTTACCTTGTATGCACTCTAGAGACCTTATTTACAATTTTGGATAAGTTCAAAATTTGGTCAACTAGGGTCAGAAAGTAGGTCATGGCGTCAAATCTTAGAAAAACCTTGTATGCACTATAGAGCCCACAATTTTTGCCTGATCAACCTGAAATTTGGTCAGAATGATTGTCCTGATAAAATCTTGGATGAGTTTGAAATTGTGTCAAATGAGGTCAAAATTTAGATCACAGAGTCAAATATTAGAAATACCTTGTATGCCCTCTAGAGGCCACATTTTTTTGCCTGGTTAACCTGATATTTTGTCAGAATGATAGCATTGATGAAAATTTCGATGAGTTCAAAATGGGGACAGGTCAGCTGGGGTAAAAAGCTTAGTCAGGGATTCAAATGAAAGAAAAACCGTGTATTCATTCTATAGGCCACATATTTTGCCTGATCAACCTGAACATTGGCAAAAAGGATTGTCTAGGTGTGTAGAAGCAACAGCTTGATTAAGCTTAGTGTGTGATTTAGGGCTACTATGGCCCTCTCGTTTTAGATTAAGATTTTTATATAGCAACATAAGAATCTTAAGATATCTAAATGGGTAAATGAAGATGGTTTTGCATTGGCTAGTAGTTTTGACATCAAATGCTTTTGACCAAAATATCAAAATTTTTTTTTATGACATCTTAATAATATGATTTAGCAGGATATTTCATCTCACTCAGAAAAACTCACCACGGACCTCGAAAAGGAATTGTGCTCTGATGAAAAATGTATCATTTATTTGCAGAGGTTATTTCTCTTTGTTATTTAGTGGAAACTTTGAAATTCTTTTTCTCCGAACCAAAGTGATGGATTTCAACCAAATTAGCCTTTATCAGATTACATGAAATTACTGCAGACACGATATTTTGGCGGTGGTTTTATTTTGGCTTTTAAGGCAGTCAAACTGAAATGAGCGACAATAAATCCATCGCCAATACTTGTCATAACTAAATGAAAAGTTCCTTCTTTATGAGGGCAATATATTAGTCAATGTTTAAAGACATTGGTTGACATATTGTATTGAAATCCAACAAAAACATATGAAAACCTTGTATACAAAATAAAACTCCAATGATAGGTGTTAAAACAATTTATTGTTTAGTTTGTAGAGATTACTCTAGAAAACTCTCTGTCGTTGTAATGAACTTTGGAAAAATCAAATTAAATAATTGGTTTTATTAGGTGGTACATGTAAGGTGGGCCAAAATAAATCTCCGCCAATAAATTTGAAACCCAAAAACCACCAAATGTGGACGCTACCAATATACATGTATAGCTGTCTCAGTATTGTGATTGGATGAAAAATATACATTTAACAGACAGAGGTCAATTTCTTTTAGTTATTCATCAGCCATGAATTATTCTTTGTAGAAATATTTCAGCATGTGAATTATCTTTCTTTTAGAAAAAAGAAATGGAGTAAACACTTAAAAAAAACTTAAAATCTTGTCTTATCATATCAGTTTGTTCAGGCCAGAGGAGCAAATTAGCTGCTCGAGTGGCTCTTGTTGTTATTCTTTTCTTTTTTTTGCTTTTTTATGGATTATCGAGAAATAATGGTAGATTATCACTTGATAAACTCACTGCCAAACCAGTAAAATTATCAAAATTTTATACCCTGCATTTTTGCATTTCACCCTATCTGATGTCATCTATGCGGGGCGAAATAAGTGACGTTACAATGAACGTTGCATAGCAATCACATGCTAAATGACGCCCTTTACGAAAATATGTCCTAAAAATTTCAAATTTTGTCTCATTATTGCATTAAAAAAATAGAATAATCGTTTGTTTTCGAGTAAGATTGATTAATATTTCTTTTTGTGAACAACAAAAGCTATATTTTCACTCATGGCTCTGCGGCTTGTGAAAATATAGCTTTTGTTATTCACTCAATGAAATATAAATCAATCTTATACTTAAACAAACGATTATCCTCTATATCTTTTTTGCTTTTGGTGGATTATCGAGAAATAATGGTAGATTATCACTTGATAAACTCACTGCCAAACCAGTGAAATTACCAAATATTTATTTTATTTTACAGGACTTCTACCATTAGACTTATCTGTACTACAGCTGAAGCAAGCAATTTTAAGTTTTTGAATGAAGAGCCACCACAATCGGGCAATTTTGTGAGTACAAAGAGAATTATCATTTCCTATATTTATTAAGAGGATAATTCTTTGATTCAGTGATTTAAAGATTTATCATTCAATGAGTGAACAACAATTTTATGCTATTTATGTTGAATGAAAGATTTATCTATCATATGCAATAAACCCAGGACAATTATTCTTTTTCTTATTTGATTTTAGGACAAATCCTCTAAGAACAAGTCATTTTGCACATGATTTGTTTGATAGTGTTTATTGCGGGATTATATTATTGTGATTGCGATTATTGTTTATTGCGATCTTTCGGTAATTTCACTGTTTTTACAGTGAAATTATCAAGTCATTTTCTTTATATGTTATTTTAGCTGGCCTTTTCTAACAAATCCTGAGGTATTGCTATAACTGTGGTGTCGTTGTTGTGGTTGTCTTGTGAAAACTTTCACATTTTGTTATATCTCTGTTTCTACTAAAAGCATTCACTAGAAACTTAGCACACATTTTCACTATCAAAAGAGAAACATACTATCAAGGGGGATAGCTCCAGATGCATTTTGTTGCCCCTCTTGACTTAGATATATTATCTTCTATCCAGCATACAACAACCGAAGTTATGTGCTCCTAGGCAGTGCTCTTGTTTGGTTTCAGGCTTTTGAACTCACAACAAAATATGCATGTCCAACAGCTCCATCTCCGGGCCCTAATCCAGGACAGCAAGGAGGTCTCAGTACTGGATCTATACTGTTGATATTGTGAGTCTTTGTTATACCCCCCCAGCTACGAAGTAGAGGGGGGTATATTGGTTTCACCATGTCTGTCTGTCGGTCCATCCGTCCATCCATCCGTAGACCATTTCGTTTCAAGACTCTAACTCAAGAACCAAGTGACCTACAATTATGAAACTTTATACAAATGTTCCTTATGACCCAAGGTAGTGTCCTATTGTTTTTTGGTCACATAGGTCAAAGGTCAAGGTCACAGTCAGCTTTTGTTCAATTTTCGTTTCCAGACTCTTACTCGAGAACCAAGTGACCTACATTCATGAAACTTTATGGAGGTGTTGCTTATGATCCAAGGAAGTGCCCTTTGGGTCACAAAGGTCAAAGGTCAAGGTCACAGTCAAGTTTTGTTCAATTTTCGTTTCCAGACTCTAACTCAAGAACCTAGCAACCTTGAATCATGAAACTTTATGCAAATATTGCTTATGACCCAAGGAAGTGCCCTATTGTTTTTGGGTCACATAGGTAAAAGGTCAAGGTCACTGTCAATTTTTGTTCAATTTTTGTTTCGGGACTCTCTAACTCAAGAATCAAGCGACCTAGAATCATGAAACTTCATGCAAATGCTGCATATGACCTCAATATTTCATACAAACACATCCTGCACTAATAGCACTTACATTCTGACAAAGTGCTTGTGGGGGGTATAAGTCCGCTCTGCAACAGTTCTAGTTTTGTTTGAATTGGTTTTTACGTTGCTTTCATCAATTTCTCAGTTATATTACTGCAGCTGAAGCACCTATCAATGGATTCCTGGTATTTCTCACACCAGTACTACCATTACATTCTTTCCTAGCCTCCAGCTGTTATCCCACATAGGCTACGATTATTGACCCATTGTTGTGAGACAAATAGTTGGAAAGAATGAGTGCCACTGTCAGGGATCGAACCTGGGACGTCTAGATTGCCGGTCCCACGCCCTACCAACTGTGCTATGACGGCATCCATTTTGGTCTTGGCCTTTTCTTAAACCTTTTCATGCTACACCTGAAAAATTACTCCTTTGGCAGGAAATATATACAAAGATCAGCCTGCTCATATATGCAGTCTGATCTAAGTCTATATCTCCTGATTTTCCTTTTAAATCAGCCTCTCAAAATTTGAACTTGCAGTACTTTCAGCATTTTGAATTTATGTCTGCCCATCAGCATGTCTGATTTTGTCCAGAAAATTTAGTTGGCACAATTGTTTTCCATCATAAGTAGATGTGTCATCATGAAAAGATGTGCTATATTGGAAAAAAATCGGATAACTCAAAGGTCAAGGTCATAGATCAATGTCTAATCTATAAATTTAGCTTGTCAAGAGCATTGTTTCTACATTTATAGATGGATTTCAAAATAAATGGATGAGCTCAGCTAAGTTTGGAGTAAGACATAGGGTTATCAAACCTTGGGTTATGAATTTGAATCCGGCCTGGTTGATAGTAATACCTGTACAAATAAGAAAAAAATGTTGTCTATATTGTGACTTAAATATTTCTTACTTCGATAAACAAAATCACTGATCCCTTTATTGCATCCTTTGGATCCCAATGAAACTCTGTAAAATATATCCCATGAATTCTCGCCATATTTTCATTGTAATAACAAAATGTCGTATCTTCAGCTTGATTAAAGCTTAAGTTACGAGGACTTGGAATTACAATGAAACCATTCTTATCACTTTTCAGATTTTTTGTGTTTTTGGCTGTATATTTTATTGGTGGAATCTTATTTCTGAAATTCATGAGAGGAGCACAGGGAACAGAAATGGTTCCAAATTACGGATTTTGGACGGAACTTCCAGGGTTAGTTAAGGTAAATGGAAATTGTCCTTTAAGAGATGAAGAGAATATTTGTTGCTCTATGGAGGTATGAAACTAAAAATCCAATCACATTGTATGAATACTCAAAGCAGATTCATACATGAGTGTGATTAGGTTTGAAGTTTCATATCCCCATGAAATAAAAAATTACTCTTCTTATCCCTTATATATCAATTATCTTATATCATGAAGCAGGGAAATGTAAATTTTTGTCCACAATGAGACAAATTTATTCTTGGACAACATTGAGCAGAGACAAATTTATTCTTGGACAACATTGAGCATAAGCCCCAAAACTAGCTGCAAACTCAAAATTGTTTACATTGAATAATGTAAGCAATATTTCTGCCAATCGGATTGTATGAATCTTGTTGGACATAAAGAGAATTCAACTATTTTTACTGTAAAATACAAAATATGAAATGACATTATTTTATAAAGACTAATGTAAAATACTTAATCAAACCTGATTTCAAAATTTAAAAAAATGCCTTGGAGAAAATTTGCAATTTCTTTTCATGAAGGCATTTTACATGCCGAAGAATATGGGCTAGCTGCTATATTACTCATTTCATGTGTCAAAATATTTGATATTTATTAAAAAAAATGAAATGCCTAAACATGAGGTTTCGAAATAGGAAGTATTCATCTTTGAAGCTTTCTGTATGACAGACATTTTTTAATTGTCGTCAGTATGTATTTAACAAAAACAAACAACATCCTTAATTTGAGTAAATAAAAGACTTGTTAATAAAACTCTTTGAGCAGCAGTTGATGATCACACTTCAACTGATTATTGATTATAATCGATTAATCTGCTCATCACTAAGTACTAAGTTTTTAGCTCCACTGGCTGAAAGCCACTGGGGCTATTGTCATGGCGTTGTGTCCGTCGTGCGTCCGTCCGTGCGTCTGTGCGTCCGTGCGTCCAGTCATAAACTTTTTCTTTAAAAATCTTCTCCTCAGAAACTACTGGATTAATTTCAACCAAACTTCACAGGAATGATCCTTTGGTGACCCTCTTTCAAAGTTGTTCAAGAAATTTTTATCCAATGAAAAACATGGATTTAATGGGCGTGGCTAATTTCCAAATATTGAAAAAAGTGAGTTTTCTCAGATTCTAATGGATGGATACCAATGAAATTTTACATGAATGTTCCTTGTGTGACCCTTTATCAGTCTACAAAAGATTATTGAGATCGGATGAAAAATATGCATTTTATGGGCGGAGGTCATTTCTTTATATGTTATATAGTGGAAACTTTCAAAATCATTTTCTCAGAATGTAAGTGATGGATAACAACCTAATTTCACTGGAATGATCCTTGAGTGACCCTTTATCAGTCTACCAAAAATTATAGTGATCGGATGAAAATTATGTATTTTATGGGCGGAGGTCATTTCTCTATATGTTATATAGTAGAAACTTTCAAAATCATTTTCTCAGAATCTAACATATCGATATCAACCAAATTTTACTGGAATAATCCTTGAGTGACCTTCTAACAGTCTACCAAAAATTATAGTGATCGGATGTAAATTATGTATTTTATGGGCGGAGGTCATTTCTCTATATGTTATATAGTGGAAACTTTGAATATCATTTTCTTAGAATGTAATTGATGGATACCAATGAAATTTTACATGAATAATCCTTGAGTGACCCTTAATCAGTCTACAAAAAATTATTGTGATCAGAGGAAAGCGGATGTCATTTCTCTATATGCTATATAGTTGATACTTTGAAAATCATTTTCAACATCAGTAGAATCCGAAATATCTTAAAGTCTAGTCAAAACTTTTATTGCTTTACAAGAATTTCAAGCCTGTGGAGCGAATCAAGCCATTCATGGCTTTCTAGTTATGTTATTTCATACACTATTACTATAATCCATCTTAAAAATCTGATGTGTTATAGTGTGATAGTTTCTGCATCTAATGTCAAGGTCACAGCAGAGGGTCAGAGGTCAAAATATAACCTTGATGCCATTAGTACAGGGTCAAAATTTATTATAAATTTAAGGTAATTCATCTACTGTTATGTCTTGGAAATCTAATGTGTACAGTTAAGAATATTGTGAAGTTACCAAGGCGAATGACATTGGAATGAATTTTTAATTAAATTCAATGACTGCAAGGAGCGAATCTTGGAATAAAATTAAAGGGAATCTTTCAAATTTCCCGAATATTCTTCAAGATGAACACAATTAGCAATAATCATTACCTCCATTGTATAAAATATGCATTCAAGTTCTATAAATAGCTTTCTATATCTTCTTGTACCAACAAATCCAATTAAATCAGGGAAATTGTAAATTTTTTCAAGTAATTTTTTTATGAATGAAATTGTATTGTAGAACTTGTCATTTGAGTGATTTTTTAGTGTTTTTTGATGGTTTGGGTGAATGTTTGGATTGAAAAACTGAGCACTGAGTGAGCAAATTAGAATGATCTTTATAGGAGTGAATGTCAATTTTATGATGTTATCAACTGTACACTGGTTATAAACATGATTCTATTTCATGATTCTATTTCTACTTCTGAGAAAAAGGAGTTAAGGGGACTCTAAACTTGTAAAATGAAGGAGTTCAAGCTCATATTAGAGAGTCAAAATTTTCATATTTTTGGGAGAAAATTGTGGAAAAGAGGAAATTGCTTGTAACAAGGAATTTCTTATTTTTCCACAATAATTCTCCCAGAATTATAGGATTTTTTTTCTTTCAAAATAACAAGTAGATACAACCAAATGTTATTTGCAACAACTTTTGTATAAAAAAGATCTGAAACTTTAACAGATAGAGTTTATGGGCAGAAACTTAGGACTCCTCTCTGATCATTTATTTTTGGAAATAGTCTCTAACCGAGGAGTCCATTGGACTCATAACTTGCAAAGTAAAAGAGTCTAGTCCATGAAATATGGAGTCTCGTTTCCCGGACTCCCCTTAGTGCTGAACCCTGAATGCGAGATATCTTTTGTATTTTTCCAGGATGGTGTACGATTCACATGTGGAGGATGCAAAACAGATTCTTCATACTCACAAATTTAGCAGGATGCCAGTCTATAGCGGGTCATTAAACAGCAGGCTGTGATTTCATTTATGTATAGGGAGCCATACTACTCATTCATATTAGGATTTGACACATATTGCAGGGTTTGATACTAACTTTTGTGATTAAGGAGTTTTAAACTTCCTATAGTGTTGAACCCTGGCATCAGATAATTAAAAAGGATACAGGGCCTTTGCTAGTGTTTGAAATTGAGGAGTCATTGACTCTGAAGCCATTTATTTCTGGGGGTCAAAAGTCATTCTAAGGGGTCAAAACAACAGAAAAGGTAAATTGTTAGAAGGATTTTTATGGTTTAAGTGTTAATTGACCTTTTCTTGCAATAATAAGGGAAAATTAAAAAGTAGCATTCCAAATAGTATACAAGATACATTATTGAAAATTTTACCCAGTTTTGACTCTAAGAATTTTCTCAAGGGGATAAAAGTGATCCCCTTGGGAGAAATTTCTAAGGGTCAAAATAAGACATTTTCAGATTTTTGAGGGTCAAAACCCTGGTTTATGGGTTGAACACGAGCCCTAAGATTAATTTACTGGTGACAATCCAAAGTATTTGTTGATTACATGAAATAAGGGTAAGAACATTCATTGTGAACACTCTAAAAATCAACTTAAAATTTCATGTTAACAGTCAATGTTCTAGGTTAAATTTTGTAATTGAATTTTGACAACTTACCGTATTTCTTAGAATTACATAACATGGTCAGGAGGCTTTTATTTCATATTCATTTTCTGATATAAAATTGATATTGATATTGATATTTCCTTGAATTTGAGGTGAATTTCATCTAAACAATCATTGATGATTGTTTATAGGAGATTCATCTCAAAAAGTTCCTAAAATTTAGGCATTGAAGTGGGTTTTCTTAGTAAAAAATGTAGGGATGCTTCTATCAGGGAGGGTGCTGTTATTAGAGGAAATATGGTATCTCCATCATGTATTTATGGATTTCTTAACAATGGTTTAATTGCCTTCTTTAAATTAGAAGTTGTTTATTTGAATAAAAAACAATTGGGATAGTAAGATTCAAGGTCATTGTTCAAGGTCAAGTTTTTGGTTGTTTAAAAAAGTTGTCTATAGGTGACTATTTATATTGTTATGCACCCCTATGAAGAAGAAGGGGATATTGCTTTGCACTTATAGGTTGTTAGGTTGGTCAGTTGGTCTGACCTTCCATAGACCTTTTTTGTCTGGAGCATATCTCAAAAAGTATTGCAAGCTAGAATCAAGAAGCTTCACAGGTGGATAGATATTATTGAGAAGTGCAGCACACAAGAACTGTAACTCTACTCATCATATTTTGATGTTATTGAGTAATTGCCCTTTGTAAATTGACATAGAATAGTCAATTTACCTGCTCCAATTCAAGGGGGGGGTTGTTTTAATGTTTTACAAACATCTCTTGTTTGATAAAATAAAATGTTCCCATTCAAATTGTGCCTTAACCTCCTCATTACTTTCATCCCTTTTCCTGCTGAGGTTGAATTTTGTTTTTACAAATTCCAATTTTTTTGTACGTAGTAAAGACTGAGATCAAACTACATTTGTGCAGGCTGATCTTAGTCTGTACTGTCTGTATGCGCAGTTGGTAGAGTGTCAGCCTGTCAATCTAGAGATTCCCGTTTTGATCCCCAACTGCGGCACTCATTCTTTCCTCCTATTTTTCCTCCAACAATGGGTTGATAATCATAGACTTATGTGGGATAGCAGCTGGAGGCTAAGAAAGGGTGTAATGGTAGCACATGTACTTCTGTTAGACATACCAGGAATCCATTGTTAGGTGCTACAGCAGCCGCAATGTAACTGAAAGATTGTAGAAAGCCTTGTTAAACAAGTATGCTTCGAACTTCAGGAGAAGGGTTACTGGTTTATTCACAAAAGTGGTTTATATGTATTTAATTTTCATTATATACTGGATGCAAGTGTGATATGGAATGATGGTCAAACTCAGCTAATGGAATTTCACCTATAAATGCTCTCAGCAGCTATTCAAAACAGATAGGTAGCTTTTATTTAGAGCAGATTTTATGAAGCAAAACATCTATCAGATTAATGCCTGTTTTGACTTTACATTTTACCTCAGATGGTTAATTTACAATAGACCAATTGATTATTTAGAGAGAGTTAAGCTAAATTCATAGAAAAAATACATGTATACACAAAACAATAAGTTCATAGACATTTTAATTTTATTTCCAACAAGGGCTTAAGCTTAAAAAGGTTACCTTTGAACAGTCAATCAAGATATTTTGATGTCCCTGTGAGAGGGGCAGTAGTTAAAACCCACTGCTGCCCAATTCTACAGCTGGGTGAATAGGGGCTAGCTATTAAAGCTGCTCTTTCACAGATTGGGAAAATGCAATTTTTGAATTTTTTTGTAAAATTTATTGGAAATTCTGACTTCATTGTGTAGAAAACTCTACAATAACAAGATTCGGTCTGGTAGGGCAAGGAAAAAAAGACTTGTATTTCTGAATCTAGTGGAATTCTATTCTGAAAAAATAAAGCAACTACTAACGCCTAAAAGTTTGAGCCAACTATTTATACATGCAATTCCACCCATTTGACCCATTCTATTAAAGTCAAGGTCGAAGTATTTGTCTGTTTGGTAACTTCATTTCAATACATACAAAAAATGAAACATTATACATGAAAAATAACAATTTTGTAATTTATAGACTGGATTACAATAGACTGGCCCCGACACTCACCTTGCTGCTTCGAACATTCAAGCTACATTTTATTTAGATGAGTTGTTATTAGTGACATACCCATGTGCAATTCTTAAACATTGGAAAATGCACCAATTTCCAAATCTAAGAACCAGTTTTGTAATTTTTCGATGATGAACTGTGAAATAGCAGCTTTAAGAGTTTTGCCCTTAAACATTTGACGACAAAAGGGCTCTAACCGTACACCTTGATTCATGAGTTTGGCATCTATTCAGGTAATTTCAATTGAATTGAGAGATGTTTACAGAGTAAAGCTGGGGCGGGGTGGGGGGCTAGTCTTTGGTTGTATGATTTCATTAGATGAGATAGCTTTTGATTCATGGTCATATTTCAGCATAGGCACAACTAGGATTTTGAAATTTATACACACTCAGAAGGCGACCATCATAGAATTTGTATGATAAAGGTGGTATACTGTGTAACTGTGACAAAAGATGAATGTCCTTCGTCCGCTCCCCTTTTCTATGGTTTGAGCGTTGGTGAATAATCAAAACATCAAAACTACAGCTTGAATAAGCTGTAGTTTAGATGTTATGATAATTCATCAATGACTTTCGAAAGAGGGTTTATTAGTCCCCCACCGGTTACCGGTTGGGGGACTATAGGTTTGCTCGATTCCGTCCGTCCGTCCGTCTGTCCGTCTGTCTGTCCGTCTGTCCGTCACGCTTTTGTCCGGGCTATATCTTCTAAACCATATGTGCTAGCAACTTCAAACTTGGTACACTTATAGATCTCATTGAGAAGAAGTGTCATGTTCAAGAACCGTAACTCTGCTACGCCCACTTTTTGAGTTATTGCCCTTTGTTGTTTTCACCCTTACATTCTTGTCCGGAACATATCTCCTAAACTATGTGTGCTAGCAACTTCAAACTTTGTACACTTATAGATCTCATTTAGGAGAAGTGTCATGTTCAAGAACCGTAACTCTGCCACGCCCACTTTTTGAGTTATTGCCCTTTGTTGTTTTTACCTTACATTCTTGTCCGGAACATATCTCCTAAACTATGTGTGCTAGCAACTTCAAACTTTGTACACTTATAGATCTCATTGAGGAGAAGTGTCTTGTTCAAGAACCGTTACTCTGCCACACCCACTTTTTGAGTTATTGCCCTTTGTTGTTTTTACCCTTACATTCTTGTCCGGATCATATCTCCTAAACTGTAAGTGCTAGCAACTTCAAACTTTGTACACTTATAGATCTCATTGAGGAGAAGTGTCATGTTCAAGAACCATTACTCTGCCACGCCCACTTTTTGAGTTATTGCCCTTTGTTGTTTTCACCCTTACATTCTTGTCCGGAACATATCTCCTAAACTATGTGTGCTAGCAACTTCAAACTTTGTACAATTATAGATCTCATTGAGGAGAAGTGTCATGTTTAAGAACCATTACTCTGCCACACCCACTTTTTGAGTTATTGCCCTTTGTTGTTTTTACCCTTGCATTCTTGTACGGATCATATCTCCTAAACCATAAGTGCTAGCAACTTCAAACTTTGTACACTTATAGATCTCATTGAGGAGAAGTGTCATGTTCAAGAACCATTACTCTGCCACACCCACTTTTTGAGTTATTGCCCTTTGTTGTTTTTGCCCTTACATTCTTGTCTGGAACATATCTCCTAAACTATGTGTGCTAGCAACTTCAAACTTTGTACACTTATAGATCTCATTGAGGGGAAGTGTTATGTTCTAGAACTGTTATTCTGCCACTCCTACTTTTTGAGTTATTAGCCTTTGTTGTGTTTACCCTTACATTTTTGTCCAGATCATATCTCCTAAACCATAAGTGCTAGCAACTTCAAACTTTGTACACTGATAGATCTTATGGAGGACAAGTGTCATGTACAAGAACTGTTACTCTGCCATGTCCACTTTTTGAGTTATTGCCCTTTGTTGTTTTTACCCTTGCATTCTTGTCCAGGTCATATCTCCTAAACTATAAGTGCTAGCAACTTTAAACTTTTACAGTTATAGATCTAGTAAGTAGGAGATATATTATAAGAGAGGATTTTTTTTTATCCGGTGGGGGACTCCTGTATTGCATCGCAATACGACATGCACTTGTTTTACTATGCACTTGCGTAATGTGTGTAATGGTAGTTACGCCCTTGTTTCAAGGTCAAGGTTGTGGCTAGTTTCATTCAGGGAGGGTACCTAATCTCTGGCAAGTCCTGTCTTTATGAGCAGATCTGGTTTAATAGATCTTCATTGAAATATTATTATTTGAAGTATGATACCGGTATGTGACTACTCAGAGAATTATTGTTTTGCAAATTTTTTTTTTCCTTTACTTTTTGTTTTGCAAGTAAGATATTAGTTTTCCATGTATGATTTTTATTATGCCAATTATAATGTTTGTTTTACAAGCAAGATTTTTGTTTGAAAATTTGGATGTTAGTACATATATCTTTTGATTAATGATGATTGTTATTGTATTTTACAACAGTTTTTTGTTATCACACTCTTTTTCACAACCTTGAATCCTTTCCTAGATTAAAAGATAATAATATATTGTTATGCCCCCCTTTGAAGAAGAGACAGTATATTGTTTTGCACTTGTCGGTCGGTCAGTCAGTCCATCAGTAGACCATTTTTTGTCCAGAGCATATCTCAAAAAGTATGCAAGCTAGATTCATGAAACTTCACAGGTGGATAGATCTCAATGAGGAGCAGTGCAGTGCAGAAGATTCTACTGATAATATTTTTGAGAGTTATTGCACTTTGTTGATTGACAAAGAATAAGCTATTGACCTGCTTTTATGGGGGGGGCATATATGTTTCACAAACATCTCTTGTTTAATATTTAGGAAAATGTTGTGGAAAGGAAGAAATATTTTGTAACAATTAATTTCTTCTTTCCTAAAATAACTTCCTCGCTATAAACTAAAAGACACAAAACCTAGCACTGTTCAGTAAATGTCCTGTTAGAACAAAGTTATTTCTAGTTTTAAATCAAAGCTGAAATTCCATGATGTGGCGCAATATAACCTGATAAGAATTCTTTAAAATTGAAAAAATGTTAACCCTTTTCAGGCAGCACCTCTAACACCAGTTTTCAGGCCTAATGCCTGTAGCTTTTAGGGAGGACTGGTAGAATCTTCATTGTTTCAGGCCCTTTGGGCCTGTGGATTCAAGACCATGTAAATTCCTCGACTATCCAGTTTTGAAATAGTGTTGCCGATCCAATATTATTTATTTTTTTCCATGCCCTATGAAAACATTGTGGGAAAAGAAGAAATTGCTTGTCACAAGCAAATTTCTTCTCTTACCACAATGTTTCTTTACAATTTGCTCCTTTAATTGCTTATTAATTATACCCCTGCAAAACAAATGTTTTTTAGGGGTATACTGGAATCAGCCTGTCTGTCCATCTGTCTGTCTGTCTGTGGACATTTATACTAATAATTTTGTGTTGTGAACTCCTCCTTCAGTTCTTCATCAAAAGCATTGAAATTTTATACAAACATTTATCACATGTTGAGGTTTTGCAAGACGCAATTTTGAGGTCCCAACTCCTCCTGGTTCGAGAATTATCTGCCCTTGAACTTAAGACATTTTTTTTTTCCTTTTTCACACATAACCTAGTAATTTTGTGTCGCAAACCCCTACTTCAGTTTTCCTTCAAAATCCTTGAAATTTTATACAAATTGTTCTTAAGTTTTGTCTCCCACAAATAGGCAGATAATTGTAACCTTATATGTAATAGTAGCTGTAGGCTGGGACAGAATGTTTTGGTTGTACAGCTAGGAATGCATTGTTAGGTGCTCCAGCTGGTGCAACTGTCAATCTATAGGTCCCAGGGTCTCCCACCAATAGGTGGATAATCGTGGATCTATGTGGGATAGCAGCTGGTGGCTAGGAAAGGATGTAATGGTAGTACAGGGGTGAGAAATACCAGGATGCTGTTTTTAGGTGCTCCAAAAATTGATGAAAGCGGCGTAAAACCCAATTCAAACAAACAAAATTCAGCTCATGCTATTGCAATATGGCGGGAATAATGTTAACTACAACTGTCAAAAAGTAGACAGATACCCCACATCAGGGCTTTGTCTTACCCAGGCCTTTTCCCAGCATAAGTGATTTTAGTATATGAGCTATTTGCAACATGATAACAAAAATCAAGCAAAATTTACAAGTTTAAATGGAAATAATAAGGCAACAACTTTATGCGACATGATGGATAAAATGCCTGCATTGTACATAATTAATGTAGGAAAAGCTTGAGGCAGCATTGATGAAAAGACAAAAATTGGCAATATCTTTGAAACTAAAATAATTGATTTAAGCATCTAATGTGTTTTTAGCTCACCTGAGCACGAAGTGCTCAAGGTGAGCTATTGGGATCGTAGAATGTCCGTCGTCAGTCGTCCGTCGTGCATCGTCCGTCGTGCGTCGTCCACAATTTCTTTAAACATCTTCTCCTCCTAAACCAGGGGGCCAATCTTGATGAAACTTGGCAGGGATGTTCCTTGGGTCAAGCTCTACCAAAGTTGTTCAAATAAGTGAAATCCACCCTTAACTTTCCCTTTACCCTTAACAAAAAGGGTGAAAATATGAAAATCTTTAAAAATTTTCTTCTCTGAAAGCAGAAGGCAGACAGCTTTCATATTTGGTATGTAGCATCATTGAGTGGACCTCTACCAAGTTTGTTCATATCAAGACCCTAGGGTCATATTTGGGCTTTGCCCGGGCGCAACCCTTTTTACATAGAATCAAAGAGCGAAAATCTTTAAAAATCTTCTTCTCTGAAACCAGATGTCAGACAGCTTTAATATTTGGTGTGTAGCATCACCAAGTGGGCCTCTACCAAGTTTGTTCATATCAAGACCCTTGGGTCATATTTGGGCTTTGCAAGGGTGCATCCCTTTATCTCTTATGAGCACGAAGGGTAAAAAAATGAAAATCTTCAAAAATCTTCTTTTATGGAACTGGATGGCAGACAGCTTTTAATTTTGGTATGTAGTATCATCTAGTGGACCTCTACCAAGTTTGTTCATATCAAGACCCTAGGATAATATTTGGGCTCCGCCCAGGTGCAACCCTTTTTACATAGAATCAAAGAGCGAAAATCTTTTAAAATCTTCTTTAATCGAAACCAGAGGACACACTGCCTTCATTTTTGGTATGTAGCATCATCTAGTGGGCCCCTACCAAGTTTATTCATATCAAGACCCTTGGGTCATATTTGGGCTACAACTGGGCACATCCCTTTCAGCTCATCTGAGCACGATGGGTGAAAATAGGAAAACCTTCAAAAATCTTCTTCTCTGAAACCAGAAGGCAGGCAGCTTTCATATTTAGTATGTAGCATCATCTTATGGACCTCTTTCAAGTTTGTTCATATCAAGACCCTGGGGTTACATTTGGGGTCCAACCGGGTGCATCCCTTTTTACATAGAATCAAAGAGCAAAAAGGCATATCTGTCTTGCTCTTCGCTGAAAACGTTCCATGGAAGAGACTCAGATGAGCGATCTAGGACCATCTTGGTCCTCTTGTTTATAAGAACAAATTAGTTTTCAAAAAGGGAAACATTCCTTTAAAAAAATATTGCATATAAAAAATGTACATAACAAAAGGTCCCTACCTTTGATGTAAAATACACCTAATGCATTTATCAGGAGAAGTATGGTAATTCAACTTTCTATTTCTTAATGTGAATGACATATTCAGCATTGGTAAAATGGTTGTTTTGTAAGTTTTAATCAAATTGTATACAAGTTCTTTTTGTATATTAGCAAATTATCTAATTTATACATGTATTTTTGTCTTACAATATTAACTTTTTAAACAGTAAATAAATGATTTTATTTGGTAATTTTTGAGTCTAAATTTTTTCTCTACTCCATAAAAGTTCTAATAAATGTCTAAAGTCATATAAAAGCACATACCCTTTTTTCAAATCCAAAATTGATTGTCCATTTCTTGTGTTAATTTTGGAAACTGTGGAACCTTCATAAACGCCAACTCAGGCACTTTTTATTTTAAACTTTCCCAGGCTTTATCAATCCCCCACAATTTTTAGCTCCACTGGCTGAAAGCCACTGGGGCTATTGTCATGGCATTGTGTCTGTCGTGTGTCCATCCGTATGTGCGTCCGTGCGTCCGATTGTAAACTTTTTCTTTAAAAATCTTCTCCTCAGAAACTACTGGATGCATTTCAACAAAACTTCACAGGAATGATCCTTGGGTGATCCTCTTTCAAAGTTGTTCAAGAAATTTTTATCCAATGAAAAACATGGATTTAATGGGCGTGGCTAATTTCCAAATATGGTAAAAAGTGAGTTTTCTCAGATTCTAATAAATGGATACCAATTAAATTTTACATGAATGATGCTTGGGTGACCCTTTATCAGTCTACCAAAAATTATCGTGATTGGATGAAAAATATGTATTTTATGGGCGAAGGTCATTTCTCTATGTTATATAGTGGAAACTTTGAAAATCATTTTCTCAGAATCTACAAGATGGATATCAACCAAATTTCACTGGAATGATACTTGACTGACCTTCTATCAGTCTACCAAAAATTATTGTGATTGGATGATAAATATGTATTTTATGGGCTAAGGTCATTTTTTTATATGTTATATAGTGGAAACTTTCAAAATCATTTTCTCAGAATGTAAATGATGGATATCATCCAAATTTCACTGCAATGATCCTTGGGTGACCCTTTATCAGTCTACCAAAAGCTATAGTGATCTGATGATAAATATGTATTTTAATGGGCGGAGGTCATTTCTCTTTATGTTATATAGTGAAAACTTTGAAAATCATTTTCTCAGAATGTAATAGATGGATATCAACCAAATTTTACTGGATTGATCCTTGGGTGACCCATTATCATGCAGCCAAAAAATATTGTCATTGGATGAAAGATAAGTATTTTATTGGCGGAGGTCATTTCTATAAATATTATATAGTGGAAACTTTGTAAATCATTTCAACATCAGTAGACCCAATATATCTAAATATCTAGTCAAAACTAAGATTTGCTATAACAAGAATTTCAAGCCTGTGGAGCAACTCAAGCCATTCATGCCTTTCTAGTTATTTATAATTTCTGGTGAGAACAAAATGGGTGTAAAACCATTGGCTTGCAATGACTGGTAAAAATAAAGGGTTTAAAACCCTTTGTCATGTAATTTCTGATAAGAAAAAAATGGTTTAAATCTTAGGATTGCAAAGGCTGGTTAGCATAAAATGGTCTTCAGACCTCTGGCTTGCTTGACTGCTTATGAAGAAAAATAAACCAATGGCTTGCATTGACTAGTAAGGGACAAAATGGTTTTATAACATTTGCTAGTAATTACTGGAAATAAACAAAATATTCTTTATACCTTTGGCTTTCAATGACTGGTCAGGAACTAAAAGGTATCAAAACCGTTTGCTTGCCATGACCGACAAGAACAAAATGGGTTTTAAACCTATGGCTTGCAGTGACTTATAGGAAGCAATGGCTTCAAAACCTCTGGCTTGCAATGACTTATAACAAGGAAAGGGCTTCAAAACCTCTGGCTTGCATTGACTTATAAGAAGGAAAGGGTTTTTTAACCTTTGGCTTGCAGTGACTTATAGGATGAAATGGCTCAAAACCTCCGGCTTGCAATGGCTTATAAGAAGGAAAGGGTTTTTAAACCTTTGGCTTGTGATGACTGATATATGGAAATGGTTTTAAAACATTTGGCTGATAATGAATGATAAAAAGGAAATGGATTTAAAAGGTTTTTGCTTTTATTGACTGATAAGAATGAAATAATTTTAAAAACCTATGGCTTTCAATGACTGATCAGAAACTAAAAGGTATAAAACCTAATGGTTGCAATGACTGATAAGTATGAAATAAATTTAACACATTTGGCTTGCAATGACTGATAAGAACAAAATGGGTTATACACCTTTGGCTTTCAATGATTTATAAGAACGAAATGGTCTTAGAACCTCTGGCTTGCAATGGTGCTTTCAATGATTTATAACAAAGAAGTGGTCTTAGAACCTCTGGCTTGCAATGACTGCAAAGGAAGAAAATTGTCTTAAAAGCTTAGGGTTACTATAACCGATAAGAACATAATGTTTATAAAACCTATGGTTTGCAATGACTGTTCAGAAACAATTTGGTCTTACGCTCTGTGGCTTGCCATGACTGATAAGAACCAAATCGTTTTAAAACCATTGTCTTACACTGCCTCGTTAGAACCAAATGGTCTCCAAACCTCTGGCTTGCAATGATTGGTAAGGGACAAAATGGTTTTAAAACAACTGGCTCAGCATTAATGGAATAAACAAAATAGTCCTTATAGTCTTCTAGTTTTCAATGACTAGTCAGGAACTAAAAATTCTCAAAACCCATTGCTTGCAATAATTGGTAATCACCAAAATAGTCTTAAAACCTTTTGGCTTGCAATGACAAGTATGGAACAAAATAGTATTCATACTTTTGCTTTCAATGGTCGGTAAGGACCAAAATAGTCTAAATCTTTTGCAAGCAGTGACTGACATGTATAAAATTGTGTTAAAAACCCTGAAAGTCTAGAATTATAGTATGATATTGTTTTGTATTTCAATATCTTAAGGTCAATGATTTTGGCTTTTTAGTGCTGAACGCTTTCTCTTTTCCTCAAACAAGCTGACAAATAGTGCTAAGCAATCTATTAGCATCTATGGTATTATAGGCTATCATCAATAAATTATCTTCTGTACCAATTGTTGCATCTTGATACAACTTGAAAGGGTTGTTCACTGGGTAAAAGTCTTTTGGTGTTGCTCAGAGAATTGAAATCCATTCCTAACTTGTAGCCATAGTGACAGAAAAAGGGAAAGTTTTCTTATCGTTAAAAAATCTTGTCTCAAATTAACAGACATAGGGATCACCATGTCTGTCTTATGTTCCATCCGTTCGTCTGTTGGAAGACATTTTTGTATGTGGACTCTAACTCAAGAAGCAAGTGGCCAATAAAATTGTCGACCTTGACCCAAGGAAATGCCATATTATTTTTCGGTTAGGAATGTCAATGTGACAATTGAACTTAGTCAAAAAAAAAAAAAAAAAAAAAAAAACCCACGGTTTCCATACTTACTCAAGAGCCAAGCGATCCAGAATCATGAAGCTTTATACAATAGTTGCCTTTGTCTCAAATTAACAAACATAGGGATCACCATTCCTGTCTGTCTTTCCATCCGTTCGTCTGTCGGAAGACTTTTTTGTTTCCGGACTCTAACTCCAAAACCAAGTGACCTAAGATCGTGATACTATATACAGTCGTTGACCTTGACCCAAGGAAGTAACATTGTTTTAAGGTCAGGAAGGTCAATGTGACGATTGAACTTTGTCCAAAAAACGTTTCCAGACTTACTCAAGAACCAAGTGATCCAGAATCATGAAACTTAAATCATTTTTTTACCCATGATACAAAGCAGTTTCCAATTGTTTTGTCGTCATGAGGGTCAAAGGCTAATGTCTCAGACAAACTTTTTTCGAAATGATTACTGGGCTTCAACTTACTAACCAAGCGACCTAGAATCATGAAACTTTTTACAGATCAAAGGTCAATGTCACAATTGAACTTGGTTCGAAAACGGTTTCTAACTGAAAAAAATTTGAAAGCGGCGTTAAACGCCATTCAATCAATCAATCGATCGAAAACGTTTCTGTTGGTAACCCTGTTCTCCATCAAAAAACTTGGTAAGCAAATAGTTTATGTTGAGGATTGTAAATCTTTCGGTTCCTAAGCTACTAGTCCAAGTATATTTAATGGATAGCATACCAAGGCGACAATAAACAGATTCTATCAAAACCTACTCCGGCTGCCGCAATTGTAACTGAATAATTGTTGAACGTGGTGCAATACCCAATTCAAACAATCAAATCTGTCATCCCTCTATTGTAAAAAACGACCCTGTTCCGAAAATTTTCAATTAAAGATTTAATGGCGTTTTAATGCTGAAAGAGTGATTTTTTTCTAAATTATCCTGCGATGCGTAAGGGAATCCAACGCGTATTTGGTAGCTACACATGTAATTTGATATTCAGTCATAAGTTTCTTGATTCAATCTTCGCCCGATGCAAATATTTACATTAATTGCCTAATTAGACTAACATTACATACTAACCTTTTCCTGTTTTCTGTTTTTTTCCCGCGCCTGTCTCTCCTATCTGTCTTAACTGTCGATTTCCACCATTTATTCTGCTCAAATATGAAATGATACGAATTAAGAATCTCTTTACTCCTTCTTCAAAAGTTTGAACAGTTAAAAAGCGAACTTTCCCAAACTTATTGTATGTCATCAGCTTCCTCTAAAACACTCGTTATATTTCAACGACGTGTTTTCTATTCCGGAACCCGTGATATTGTCTTTGTCGAGGAAATTTTGATAATAGCCCAGCCACATACAATACAGACATAATTACGACGGATACATAATTTTGAACTACGACATCAGAAAACTAAAGTAGTTATTTAGAATCCGATCTCAGATTATTAGTCCATGTAAACGTTCATGTACAAGAATATCTGAATAAAGTGATCAAAGAGATATAAATGTATATACTGAACTAAAAAAAAAAACAAGAGGACCTTTGGCCCTGGTCAGCTCACCTGAGTCAAAGCACCTAAGGTTAACTTGCATTACATTTGATTCAGATGATAAAGTTATTGAACTGTAACAAATTTATGTGTAAAAAAAATATCTTATTGTCAGACCAGAAAGATTCCACGGTCTCGGTTTTCCTATTTCTGTTTGAAAATACAAGATCCAAAATCGAATTGTTATCAGTCCTTGGTTTTTGCAAGATCATTTCACAAGAGAATATCTGGGATAACTTTAGTACAACATTTTTATGCTTATCTTTGATATCAAGATCGAAATCTCCCACGATAAATAAAGGTTTTGTTATGTCTACATGAGAAACAAGTTCTTCTTTTAACACTAGAAGAATGCATATTTGGTGCTTTATACAGAACAACAAGCTATATTTTGTTGGAAGGCATAATATTGTAAACTCCAGTTGCTTAGAGGTGAAAGACAAATGTGTTTTGATAGGAATATTTTCCTTTACATACATAGTTCTTTGACTATATAGGGAAGCCGTGTTCACAACTTTAGAATTAGATGTTAGTATGATTTATTGAAGTAGAATAAACCTTAGTGGTATGATGGTCCATGTATTTATTCAAGTCAGTAGGGCTCCTAGTTCAGAAGAAGAAAGTTAAAGATAACAAAATTTTTTCATCGATTTCAATGTTTTTAGCTATTTTGGAAGGGACCACCTAAGCAACATTTCTGTAAAATTTGGTGTTAATTGGACTAGTAGTTTAGGAGGAGATGTCGTTTAAAGAAATTGTTGACGGACGACGACCGACGGACGGACGCCTGACGAAAGGTGATCACAATAGCTCACATGAGCACTTCGTGCTCAGGTGAGCTAAATAATGTTTTTGATTTTAAGCTAGAGAACTAAATTATAATTACTAGACAATTGATAACGTCAAATACTGAGACACTACATTTGGACTTAAGTTTAAGTTTGGCGGTGAATTTTGTTGCGTTGAATTAATTGGTTTGAGCAAATTTATTATACACCGATTGGTAAAGTTCTCACAATTTGGATAAATTCCTATGGATTTTCCAAAAAATTCACAAGTACTTGAACCGATAGCGTGGGCTAACGAAAGTACCAATGGCGCTAGCCGCATCCGAGAATCAAACTCAGGCCCTCTTGACAAAGGAACCGGTCGTAAAACCCTCCGCCACGAAAATCTAGTCCAATAATTGTCTGACATTATTGTGTTAAGAGATGAAGAGCGTATATGTTGATTTCATTGGGGTATGAAGCTAAAATTCTAATCACATTGTATGAATATGCGAAGCAGATTCATACATGATTGTGATAAGGTTTTTAGTTTCCTACCTCTCTGAAATCAACAAATATAATCTTCACATCTTCATTCAATATCATTAATCAAAAAAAAGTTTCAAGATTAATCAGTCAAATGAAACAGATTTCTTACGGGACTACTTTTTTGCGGAAGCTTACATAACTGCGTACTCAAAGTTTTTTCATTGGGGAATAATTAAAACCAACTTTTCAAACAATCAGAACGGACCAATATTGATGAACACAACTATAATTAAATTATTCCAAAATGTAAGATTCAATACGGTAATGCCGATGACACAATATAAACCTTTGATAAAAAAAGATAAGGGTACGTGTTATCTCTGGTGAAACATGATGTGGAAAACTTTAACTGTAAAAGTCCAATGTCTCACGATGAAAATCACGGATTAAATTCAATCCAAACCAATCTATAAACCACTATCATCAAGCAAATCCTACCTTAGAGACAATGCAATTGACAAATAGACTTATCCCCCCCCCCCCAAAAAAAAAGGGGGGCAAAATATATTCATTAATAAAATTCATTTGGAACAAAAGCGCTTTTGACCTCTTTGTGTTTTGTATTTATATGGGGTAAACTAAAAACTTTCTTGATGTTATCCAGGGGTTGTATATTTAGGTTGTGTTATACAATCAAATTCTTTTTGTCCACCTTATTATATCAAGTGTAACAAAAGGTGCGTAAAAAAGGGGGGCGCAAAATATATTCATTAATAAAGAAAAAAATATTTCATTTGGAAAAAAGGCGCATTTGACCTCTTTGTGATTTGTATTTATATGGGGTAAACTAGAAATTTCTTGATGTTATCCAGGGATTGTATATTTAGGTTGTGTTATACAATCAAATTCTTCTTTTCCACCTTATTATACGGGCGAAAGACCGGGCCAAAGGCCCGGTCTGAAGACCGCCTATAGCTTACAGGTATATATTGAGAAAACAGAAGTAAAATAACAAACAATAGAAACAGAACTCATATACCGTTCAAGTCAAATCGTCCATTTTGATTTCCCCATAAAAACCTCCTATGTCAGGCCGCGTCCGTTTATCTCCTTCCGGTCACTCACTTTCCTATACCCTGAATAGGTGTTTCGAGACACAGTCTAATTTTTTGCAACAACAACAAATTTCCGACTGGTTATCAAAAATTACTTTAAAGAAGTTTTTTTAGCTAGAAATCGTACAATACAGTCAACCTACCTTCCAAAAAATCCTAACTAAATAAAGAAAATAAAATTTGGCAGTCATTTCTTCAATAAATCATCAAAAAAGGGATTTTACGTAACTTCTACGACGGCAGAAAATTCTAGTTCAAAAAATGTTTACATTTAGAACAGTGACGTCACTCAGAGCCTCATTCTGAATATTGATGCAGAGGTGGCACTCCAGTATTTCAGTACTTCCAGGTAGAAAGGTAACCTTTAGACTAGAAGACATACATCTTCAGTCTATGCATATTTTACAAAAATGACAGCTTCTGTCTTCAAGAAAATTTTAAGTTGACCATTATTTAAGTGATTTTAGTATTTTCAAACAATATAGAATTCATAAATTTCAAAACTGATCTATAATAAAAGATTAAGAAAACAAATTTATCCAATACTTTATTTGGATAGGGCTTAGAATTTGTTCCTTTTTTGAATATCTAGAACAAGCACTAAAGTCAGGAAAAATGTTAGAAAGGGAAAATTGCTAGCCCAAGGAAACCAAAGTATATTTGTACTTACAAAGGATGAAAAGATTTTTTTGTTTTGGTCTTTCTTTATTTTTTCATAGAGCTAGTATGGGCAATGGCCATGAGTTTAAAGTCTTTCTGCATTGCTTCTGATCTTGGCAAGTTTAAGGCTAAAGCTTTTAGTAACCTGGTCCAATAGATCTACTTAGCTTCGGATAAATAAGCATTGACTCAAAATTTGAGGATGTTTAAAAGTGCTGTATGAGTCCATTTTAAAATGAGCAAATTCTATTTTTCCCATAGAGAAAATAATATTGTCTAAAATAAAGAAATTGTATATCTTAAGTTTTTCTCATTCTCCTGATTTTAATTACTATACTAGATTTCAACGAAAAGCAGTATATTGTAGGTAAGGGTTAAATCCAATAAAAGGAAACAAAGCAAATAGGATCAATTGACATTGGTTAATTTCATTTAATTATACTAATACTGTTTACCTAGAAATCTTGTAAAAGAAAAAAAATGCCCCTCTTTTTGTGTTTCAAATTTCAACTACCGTATGTACAAGGAACAATTACAAATAAATACATGTACTGGTATAATCAAACATGAGCATTCCTTATCATGGGTGCCAAAATCCACAACAAAATCACCAAAGAGTAAAGACGCAAATGTGATAACTGGACCTTGGCGTATTGTTTACTAATAAAATGGAACAAAACAAAGAAGATTCATTAATCATAGCTTTAAATGCAGATGATAACATCTTTATTCAATTTTGATAACTCTGGAGAAATTTAGAACAACTGAGAAAGACAGACATACTTGTGAACAACTGTTTATATGAAGCAAACAACTTTGAGGCTTCCTTTTCACTACTGTCTTGATTCAATGTGACAAAACAGTAAACAACTTCTTGAATATATGGTTTATTAATCTTTGTTGGAAGCTATTTATTGATAAGAAATAAAATCTCATACTGAGTATCAAAATATTTGCTTTTTTTTGCTATTATAAATCTAAAATAGCAATTCAATATACTAGATATATATTTATATTTCTTGTTTAAAAACTTGTGTTAACACGTTGTCCTATTTCTTACGGAGTTGTTAGTGTGCTTATACTCATAAACAGATGGTTGAGGCTTCATTAAAAGCGAATTTGATATGTGACATGTCTTGTAATTTGACATGCTTATAAATCTTATATTTGCACAGCAGTGCCACCACTCACAAGATATTCCTTTTCTTATTGTGGCGTAGATATGCCACCATTTACCAGATAAATATCAAGAACAATATCTTCTATCTTATAATAATTCATTTAAGGTGCTCTTGATGAGTTTGCACTGCATTCACAAGGTAATCTAGTGGTCCCCGTACACAGATATATAGATTATTAATCTAGATCTAAATAAGAGGATTCAGCAACCTTAAGATAACTACCGGTATACAGGGACCAAAGTTTGTTCAAATGTATACAGGAAAAACATTGTATGGTTTAGTGTGATGTCTCTGTAATGTTAATGACATTAAAGCATCTACATGTTGCCGTCTCTTTTACAGCCTTGAAATTTAAAAAAAGTGCTCCTTTTTAAAATTAAACTTAATTAGGTCTAAATGACAATGTCTATTACAATATTAAAACTGTGTGATCATTCAATGGGCACTGTACAGCTATAAGCTGCCACATAGACACCAACTGCATTTACAAGAAATTTGTGATATTTTTGACCTTACTAATCTAGTCAAAGAGCCAACATGTTTTAAATCAGAAAATAGCAGTCTTATAGACATAATACTGTCAAACAAACCTGAACGTTCTTTGCAAGTTCTGAATTTCAGCTGTGGACTAAGTGACTTCCACAATATGATAGCATGCCAGATAGATTCTATTGTCCCCCCTAGTAAGTCAAAATGGATAAAATATAGAAGTTTTAAAAATTTTGATCCTATAGCTTTTCAAAACGAAATAGAAAGTATTGATTTTAATAGTCTCATAAATCAACCTTGTATAGACAGAGCTTCAAAGGAACTTGGAAAAGAAGTTGTAAAATGCTTTGACAAACATGCCCCTTTAAAAACAAGAAGAATGCCAAGAAGCCCTGCCCCTTTTATGAATTCTGAACTCAAAAAACTTGTTTATAAGAAACATATGGCTTTTAATAATTTCAAGAAACACAAGACCGACAAAAATTGGCATAAATACAGAAAATTTAGAAACCTTGTTGTTAAGGTCAGAAAAAAATCCATTAAGCAATATTTTATTGAAAGGTGCTCAGGAGGAAGTAAAAATAGAGACTTCTGGCATACTATTAAACCTTTTTTGACTAATAAAGGTACAATTTGCAATAAAAATACTGTTTTACTAGAGAAAAATGAGTTAATAAATGAACAAGAAGAAATAGCCAATATTTTCAATGACTTTTATGTCAATGTGGCTAGTAACATTGGTGATAAGAACATTAAGTTTGACAGTCATCACCAAAGCATTGTAAAAATCAAAAATATAATGAATGGAAAAGATAAAGAGATGACCTTCAAATCAATTGATGAAAATTTTGTTCTAAAGCAAATTAAAAACATGAATCCTAAGAAAGCTACAGGTTTTGACCAATTCTCTGTCAAAATGATTAAAATATCAGGACCATTTATTTGTAAGCCACTAACAGAACTTGTGAATAGATCCTTTGCTGAATCTCTATTTCCAAACTCTTTGAAGATAGCACAAGTGGTCCCAATTCACAAAAAAGATAGTACTCTTGACAAGAGTAACTACAGACCTGTAAGCTTGCTACCGGTAACTTCAAAAATCTTTGAGAGGGCCATGTTTGAACAACTAATGAATCATTTTGAGAATATTTTCAACCCGCTCCTTAGTGCTTTCAGGCCTGGCTATGGCTGCAACACAACACTACTCAAGATTACTGAAGATTGGAAAAAAGCTTTAGATGATGACTACTATTTAGCAGCTGTATTAATGGACCTCTCAAAGGCTTTTGACTGCTTACCACATGACCTTTTATTACTTAAATGCAAGAACTATGGCTTGTCTGAATCAGCTTTGAATCTTGTAAAAAGCTATCTGTCCAACAGAAAGCAGTGTGTTAAACTTGGAGATAAGTTCAGCTCTTTTAAATCTATTGTTAAAGGTGTACCACAAGGATCTATCCTAGGACCCCTACTTTTAATATTTTTATAAATGATATTTTCAGTTTTGTTCATAAAAGTGAGCTATACAACTATGCAGACGATAACACACTGTCTTACAAAAGCAAAGATCCTATTGATTTGGTTCAAACTTTAGAAAACGATAGTGAAATACTTATAAACTGGTTTCACATAAACCATATGAAAGCCAATCCCAATAAATTTCAAGCCATAGCTCTTGGGAATAAAACACACAATTTAGATATTACTTTTAAGATTGCAAACAACAACATAAAATGTGACCCAGAAGTAAAATTGCTTGGAATTACCTTTGACTTCAAGTTAAATTTCAACAATCATATCTCTCAAATTTGTAAAAAGGCAGCTAGACAGATAAATGTTATGAAAAGAATAGGTAAAAACATAAACAGACTAGGTAGGCTTACTATGTACTTCTCTTTTGTTATGTCAAATCTAAATTACTGTCCCCTCACCTGGCATTTCACTAATGAAACAAATACTAGAAAAGTCGAAAAACTTCAGGAGAGGGCACTAAGATTTATATATGATGACAATGAAAGCTCTTATGAAAATTTATTGGAAAGATCAGGGATACCATCACTTAGAGTAAGACGAATGAGATCTGTCGCCTTAGAAACCTTTAAAATTGTGAACAAGAAAGGGCCAGTTTATTTGCATGATTTGGTAAATTTTAAAAAGTCATCATATAATTTTAGGTACTCAAACATTCTGGAAATACACAGACCAAGAACAGAAAGGTACGGCAGGAACTCTTTTAGGTACTCGGCTGCCAGGCTGTGGAACTCTATGCCATGCACATTCAGAGAATGCTCCTCATATAACCAATTTAGAGCCATGATTGAGGGATGGAAGGGGCCTGAATGCAGGTGCTCTGCATGTGCCTGGTAGGGAGGGCACAGCATGGCAACGAGGAACTAAGGTAAGATCCTTGTTGTAAAAGTTTTTGAGCTTATGCCCAATTTCTATGCTCGTTATAATGCCCAGATGTTTTGCTTTTCTGTTTGCTTTCTTTTATTATTTTAGCTTAATGTTCTTTAGCTTATGTCTTAATTTGCTTTTAGATGTTTTCCTCTAATTTTCAGAGTTGAAGACCTAGTCTTATGCTTCATTACTTTTAGCTTGTATGTGTATTGCTTAATATTGTAATAATATGCATGATTATTTTTATTTAAAATTTTGTATGCTACGCATGTCTTTCCATTTTAAGTTTAACCTTTGTGTCTGTATTTTTAACCTTGCCTCTTTGTTCATAATGTCAATGTTTATTTATGTGATAAGTCGGTTTTAAAAGCTCATTAGAGCTTGTGTTTGTATGATATGCCTATGTGCTATTATTGTTATGTAACCCGACTTTACAAAATAAATATTACTTACTTACTTACTTACTTACTATTTGTGGATATGGCAAACTGACAGGTACCCTAAACAGAAAAAACAGAAAATACTTAGGCCTACAAGCTGGAGAGGGATTCTCGGTGCATACCACAGTATAATTTGCAAAATGAGCAACCTACCAGTAATACCTGAAAAGGGAGTTATGCAGTAGCAAATGATTTTTCTTTCGCCCGTTTTCTAGGCTTTGCCTAATTTCATATTATCAAGTGTAACAAAAGGTGCGTAGAATTTTTAGCTTTCGCGGAAGATACCAACCGCCCCTCGATTACCAGAGAATCCTCACGCTGTAGATATTTTTACGGTGTCACTATCCCGCCATGCAATTTTCATGATGGTTGACAACGATGTAAACAATGTTTAAAATAAAAAAATTGTGTTCAAAATATAGAAATTTGCCTCGGCTTTGCCATTGAATCATGGATTAGATGTTGGATTCTATGTATATTTATTCAATACCGCAAATGTCACTCATTAATCATGCCTCAAACCTGTGATGCACAGGACTCCTAACTTTTGAAATCAAGTCCTATCACAAAATAAGGAGTCAACTTTTTGTAACGATAAAACATTGTGGAAAAGAAGATTATATAATAATAGGTTTAACCTATAGTCGGGAAAAGTAATTTGAACTGACTTAAAAGCTACCGAATTTAACAATAAAGCTCCTGCACTCCAACCTTTTGCTGTATCGATGTGTAGGGCCTATGAATGATGTAGCAAATTCAATATTAGGTGTCTGTCTGTCCCTCGCTCTTTTTAACTCACCTGAGCACGAAGTGCTCAAGGTGAGCTATTGGGATCGTAGAATGTCCATCGTGCGTCGTCCACAATTTCTTTAAACATCTTCTCCTCCTAAACCAGTGGGCCAATCTCGATGAAACTTGGCAGGGATGTTCCTTGGGTCATGCTCTACCAGAGTTATTCAAATAAATGAAATCCACCCTTAACTTTCCCTTTACGCTTAACAAAAAAGGTTAAAATATGAAAATCTTTAAAAATCTTCTTCTCTGAAACCAGAAGGCAGACAGCTTTCATATTTGGTATGTAGCATCATCTAGTGGACCTCTACCAAGTTTGTTCATATCAAAACCCTGGGGTCATATTTGGGCTTAACCAGGGCCCAACCCTTTTTACATAGAATCAAAGAGCGAAAATCTTTAAAAATCTTCTTCTCTGTAACCAGATGGCAGACAGCTTAAATATTTGGTGTGTAGCATCACCTAGTGGGCCTCTACCAAGTTTGTTCATAACAAGACCCTTGGGTCATATTTGGGCTTTACACGGGTGCATCCCTTTATCTCTTATGAGCACGAAGGGTAAAAAATTGAAAATCTTCAAAAATCTTCTTCTCTGAAACCAGAAGGCAGACATCTTTCATATTTGGTATGTAGCATCATCTAGTGGACCTTGTCAGTATTGTCGGTATTCGGCCATTCAGCCACATAACCTCACAGGTAATCTTCTTTAGTATTATACGTCAGTCACGTGTACTTCCTCGCGGTAGTAAGGTGGTGCGCAACATTAGTTAAAGGCTGGTGTAGTAAAGCGGCCACTTTTCACCACAAATTTCTCTAATTCTGATAGGATTGTGTTTCTCCATTCTTTAAATTCATCATCCTCTCTTGCTTCAAGCAAAACACTTGTGTCCGGTTGGATGATTCCACATCGTTCAAATAAATTCTTTCTCATTATCTCTCTTTCATTTTCAAATATTTGGCATTCAATCAAGTAATGTCTGACAGTTTTGATTTCTCCACATTGGCAGCGATTATCCTCCCTCAAGTCACATTTGTATAAATATTCATTTAGTCTCATGTAACTGGTTCTAAGCTGGGAAACAATACTTTCACCATTTTTGGTTACAAAGTTATGTTTTAACTTGTATCTCTCACCAATGGGTTGATAATCGTAGACCTATGTGAGATAGCGGCTGGAGGCTAGGAAAGAATGTGGTGGTTGTACTGGTGATAGAAATACCAGGAATCCATTGTTAGGTGCTCCAGCCGCCGCGATATAACTGAAATAATGTTGAAAGCGGCGTTAAACTCCATTCAATCAATCAATTTAACTTGTAACCAACAGTAGGTCTGTGACTAAACAAATTTCTGCCTTTCTCTGAGATATCCCACCGCTCTTGCCATTTTTTTAGAACTGAATCTTTTACTGCTGTTTTAATGTCGCCCATACATATTACTGGGGGGAGATCTTTCAATTCCATATCTTTTGATTCTTCAGCTGCCTCCTTTGCTAACTTGTCTGCCAACTCATTTCCTTTAATATCCGAATGTCCAGGTGTCCAAGAAATCTCTACCTTGACCCCTGAGTTTTCTAATTCTAATATCATCTTTAACCTCCATTTTGGTTGATTTATGAGAGTTGGCCTCCCAACCCAGGACTAGATGGCCAACTGCACATTGACTGTCACTAAAGATGTGTAATTTTTCAGTAATTCTATGTTCTGTTCCTGTTATTCTTGCCTGTATGTGTTTTACTGCTAATTTAATAGCAATTATTTCCCCTAACAAAATAGAGCCAAAGGAGCTAACTGGGTGATTAATTAACACTGGCTCTGGGTGACCTGGCCGGAAAATGCATGCTCCAGCCCCACAGGGACCAGGATTTCCCAGACATGATCCATCAGTAAAAGCAATAGCTGTTCTTTCATTGCAGTTTTTGTATCATATTCCCTATGACTTCCCTTGAAACGGATTCCTGTAACTTAGTTCTTGTTTTTGATGACCCTAGGTTTTGCCAATATTCAGGCCTGCGTCTTCCTGGCTGCAAGGAATCTCTATATGTACACTCCTTTTCAAGGCAGTGCAAAGGTATGCCAGTGTTGGACACCATATCCGCTATTTGAACATTCATCTTTCCAAATGGCGAAATTTTCCGTTCAACCTGTTCTGTATCTTCAAATCTGTCCCAACATCTCTTAATATATGAGTCATCCTCTTTTGTCATTATCTTTGCTGCCTGTCTTACAGCAAGTTCCTCTCTTCTCAAATCTAACGGCTTTATCCCAGACTCTACTTCCAATGCTTCCAGACAAGCATTTCCGGGTATCCTCAAACATAAAGCTAACCCTTTTCTTTGTACTTTCTCCAGTCCAGAACAGTTACCAATCTGCCATACTCCAGCTGCATATTCGAGCTGAGGAAGTACTAAAGCTTTATATAACTTTAACATACAGTTACTGTTAATCATCTCGGTTTCCTTCACTTTTCTCAGAGAATTCAATGAGCGTTGTGTTTTGTATTCCACCATTTCTATATGTGAGTCAAACTTAAGTTTCTCGTCTAATATCACTCCAAGCAATTTTGGTTTAGGATTATAGTTCACTATTTGACCATTAATTTTAAATTCAAATGTTTTAGCTTCTGAAAGTGTTTGATTATCCATTGAAAACATTGCAGTTTCTGTCTTTTCAATATTTAATTTTAAGCGCCACTTCTGTGCCCATTCAATCACTTCTCCAAAGTCTTTTTGAAGACTCTTCATCAATTCTTTCAAATTTCTACCTGACATCCACAAGGTTCCATCATCAGCAAATTTCACTTTTTCACTTTTAACACTTTGATACCAATCAGCTATAAAAAGACTAAATAATAGAGGAGATATTACAGAACCCTGTTGAAGTCCTACTTCTGTATCAAATGATCTTCCCTTTACTCCACCCATGTTAATCGATGCTGTTCTGTTTGTCAAAAAATCCTTAATCCAATACCATATTCTGCCAGTTATCCCCTTTTCCTTTAACTTCATCATCAATCCCCCTCTCCATACACTGTCATATGCTTTCTCAACATCAATGAATAACACGGCTGTATGGTTGTGTTTATTGAACCCTTCATATATGTCCTGAGTAAGCCTCAATAGCGCTTCTTGCGTATCCCTAAACCGCCTAAACCCTTCTTGCTCCATGTCCAAAAGTTTAAAATGCTCGGCATATCCATACAACCGAGATGTTACAATTCTCTCCATACATTTGCATAAGTGACTTGTTAGACTAATTGGTCTGTATGCCCCTGGCTCATGATAACTCTTCTTACTATTTTTCCGAAGAAATTTCACTTCTGCTTCCTTCCATTTTACTGGTACTGTTGCTGTGCTCCAAGACTTTTGGAATAATTTAAGTATAGCTTTCAAAAATTCTGCACCAGCATTCTGCAGCATTTCTATGTAAACTTCATCTGGACCAGGAGATTTGTTTTTCTTTAATTTTTGTATTACAGCTTCCACTTCTGCTATTGAAATATCATAGTTTAAAAACTCTTTGGATGTCTGTGTCTCCTCAACACTATCTTGCACAGACTTCTCCACTTCCTCTCTGAATTTCTCATCAAATGAACATTGCTCCAAATGGTTTCCTCTGAAGAAAACCCTTTCAAGAAGTATGCATTTTTCATCCCTATCGAAAACATGGTTTTTATTTTCATCCAATAATGGCAGGACATCACTGTTTTTATACATCTCATATGTTGTGAGTGTGTTAAAACTCTCCCACATTTCCTTTGATGAACTCGCATTAGTAATTTTCTCACAAATGATTTTTGTCCATTCCTCTTTAGCATTCTCTTTTGTTTTTTTCAAATTCTTCCTCACTTGCTTTCAGTAGTTCATAATTATTAGGTGTTCTTCTACATCTGAAACCTTTTTTGGCTTTATTCAGAATATGTTTGACTTCCTCAACCTTTTCATTCCACCAAGGAGGTTTTCTTCTTCTGTTTTGTACCCTCAACTCCCTTCTGGGAACTGCTTCTATCATACACTGAGTGTACACTTCCATGAATGAATCTACCATATCATCCACTGAATCAAATTTTGTACCATTATTCCAAACCTTGAACTTCTGTTCCGTGCAAGTTTTCCATACTTCCCAATCTGTCTTACTTGTAATATATTTATTTACTGTAATATTACTTGACTGACTTTCTGAATAAATTTGTAATAACACTCCAATATGATCTGATCTGATGTTTTCAGAAGTCATTGTTTCACATAGAACTATTTCTGGAATCAGCCTTGGACTGTAGTGGACCTCTACCAAGTTTGTTCATATCAAGACCCTGGGGTCATGTTTTGGCTTTGCCCTGGCCCAACCCTTTTTACATAGAATCAAAGAGCGAAAATCTTTAAAATCTTCTTCTCTGTAACCAGATGGCAGACAGCTTAAATATTTGGTGTGTAGCATCACCTAGTGGGCCACTACCAAGTTTGTTCATATCAAGACCCTGGGATCATATTTGGGCTTTACACGGGTGCATCCCTTTATCTCTTATGAGCAAGAAGGGTAAAAAAATGAAAATCTTCAAAAATCTTCTTCTCTGAAACCAGAAGGCAGACAGCTTTCATATTTGGTATGTAGCATCATCTAGTGGACCTCTACCAAGTTTGTTCATATCAAGACCCTAGGATAATATTTGGGCTCCACCGGGGGCAACCCTTTTTTACATAGAATAAAAGAGCGAAAATCTTTTAAAATCTTCTTTAATCAAAACCAGAGGGCACACTGCTTTCATTTTCGGTATATAGCATCATCTTGTGGGCCCCTACCAAGTTTGTTCAAATCAAGACCCTTGGGTCATATTTGGGCTCCACCCAGGCGCATCCCTTTCAGCTCATCTGAGCATGATGGGTGAAAATGGGAAAACCTTCAAAAATCTTCTTCTCTGAAACCAGAAGGCAGACAGCTTTCATATTTAGAATGCAGCATCATCTTATGGACCTCTTCCAAGTTTGTTCATATCAAGACCCTGGGGTCACTTTTGGGGTCCACCCGGTTGCATCCCTTTTTACATAGAATCAAAGAGCAAAAAGGCATATCTGTCTTGCTCTTCGCTGAAAACGTTCCATGGTATTGATCTTAGGCAATTATCTTCATTTTGACATCTGCCTATCTAATTAATGTGATGTCCCAGGGGTCATAGAGACTCAGGTAAGCAATCTAGGACCATCTTGGTCCTCTTGTTATTTTTTTTTTTTATTAAAGCTAGAATGGGGTAAAAAGCTGCCTTTTGTCATTTTTATGTTATATACGAACAAAACAAAGAAAATATAATCATTTGTTGACCTTTTTCTACTCCGAAGATATTGTGACTGGAAAAAAATAAGTGCAGTTATTTATAATATGAAATAAACTTCCCCAGGTGAGGTACAAAATATGCACATGATAACTTATTTTCCGAAGACCAAAATAGGCTATAACGATGGCTATTTGCTTTTTCTCATTTATTTCCGCAGTCACAGTCATTTTGATAAGTGCCAACATTGGAAGAAATTAACATAATATGAGTGAAAGATACTCAATACAATTCTTATTGTTTTTTCTACGTCAAAAAAATGTAAGAGGGGTACTTTGAATATGGGCACATGTATTATAGAAACTGCGTCAGGCCTAAATCCTAAATGATGTGATTCCGACAAGATGTTGGCCGGCATAGCTTTAACTGAAAAAGCTGTATTTACTTTTTTTTAAAAAAATCAAACTGCAAATTTTATTAAAGATTTCATCTTTTTCAAGTATAAACCGGGAACATTGCTTTAGATTGAATCTCTTTCAAGTCTTATCCCACTTTTTCCACCGACATTAAAACGCAACAACTATGACGTTGCTTTAGCGGGTAAGTGTAGAATGTTGTCATTTGCGGAGGGTAAAAAGAAAACTTCATCCAGACGAGATTCTAAGCAAAAATGTGCAACTTTTTACATGTAAGGTTGCTTCTCATCCAAATTTTATGTTCACTACAATTTAAATTTTGATAATGATCGTCAGAAATAAAACCCAAGTTTGAAAAAAAGATAAATTAAAATAAATAATAAAACAAAATGGCGAAATCCACGAGATCATCATCCCCCATGGAGGCTGCCATTACGACACAAATTCAAACTTTGATGGTATATGTATTTCATTTTGATTTTGATTATTTAAATGTTTTACACATGTTATTTAGAGGCGGGAAAAGTCGCAAAGCGTACTTTACCCATATTACTTAATATAATCATAGGTTTATCCTATAGACGGGAATAGTTATTTGAGGAAAGAACCATTCTTGATTTACTCATGTAATCAACTTAAGCTACCGAATTTTAAAATAAAGCTCCTGCACCCCAACCTTTAGCTGTATCAATGCATATGAATGATGTATCAAATTAAATATTACATGTGTATATGTCTGTTCTGACCGCTCTTTCTTTTTTTGCTTGAATAGGGTAATGCAAATAAAACAAAGAAATAGGATCTTTTGTTGACCTTTTTCTACACCGAAGATATTGCCAATGAAAAAATAAGTGCAGTTTTAATGTGAAATAAACTTTTCCAGGTGCTGTACAAAACATGTACATGACAACTGTATTTCAGAAGACCAAAATAAACTTTTTATCAAATGGATGGCTATTTGCTTTTCATCACTTATAAGTGCTTTTCCTCACTTGTTTCTAGATTCATTTCCTCACAGTCACAGTCATTTAAGTGCTAACATAGGAAGAAATTAACCTAATATGAGTGAAAGATACTCAATACAATTCTTATTGGTTTTTCCTTGTAAAAAATGTAAGGGGGATGGGGGGTAATTTGAATATGGGTGCACATATTATAGAAACTGTTCAGGTCTAAATCTAAAGAATGTGATAATTTCTGACAAGATGTTGAATGGCATTGCTAAGGCTAAAATAGCTGTATTTACAATTTTTCATAGAATTAAAGTGCGAATTTTGTTATAGATTTAGTCTTTTTCAAGTCTTAACTGAGAATATTGCTAAATATTTCATCTCTTTCAAGTCTTATCTCGCTTTTTACCCCGACGTTAAAACGCAACAACAATGAAGTTGCTTTAGCGGGAAAAAGTAGCTACTTATTTCCCCAAAGTGTAGAATGACATCATTTGCGTAGGGTAAAGAGAATATGTCATCCAGACGATATTCTAAGCAAAAATGTGCAACTTTTTACAAGTAAGGCTAACTCTTATCCTAAATTTATAATTGTACGTTAACTACAATCTTAATTTGATGATGATCGACAGAAATAAAAGTAAAAAAAAGTAGATAAATTGAAATAAACAATAAAACAAAATGGCAAAATCTCGCGAGATCATCATCCTCCATGTAGGCCGCCTTACGACACAAATTTAAACTTTGATGGTATATATATTTCATTATGCTTTTGATTATTTAAATGTTTTACACGTGTTATATAGAAGCGTGTTACTTTTCCCGTATTACAAGCAATTCTTCTTCTTTTCAACAAGAAATATGTGGATTTCTTTCAAATTACTTCTAGATTAACTTTTGCAGGGGAAAATCTACAGCTTTAACTAGGGGTGAAATGGAAACTGTCCTCTGCTTTCGTTTTCAAAAATTCTTATATGATCCAGTGAGTCCATCACTTGCTAAAAGAAGGAGTCCCAACTTATAACAAGAAGCTTCTGACTCCCAGACTCCCTTAAGTGTCAAACGACAACTGGTTGGCCTAGCAGACTCACAAACCCAGGAATGACAGCCCAATGTGTTTCCATTGAGCTAGCGGGGCTTGGCACAGAAAAATAGTTTAGATTCCATTTAAGCAGCCCACAACCTTTTAAGATTTCGGTTAGAGCTGATCATTCATAATTATTAAAGATGAGAAAAATGTACATAACATAAAAATTTTAACAGAGCCTCATGCTCTAATAGAACCCTATCCCCTTTTTGGGCATCAAAAATTGACCATTTTTTGCAAGATTTTTAGCTCAGCTGTTTCCGGAGAAACCCGAGGTATTGCTATAGCCTCCGTGTTGTCGTTGTCGTGTGAAAACTTTGACATTTTGTTATATCTCTGGTTCTACTGAAGGCATTCACTTGAAACTTGGCACACATGTCCACCATCAAAAGAGCAACCGATACTATCAAGGGGGATAACTCTAGATGCATTTTGTGAAAATTATGCCCCTTTTTCGACTTAGATTTTTTACCACGATCTAGTATTTGACAGCCGAGCGTAGGCATCCATAGATGGTGCTCTTGTTTAAAATCTTTTAGCCTCTTATAAACCGCAGCTGGTAAATTCAAATATGGATGAATTTACCCTTTCCTGTGCTTATTTAAAGCTTTTGGTTAATTCAATGCTTAAAATATTATTTTCTTTTGGCCTATCTTTGATTTTCTGGGTGTACTTTACTCTGGATAAGTATAAAAACCCTGTAAACCTCACTCTTACACTATGGTAAATTACATTCATTCATGAATCAATTTAAGTTTTGATCTCTACTTTGCAGTCTCAGTAATTTTCTTGCATTTGGCATTTTTGGCACCTCTTTGACATCTTAACATCTGTAGCCTCTAATAAAACCCCAACCCCTTCTAATAGAAATGTTATGATTCTTATGTTATCTCACTATCAATACAAACTACCATTGATACCTTGCTAAATTTTGGGCATGATCAGTAATTTTCCAATTAATTCGCTATTCGAATAAAGGCAGCGATTTCAAATTTTGTCATTCATCCACCAAATCCTTTGTTGTTGGTACTCAATGGAATGGTCTCATCAAGACAATTTCATTGAGTATCAACAAATAAAGTTTCAGGGATTTTTTTTATGGTTAATGGAAGGGGCCAGTGGCCCTCAATTTGGAGAAGTCACATCAGTAACCCTGAAAGTTTACTGTTTGATATTTTGGTAGAAAGCAGGATTCGAAAATAAGGGGAGTATGGGAGTCAGAGACTCCTAATTAATCAGTTTGGACATTTTTATTTTGCAAGTCTGATGGACTCCTTGGTTCATTGAGAATATCTCAACAAACACATTTAAAACTTTAGTTGTTAAAGATATCATCCGCTTCCATGCAGTAGCTATTAGAAAGAAAGCCATCTTCTTCAGGGGGAGAAGATTGTGGAGAAGAAGAAATTGCTTGTATTAATCAATTTCTGCATGTCCGAATTTTTTTTCCAAATAATGAAAATTAGGACACCTTACTTTGAGCTTGGACTCCTTGATTTCGTTAGTTGGGAGTGCTGTGGACCCTTTACTCAAAGTGTCAATCCCTGAGAAAGTACATTTTTCTTAGGCTTGACCTATTCTCAGTAGGAAAAATTGATTTACAATGGGGAAAGGCTTTTTAAGGGGAAAAAAACTATGGATTTTAATGAGAACAATTGATTTAGTCAGTCAACACTCCCTTTTTTCTTGTTATTGCATGACTTTGACATCTCATAAAAAAACTCTGTTTCTTTTTCAGATTAATTCAGTGTGAACTGGGGTGCTGCTTCAAAGATGACGCATTCCAACCAAAGACCTTTTGTGCTGCAGTATAATTCAGATGAAATTGGTAAATAAAATCTTTTTTATATGCCTGTTGAAGGACAGGACATATGTAGAGGATAAATGTTTGTTTTTCGTGTTAGATCGATTAATATTTTATTGTGTGAACAACAAAAGCTTTATTTTCACGAGTGGTGGAGCCATTCATGAAAATATAGCTTTTGTTGTTCACTCAATAAAATGTTAATCAATCTTACTCGAAAAACAAACTTTTATTCTATTTCTTTATTGCAAAAATGAGAAAAAATGTGAAATTTCTAGGACATATTTTCGTAAAGCGCGTCATTTTGCATGTGATTGCTATGCAATGTTCATTGTAACGGTACTTATTTTGCCAGCATAGTTGACGTCAGATAGGATGAAATGCACCAAAGCAGGGTATAAGTTTTTCTATAATTTCACTGCTTTTGCGGTGAGATTATCAAGTCATAATCTACCGTTATTTCTCGATAAACTACCGAAAAGCACTAAAGAAAATGGGATCTCCTGTGGCATCTGCTGGCCGGCATCCAGTGTCCGGCGGGCAAGTGGCATCAACTTCTTTATCCGGAGCATGGCTCTGACACCTTTTGTTCAATTGACTTGAAACTTGGCTCTTTCTCTTATGATAAAAGAGTGCAGTTTACAAGAACCATTACACTATCTTACTTAATTTTTTAGTTATTTTTCTTTGTTGTTTTCATTCTTGGACATCTAACAGTGTAACAGGCATACTTTGTGACAATTTGCCACCTTGTTACTAATAAAAATATATGTTTTAGGACACTACCAAAACTGCAGACATTGGTGTTTCTGTCAAAGGCCAATGGAGTTACTGTCTTTTCATTATGTTTTTCATGTGTCTGTCCTTCCATTATCCTATGTTTGGCAACTGTTTGTTATAGCGGTTTGAAATATGTTTGCATCTGTTAATATTTAAAGTGTATTGTATTGTATCACATCAAGACAGATTATTCAAATACCATGAAACATGTCTCATTATTTATAACTATTTATGTGAATACTTCTGCAATATAAATTTATCATGAGAAAAAAGCTAGTTCTTGTCAATTTTAGAGACATTGTACACATGTAGGTGGTGCTTTTGCAACTTAGGGGTATGTAGGATTTTGAATGACCTCCTTCTGCTCCCCCTTTGATAAGTTGAGCGTTGGCTGAATAAGCTGTAGTTTTGGTTTTATGATCATTCATCAATGATAATTTTCGAATGAGGATTTATTTCTTTTACACACTTGCATAAGGTGCATAATGGTAGTTACCCCTTGTGTACTGTTATGTAATGAGCTAATTCACACATCTTGTCTATTTGGTTTACAGACAGACTTGCTAATAGGGCAATAGAAGGAGTCAGGAGTAATAAGATAAAACCAGTTGATTATGAAAGACTGAGGAACATTGCTGCGGAGAAAAAGTTCTCCGCTCATAAAACCTTGTTGAAAGTGAAGAAATTTGAACATTTGTCAAAACAGAACAAAGAAAACCACTTACTGAAACAACACAAAATGGTGTGGCAGAAAGAGTTTATCAGATTGAATAGTTTACGTAAAAGGACTCAGGCAGATATAGACATACATGTGCGGGGGAACTCACAGGAAGGAGCGTGTTCGCAGATTTATTCCGATTTTGAGGATTACCAGTCAAGCCTGGAGTCAGATTTTGGTACATTTAAACAAGCAACTACGGATCCAGTCTGGGCTCTCAGGTATTAGAGTTGACATTGAATACTGAATTTATGAAATGAGTCATCTACAAACAGATAAAAATGAGGATGCACCGATTTTTTATCTGTTTTATAAGTTCTGTATTTCATCGGAACAAATTTGATATTGTATTTATGATATGACCTGATTTTTTGCGATAAACGAAGAAAATTCCTGAAATTTATTGTTTCAAGTTATTCCAGAGATATGTAATGCTGTTTGACAAATGATGTCAGCAAATACAAATTGATGCCATTTTCACAAGGAAAATTTAATGTTGCTATACAGTTTTAGCTCATTTGCATAAATATTCCACTAGTGCAACACACATGTAATATCAAAACTATTGAATGGGGTCATTTCACTCGCTGGACATAGGCACTATTATAATCATCATACGGAAGGAATTAACTAATATTCCATAAAAGATTTGGATTTTAATACATATACGTCTGTATATTTGTGCTATGTTTTATTAGATAAACAAAAGTTATAAATAAAAAAATGTGCAGATTTATACTTCCATATAAGAAGAAAGTAATATTACAACTCACCATGTTTATGGAACAATGATAGATAAGAGCTCAGTGCAAAGGCTGACTAGGGTATGTGCTTATATCTCTTAAAGACTGAAGTTCAGAAGAACTAATTTAGCTTAGATGTGTTTCTCGTCCATCTGTCAGTCTGTTAACTTTCTCTTGTTATTGCTATTGAGTCCACATTTTCATCAAATTTGGTTCAAACTTTCACAGAATGATTGTATTAACATGAGGATGTTTCCACTGGAAAATGGATGTGGTCTATGAAGTATCATGGAAAAAGGGGCCTTATGGAAATTTGATTAAAATATCTTTGTTATCACAACAAAGTTGATTGGATTGGCATCAAACTTATACTAAGTGATAGTAGCATCATTATAAATTGATTGATTGAATGAGGTTTTACGCCGCTTTCAAAATTGTTTCAGTTATATTGTAGCAGCTGGAGCACCTAAGAATGGATTCCTAGTATTTCTCTCATCAGTATTACCATCACTTATGCCTCCAGCTGCTAGCCTGCTACCTCACATAGATCTACAATAGCAGAGACAAATAGTCGGAAAGGATGAGTACTGCCGTCAGGGATCGAATAGCATCATTATAAAGGATTGTTCTTTATAATATAACCTACGTCGCGGGAGTGAAATAACTCCATTGAATATTTTTGATATTACACAGGTGATATTGCACTAGTGGAATAACTCAGAGTGAATAGCAACTCTATTTTGTAACCGCGAAAATGTCATAAAGAAAAAATAATAATTTTGCTTTAACTATATAAATGTTTTAGTTTGATTGTTTATTTCTTATAGAATATACAGAATGTTTTTTTGATTTCCAAATGAAAAAAAATCTATCAATTAAATCAAATGTTGTTGGTGTTCTTTGAAATGTTCTCATCAAGATGATTCCAATGAGTACCAACAACATAGGGTTTTAATGAAAATAAAAACTTCAGATTGATATCAGTTCCTCTTATCAAGAAGTCTGTATTGTCAATGCAAGCTCTTGTGTTGCAATATGACAGGGGTGTGGAATTCCCATGCCCGACTTGTCCGACTCAGGCTTTTGTACTTGTGGACAAGTAAATTTTTCTAAGCCACTTGTCCAAGGACAAGTAAACACCAGGGCAAATCTTTGAATGTTACTTGAAAGAAGTAAGAGAGAAATCATCCCAAAGTTCATATCATAGTGTAGAAAACATTGTTTTTAATGAAGAAAATGCTGGATACCAGCATTTTTTCATCAAAAAGCAATGTTTTTTTCAATCTACTCTGTAGGGGACAAGTTCATTTTGATCTTGGACAAGTAGACAATCCGCTTTTACTTGTCCAGGGACAAGTGGAGAAAACTCGTATTTCCACAGCCCTGAATATGACTTGTTGAATGAAATATGTTTCAGAGAAGATCTTCAGTTTTGGCTGCAGGAAAACATGTCAGATCTACGTTTAGGTGCACCAGATGTTGTAGAAAAACACAGTGAAATTCGAGCCACAGTCCAGTCTGTAAAAGCACAGCAAGAACAAGTGTTAGAAAGATTAAAACATGAACAGCTGTGTCTTGAAAGAGAGTTAAATATAGGTCAGTGATAGAGAGGAATTCTCTTTAATACCTTCCTTGTTTAGCTCACCTGAGCACACCCTGAGCCTTTGTGATACTTGATTTTCTGTGGCCCATTTTACTAAACTTCCTATGAAAAAATTAAACATAGGTCAAAACCACAAATGGTGCCTGGCATTTTCATTCATAGTTAGATTCTGCCTTGCAATATCTCATTGGAATTGTCTTTGAGATAATGCGTGGCAAATTTCCACAATTAGTTAGTACTCTAGAAGTAATTTTAAGTTTTGACTTATGCAAAAATGATCATAAGATGTTTTGTAAAACAGGCCCCTGTTGTGCAGAGAGCATCATTCGTTGTCAATAACTAAGTGTAGCAGGATTGTGTAAAAGGAGTGTTGGTACTGCCTTGCGATACAAGCTAGTTTTTATAGAGAAATGGAAGAGCACTTGCTTAGGGACAGAGAGGTCTTGAATTTGAATTCCAATGGAGTTGAATGTTTATTTGCCGGCTATACTCAACTGGGTCACATGTATCATGTACCACTCTAGAAGTAACAAATTTAACTTCATCTTTCTCAAACTAACTGAAAATGTTTGTCTAGTCAAGAGTTAGTTCCCTCTTTATTTTGGTTAAATTCCAAATTATGCTTTTGAAGAGGGAGACTCAGTGACTTTTACCTTGTCACCACACTAGAGGTATCAATTGAGGCTTAACCCTTGTCATGCTTAACCCGGAATATTCCTGCTATGGCAGGAGCTATAGACAAACATCAGTCTGCACATATGTGCAGTCTGATGTTAGTCTACACAATGTGTTTCTCACTTTCAAACCAGAATTGTCAATAGATTTAGTTTTTCAAATAAAAATTGACCTACAGTTGGTACTTTCAGTGCTTTTTGCCCTTTGATTTAATGCAAATTTAAGCAAAAATTTATTCAGCATGACAAGGGTTAAAATTGCTAAAATATTCTGACTTCTGCCATTGGAAAAGGAACTATAGTGACACATGTTAAAAAGGTCACAATTTTGCTTCAATGATTTTGACATGGAATATTTATCTGGGTATAAGGAAGATCCCTATGTGGGCTTTGCCGCTCTTGAAAACATGGCTGAGGCTATTCACTCCATGAAGGATGATCTCTCTCAATATAAATAGATAATTACCCTCTATGTAATTTCAGGAGAATATGGGGACCTGGGAAGCACCAATTTATACAGAAGACCAAATATAGAACAGGGAATTCCTGAAGATGCATTTGATTTGGAATGTCCTGATCCAGATTTGAAAGCCAGTGTTTTAAAAGAGTTTATTGTTATTGATGAAAAATATCTGGAGAGACTGACCAAATTAGAGAATGATCATCATTGGACATTAAGGTAGGAGATAAAACATATATTGTACTGACTCTAAGTATTCAGTCAGTTATGTTGACAGCAGCACTCATTCATTCTGACTATCATTCTCAAACCAATGGGTTGATAATCATAGACCTACTTTTGGTAGCAGCTAGAGGCTAGGAAAGGATGTAATGGTAGTACTGGTGTGAGAAATACCAGGAATCCATAGCACCAGCCGCTGTGATATAAACAAACATTGTACATTCAGATCAAACTGCTCTTCAAGGAGCCGTCTGATAAGGGTCTAAAATGTTTGCCTTTCATTAAACTTCATTACATATTTTGAGTCCACTCTCTCAGAATTTTAGAACAATAGTTGTCCATTTTTAGCATGAAATAAAAGGAGAATTACAGTAAAGTATTTTTACTATTTAACTATTTTATATATTATTTTATCTTATAACTATACAAATACCTGTGTGATAACATCCAATATGATATTTCTTATGATATCACATGGTTATTTTTTGAACAATGACAATGTGGTTATTTTTAGAAACTTGTATTTCTGTTAGAGGTTGTAGAGGTTATGAGATAAATATGATAAATATGTACTTAGTGTATTGTATGAAAAAATATCTATCTTGATTGTGGGAATTGATAATTGTCTTGGTAGAGCCTCAGCAATTTATCAATTCCAACAACTATTGGTATTTATTTTCTCACAAAACACTAAGTATGTATTATATTTCTATCAATTCTTGATAAAAGGGTATTTTGATAAAAGTGTATATTTTACAAGTAAGGTTTGTTACCAGTGATAGAGAAATAGATGGTGGCCATTTAAGATTTGTCTTGATTTTTGCCATGCTTTATGTACCAATGAAAATGCATCTTTACATCGTTTTATCTTTTTAACCAATTATTTTTCTTTTAAAAAGAGTGTGTTTCGACTATTGACTTTGTTATAACTGTTATGTGGCATTTACCATTATCTTTATGAAGGGAGATTGTTTTTATTGTAACTGAAAACTCTTTGGTTGTTTATGATAAAAATTCTACCAATCAAATTTTATACCTGTTATCCATCAAGCATAAAGCAATTTTGCAGTTTATGTAGGCACTCTGTTGAAGTGATTGTTTGAAAAAAGAAATTTTGTAAGACCTCAGTGAAACAGTTTGAAAAAGGGATTAATTCTAGCAGAGGTTAGCCAGTTACCTCATTATGAAAATATGTTGTCATATTGAATGGTAATTAATTGTAGATTAGGAAGTTAAAAAAATTCACTTCAAGTAAACAAAGCTCAACGTAGTAATCCAGCTTAATTTGAGCATCGATCAGGGGAAAGTTTGGTATATATATTTACTTTGTTTCAGTAAGGACCAATATGGAGGCTGGAATGAGTCTGACCACACACATTTTGTATTGATATACGACCAATATCCCTATGAAATGGCAAACAGACGGATGTTAGTGATAGATAGAATTAAACGCCAGATTCCAAACAAAAATAGAGCAGAAATAGTAAGTATACTTTTCTCATCCAAATCAATTTTAATCTGAGTGGATGCTACTTTGAAAAGGAGTGTTTATTTCAAAAATTGCTACAACACATTTAGGATAATACAACAAAACATGGCACAATGAATTATTATTATTATAAAGTTCTTGCTAAGTTTCATTTTACAGTTTGATGGAGGACCATAGAATTATGACTCTTAACCCTTGCTGAACCACAATTATTCCAGCTTTGGCATGAGGTATAGGCAAAGATCAGCTTACATGTGCAGTCTAATCTTAGTCTTTTACCACCTGATTTTACTGTTGAAACCAGGGGCCTGTTTTACTAAACATCTTATGATCATTTTTTGCGTAAGTCAAGAATTAAAGCTTCTTCTACCTAAGTAACTAAATATGGAATTCTGCCATGCATCATCTCATTGAAATCGTCTTCTCAAGACGATTTCAATGAGATATTGCAAGGTAAAATCTAACAATGAATGAAAACCACAGGTATGTTTAGTAATTTTGACTTACGATTCTTTTTTCTTAAGAAGTTTAGTTAAATGGGCCCGAAAGAGTTGAAAGATTTCATTGCCCCTCCAATGAAATGGTGACCGGAGTTACATCTGTCTGTGTGAGAGTATATGTGGGAAGGAGTGTAGGAGTCTGTTGAGGGGGGGGGATATGTCCCATTCTTGGCAGAAATATTACATCGGCGCCACTTCTCAAAACCTGTTCTTAAAATTTTGATTGAGCTCGAAATATTGGTATGGCAGGGTAGGACATCCTTTTCACTTTTAAATCTTTAAAATGCTTTTCCTCCCACACCATTTGAGCAATTTAAATTGATTTTGCATGAATGTTCTTTGGTGCTATTCTTTAAATCATGTTTGTAAAAATCTGTTCAGCCCATGAATAAAGTTGTTCATGGTTGGGCCTTTTTACTCTATGAAATCTGTGAACAACATAATCTCCTACACCAATATATTATTTTTAATGAAATTCCACCAGAATGTTCCTTTGATGACCCTTTTCAAAAAAAAAAAAGAGAGACATTCTGATAGGGCCATAAAAATAAGCATGGCAGGGCAGGGTCTTTTTTCTATGAAATAACATCTCCTCCTAAACATTTGGGCAAAGGGCATGGTTCGACTTCCTATATAAAGCGGCCCAATTTTTTTGTAAAAAAATAAGTATACCCTTGACAAAAAATGACCTCTGAAATACTTAACTGCATTTCTCAACCGTCCAGAATGGCAAATTTTTCCCATAATTTTTACCCCTTTACATGTGTTTTCGTGACTCAAAGAGGGTGTGGAACAGGCTTTTTGGCCTTTTTCGCCCATTTTTGCGCTCTTCAGATCTAATTTTCTGGTAGAACGACACTCACGACCACAATAAGTTTTATATAATATCATTTAAAATAAAGTTTTAAAGACCTTTAAAGACTAAAAATTCGGGGCGAATCAGACGTTGTATGTTTCATTCGAAAAAAATGTAATTTTCATTCTCATCGTTACCCTCAGCGATGGTTATGGACAGTTTCTGATTTAAAAAAAATGGAGGCAAAGAACCGGGCATTTTCTCGTATAAAATACCCTGTTAAAGTAAACCAGTGAATAAATCGTGAACAAAACAGTAGTTCTGTCCTAGATTAAAAAGATTTTGAATGAAATTTATTGAAAACCATTTACATATTGATGCTTGAACGCGAAACTTTTCACTAATCTCGTTGTCAAGTAAACAAATGCACTTTGACGTTACCTACGGTCGACACCCCTATCCTAAAAGTATGAGGAATTTGTGACAAATAAAATCAAAGTACTGAAAGTACTTATAAGTTGGAATTCGTTCAAGAGACGGTGACCTCAAGCCACTAAAGAAGCTCTCGCCTCCCGCCCACCACAGGTGATCACATAATACGTCTCGTCTTTTGACGGGCGTATATAAATCAATGAATTTCAACAACGAGAGACGCTTTAACCCCTGATTCGCTATACAGGCCTGCAACTGATGGAAGAAAAATTATAACAAGAGGGCCAAAATGGTCCTAAACCGCTGTCCTGAATCCGATTTGTTCAGTGGATCTCACCCAAGAATTTTTCTGGCAAAGTTTCGTTCTTTTTTGCCTAATTGTTGAAAGGAAATATAATTCGAAGAAAAAACAGTGATAATAGACCCTGTCCACCATCTTTTTTCAGAGGAGACTAAAAATTAGCCCTGCCATGCCACGCCCATATTTATGGGCTAATCAAAAGTTTACAAACAAATTTTGAAGATGGTCTCCAAAGGAACGTTCTGGTAAAGTTTCGTTGAAATCGGCAGGAGATGCCGTTCAAAGGCCCTGGGCTAAAATAAGTGCCGCCCTACCACACCAATCTTTATGGACCAATCAAAATTTCGTGAACAATTTGCCAAAAGCGATACCCAAGGAACATTCTGGTAAAGTTTCACAGACATTGGCCCAGTGGTTCAGGAGGAGAATTCATTCAAAGATTTCTGGCTCAAAATTAGGCCCGCCCTGCCACGTCAATATTTATGGGCCATTCCCAATTTCACGAACAATTATTTAAAAAGGTCACCCCAGTAATATTATAGTAAATTTTCATTGAAATTGGCCCAGTGGTTCAGGAGGAGATGTCGTTCAAAGATTTTTGGCTGAAAATAAGCCCCGCTTTGCCACGCCCATATTTATGGATTATAAGAATTTAGCGAAGAATTTTTGAAGAGGGTCACCCAGGGAACATTCTGGTAAAGTTTCATTGAAATCGGCCCAGTGTTTCAGGAGGAGATGTCGTTTAAAGAATTCTGGCTTAAAATAAGCCCCGCCCTACCACGCCAATATTTGTGGATTATCAGAATTGAGCGAAGAATTTTTGAAGAAGGTCACCCATGGAACATTCTGTCAAATTTCCATTTAAATCGTTCCAGCGGTTTAGGAGAAGAAGAAGTTTAAAGAAAGTTGACAACGCATGACAGACGATGGAGTCAGGGTGATCCTAAAAGCTCCGCTTTAGCACGTAGTGCCTTGTCCTTGATAAAATGCTTTTTTCGCAGGGAAGTATTGTACTTGAGTTGGAATCGCAAGACAATTCTTGGACGAAGTTCAATTGTAACTCCGACCTTCATGACTCCAAAATTTGGCACTTTTTTTGGGCCATTGACAACATTTGTGTCAAGTTTTACGATTTGGGTCAATTGGTTGTTCAGTTAGAGTGGAAACTGTTAACAGTTCAAGGTAACTTATGACCGAGACATGTATGACCCCGAAACAATAGGGTTTTTCTTTGGATCATGGGCAATATTTTGTGTAAAGTTTTGTTATTGCAAGTCAGTTGCTTCTCCGTTAAGCTAGCGGAAAACAATTGAAACAACATTGAAAGGTCAATGGACTGACAGACAGACATGATAAAATCAATATGTGCCCCTCTACTTCTGTGTTGGGGGTAGAGTTAATAACATCGTAAAATTGATAAAGTGAACGATTTTGGACTGATTTAGGAATGATGTTGAATGAGTGAGCGGAGCGAGTTTTGAGTGAAATTTAAGAAAGGGAATCCACTGTCGCTTATTTTGTTCAGGGTGAACAAAATTGGCAATATGTCAAACCTCCATTTAATAAAAAATGCATGAAAGTTCCCCCAATAGCATTATATTTCGCCAAGAACCAATCAGACGCTTTGAATTTCAATTATGTCAGTGAAATCGTGATTTGGTTCTGAAATACTTTATTCATTCTGAATGTACAAGTTGATCTTATTTATTGATTAATTTTGAGAGTTTTGAATGGTTTGAGTGAGTGTTTGAAATGAAAGAATGGAGCGCTGGGTGAGCGATTAAGAATGTTTTTGATTGAGATGAATGTCAATTTCGCGATGTAACTAACTGTATGATGGTGCTCTTTAACGTGTTGATGTGCAAGAATGTGAAGAAAACAAGTTGGACTAATAGGTTCAAAGGTGTTTCAAATGGCAAGTTATTTTGGTGATGGAATGCAATTGGGCAAAGATATTCATAATTCCATTAAAGAAGTGGTGGCCAGGATTTTATTTGATGAGGGCTTCGACAATGAAACATTCATGTAGATAACTGCAATATGACTGAAAACAAACGACAATATGTTGCCAAAATATATATTAACTTTAAAAGTGTACCTTCACTTTAAGAAAAACTAAAGATTTTTATTTCGTAACTGTAGAAAGAAATGTACAATATAATAATTTGTCATTTGTCAGTTAAATGTGTGATAAGGTCGTTCAGAAAGAGAAACTATACCTTTAAAAGAAGCTATAACTTAATTCTACTTAATAGGTCGCGACATTACCAAAAAGCAGATCACGTGATTGGCCTGTGCTATTGCCACAATACTAAGAAACCAGATCGTGACATTGCCAAATAAGCATATCACGTGATTGGCTAGTGCTATTTTCAATAGCTGACCTTATTTGACTTGACTTATCACATGATTTCCAAATATAGTAATGTAAACATGGGATACAAGTAAATTCAATAAATATCATTTAAATCATGAATTAGCGTGTTAATAATATACATGAAGTGAAAGTTGTGTAATTACAGGATTTTTTTTCCTTTAGATTAAATAAACTGTATGTCTATGTCAAGTTGAGATATACAAAATAGGCCAGAGTGTATTCACATCCTGTTCACGTGATGTGTGTTCTCAAAAAAAACGAAATGAATTTAGTTTGTGTTCATTTTGCGGTTTTGTTAAATCTAAGTTGGAATTGCTCCGCATTCCAACTTAAAAATAAACAGAAATACCTAATTATTTAAATCTCCGTATATGATAATGAATTGAAAACGGTTCGTTAATGGGCGATAAGGGTATTAGCTATAAATAACACAAAAATATCCACATGATTATACATGATGCCGTGGTCTAGTGGATGTGTATCATGCCTCCCAGTCCAGTGGCGCAGGTTCGTATCCCGGTATGGCTATTTTAATATCCAATGTGCAATAATTGCTTTTCTCTCTTTTTTTTTTTTTATTTTTTCGGAGTTGCAAGGCATAAAAGTTTTAATGCATGGTCTTGAAATCTGAATGCAAATAGTAGGCCTACATATTTTTTTCATCAAAAATTAATTTTCATTTTCTCTTGATAGAAAATAGAATTGCTAGAAAAATCCAATATTTTTCCATGTTAAATGTTTAATTTGTAACATTGACAAACTTTCAAATATTTGCATACTGTTTTCATGTGATACACGCCTCTGCTTCAATGCAAAACGTCATGGAGGCGCTTGGCTTGTTATTTCAAACAACTTTCCAAAATTGCAAGATGATTGAATTGATTGATTGATTGAATGGAGTTTAACGCCGCTTTCAACGTTATTTCAGTTATATCGCGGCGGCTGGAGCACCTAACAATGGATATGTGGTATTTCTCTCACTAGTACAACCACCACATTCTTTCCTAGCCCCCAGCAGCTATCTCACATAGGTCTCTACGATTATCAACCCATTGGTAAGAGACAAATAGTCGGAAAGAATGAATGCCGCCGTCGGGGATCGAACCCGTGAACTCTAGATTGACAGTCTGACGCGCTACCAACTGCGCTATGACGGCAGTGCCCTCCAATTCGATTGAAAGCTTTTGGCTAACGACAGGCTTTTTTCTATTCATGTATTAGCGGCATGAAATTACGTCATCAAATTGAAATAATAATAAAATATTTTTTTTGCAAGACACGTTCCAAATTTTGGAAACTTTGATTTTTTTTACAGCGTTCGATCAATATGCAAGTAATACTGGAAGCAGAAACTGAGAAAACAGCAATGCTCTCAGTTAGACAGAACAATAATAACTGATTGATCCCGCTTTGCAAGCAATTGCACGAGCAAAGCAGGGTATTAACGAGCAAACAGTTATCGACGTCTTGTAAGCCTTAAAGCAGGGCAGTTTTATGAGATCAACATGCGTGTACAAAAAATCGATGTTCGAAGGAAAAACGGACTGACCATAACCTTGTCAATGATGAAATATAAAATTCTGTTTTACCTTCTCAAATAATCCCAAATATTAATGCACCCATTACCCGTGACCTGCTGTGAAAACACAACACAGTTGGTCTCGACACAGCCAGGTCATCAGATGTCGGCACTTTGAATTCCCCAGAATCTTACACAGTGACGTCATTTTGGAAATTAGTAAGACATGCAACATTATGATTTTCTCGTGTTTTCAGTATAAAGATTTTCGACTCGGATTTTATGTTTTGTCTATTTAATACAGTTTTTGTTCAAGGTAAAATATTTTAGAAATATTTACAATACAGTGTGAAGAAATGAGAACTTGTTGCCATGTAACTTATGAAGAATGTTATTTAGTTTAGTTGTTCGAGTATTTTAAGAACGATTAGGAAGTAATATATGTTGTAAGATTGACTGGTTTGGCTCTGCGGGATGTCTCACCAGACGTCAAAACTTTTCATCAAAAGTGAAGGAAAGTGACAGTCAACATTTTAAACATTTGGTGCGCTTAAAAAAACAAATGTATCATTTTACCTTTGAAAAACCTGTGGAAAAGATATTGCTCACAAGTTTGTTTTTTTCGACTATTGGATTGGTTTTTCAATCAAACTTGATAAAGATCATCGTACGAGTGCTTCTTGAATAAATACTTAGAGAGTGCTTGTTGGAAAATATCAAAGATACATCTTAGATGTGTACTTAATCGGCCGGAACGAGTCAAACGATCAGCCGGCCCATCGTCAGATTAGTCTCTGATCCGATATCAACTCCGAAAATCCCTAAGACGTCGCCCTTTAGTCGAAAAGTTTTAACTTGGTGGTACAATTTTACTGACGCGTCGCGCGCCGATCTTGGAATTTGTTTAATAGACACATGCAAAAAGTAGACGCGGATGCGCCATCGACTAGTCGTTGATTCAAATCACAGATAAAAATAGCATACCTAGTTGTTGGTAAGGCAAAGCCGACTCGTCGTTCTCGGAACGTTTATTTGACAATAGCTTTTAAGAGTTGATATTTGTAGTGAATTACACCTTTGAATGTGATGTTGCTTCTAGTTTTCATGTTTTGGCAGATAAAGAATTTTTAAGATTTCGTCAATGCCATGATGTTGGCTACCATGGCATGTCCAGGTATCACCAGAAATTAAAGATAAACCCATGATTTTCACATTCTTTTTTATGACCTTTGACCTTTGTGTATGACATTGACCATTCAGCTATTAAACTGTTATCTTAAAGTAAAACAATTCTTTCAAGGTGATGATGCTATCTACGAAGTTATTAACATATATTACTAGAAAAAAAGAAACGGATTGAAAACGATTTTGTACTAATTTTATGACCTTTGACCTATGATTTTGACCTTTACCTTTCACCGATATAAGTTGTGTGAAGATGATATACAACTTGTTGTGGTTAGAAGTATACTACCAAGTTTTTATGACACTGTCTTTATATTGATGGGTTCTCAAACACACACATGCAGACAAACATATAGGACAATTTTATTGATTGTACTATAATATTGGTTTTGAACATTCATCACATTGAAAACAAAGAGGACCATGATGGGCCTAGAAAGCACACCTGAGCATTTCAAATCATAACTTGTAACCATGTTTTAAATACTAGAGATAGTTTGATGTACATTTAGGGTGGTTTTGAAGAAACAGACTCTAATTTCGTTCTATAGAATTCGATATTATAAGACTATTATATAAGACTTTTGGTCGGCATTTTTCGACATTTCAGTTACCATGGAAATCAGACTTTTTGATGAAACTAAAATCATTAAACAAGCTTGGTAGAGCTTTACTCAAGGAACATCCCTACCAAGTTTCAAATTGTTTGGCATGGTGGTTTAGGAGAAGAAGATTTTTTTTGGTAAGATTTTTGTCATTTTTGGCCTTTCCGTTACCATGGAAATCACAGTTTTTGATGAAATTAAATTCTTTTAACAGCCTTGGTGAAGCTTGACCAAAGAAACATCCCTACTAAGTTTCAGCTTGATTGGACCAGTAGTTTAGGAGAAGAAATCTTTTTCGAAGATTTTCGGCAATTTTTGGCCTTTCTGTTACCATGGCAACCTGAGTTTTTTCTAGAATTAAATTATCTTTTCAACTTAGGAAGAGCTTCATTCAAGGAATATCCCTGCCAAGTTTCGGCTTGATTGGTCTAATGGTTAAAGAGGAGAAGATGTTTCAAGAAATTGTTAACGGACAGACAGCTGGACGAACAGATAGACGGACGATGGATGGTGACTGATCACAAAAGCTCGGCTTGAGCACTAAGTGCTCAGGTGAGTGCTCAGGGAACTAATAACTCGTTCTCAAACTTCTGTCTACTTTAAATGCTCATATAATATAAGTTTTTTGTATTGAATGGAAAAAGTCCAAATTTTAGAATTAATATGAAAAAGGCAAAGCCTCAAAACGATCGCAGTCTCTAATTTTTGTCTTTCAAAATGTATTATGAAAGGCTTAACACTCTTTTACATTAATGTAATGAGTTTGCAGAAGGAATTTCATCTTCAGGCTTAACTTTTATTTCCAATTCAAATGTTTTGAAACTATACCAGTAACTCATTCATTTGTTTACTTTTCTTATGATCATTAGGGATTTGGTTTGCAAAACATAAGGTACAGAATGGGCCTAAATAACTCATCTATATTTCATTGGTCTAGTTGATGTCATCCAAGTACAATTTGGGCAAAGTTTCATTGAAATTAGTCAAATGGTTTAAAAGGAGATGGTGTTTTAAAACAAGAGGGCCAGAATGGCCCTAAACCGCTCACCTGAATTTTATTGGTCCAGTGGAACCCATCAAAGTAACTTTCATCCACATTTGCTGATGTGGAGATGTTATTCCAAGAATTTAAAGTGGCCCTGTCCACCCATTTTTTACTGAGGCCACTCAAAATAAGCCCCCCCCCCCTACCATGCCCATATTTATGGGCCAATTATCATTTTACAAACTATTTTTGAAAAAGAGTCTCCAAAAGAACATTCTGGTAAAGTTTCATTGAATTTGGCCAAGTGGTTCAGGAGGAGATGTCGTTCAAAGATAGCAGGCTAAAATTAAGCCCCGCCCTGCAACGACCATATTTAAAGGCAAATTAAAAAAATTAAAGAACAATTTTTGAAAAAGAGTCTCCAAAAGAACATTCTGGTAAAGTTTCATTGAAATCAGCCCAGTGGTTCAGGAGGAGATGTCATTCAAAGATTTCATAGTGAAAAATAAGTCCCGCACTGCCACACCTCTTTTTATGGGCCAATCAAATTTTATGAACAATTTTTGAAATGGGTCACCAAAGGAACTTTCTGGTAAAGTTTCATTGAAATCGGCCCAGTGGTTCAGGAGGAGATGTCGTTCAAAGATTTCAAAGTGAAAAATGCCACGCCCTGCCACGACCATATTTACGAGCCAATCAGAATTTAGCCAACAATTTTTAGAGAGGGTCACCCAAGGAACATTCTGGCAAAGTTTCATTGAAATTGGCCCAGTGGTTCAGGAGAAGAAGTTTTTAAGATTATTGAAGACGGACGACGCAAGACGGACATTGACCGAAGGACTCATGACCACCCTAAAAGCTCCCCTTGAGCACAACGTGCTCATGTGAGCTTTTAAATAATTTTACTCATTTGCTTTAAGGTAGTGGACCCATAATATTTCCGCACCATTTCGAAACTCGTGATCATTCACAATATTGACTGAGGTTTCCTTGTAAAAATCATTTGGAAACCTCAGTTAATATTGTTAAAGTTTACTACTCCCCAAACATGGAGTAACTATTACGGGTCCACAACCTTAAAGCAAATGAATAAAATTATTATGATGATGAAACATATCACTGCATTATTTACAATAAAATAATTCATATAGACTGATATTTCACTTTATTAAGATCATGAACAAAAAAGGCCTTGGTTTGTTTTGTTTGTTTGAATGGGGTTTTATGCGGCTTTCAACAATCTTTCAAAAATAAGCCTTTGTGCTGTAGAGAAGGTCCACATTTCCACAACAGTGCTGTAGACAGTATGGAAAGGGTTAAAATATTACTATATTTGAATATATTAAATTCATATATTTCACAAAACTGATATCTAATTGGTTACAATTTGACCCCTGCTGAGATTTGAACTCAGAACTCCTGGGTACCTTGCACCCAGGCATTTTACCTTAAACTACAAGGGTTACTCAAAACCAAATATGAAATAACACTGTTTGTGAATTACATAAATTTAATAAATGCTCTTTGTACATGAGTGTCTAAAATTAATATTTCTTTGAAAATTGAAAATAAAATAAACTCACATTTCAAATTATTGAAAAACACTTGAAGAAAAACCTATGCTCTGCAACAATATCTTCATGGTATTGATATGCACGCTTAAATGAACCCTTTTATTGAAAACAAATTGAGACAAAATGTCTATTTTTGTAACCCAAATTTGCCCTGGTATTAAATTCAGCAAACATAGCCAATGTTTGGCAAGTCGGCAAAGGAATTCAGTCCCAAGGAATTCCACACCCCTGCAAAAAGGCTGCTTCATTTACCAATATTCTTGAGCTCTCTGAGGACATAGGAGCTCCACTATTTCCAGATCTGGATAGTAAAAGCAAACAATGTCAACATTGGAAAACCTATAAATTTAATATCAGATTAATGAATTTTTGTGTAGCAGCTGATATGATGGTCACAGATACATGTTCAAAGTTTCCAAGCAAACACTTTGGTGGAGGCAGAGAAATTACAGATATACATGATAGTTGCATTAAAAACTTAGAGATTTTGGAATACGAAAAAGGTTAAAATTCCACTAAATTAAGTATCAGAGTAACAAATCTTTGTCTTGAGGCTTATATCATGGTCTTGGAAGCATGTGCAATGTTTCAAAGCAATAGATTTAGTAGAAAAAGAGATTTAACACAGTTGCATGTAAAACCTTAACCAAAGTATAACGCCTAAGCCCATGTAACCAAACTAGCCCCCTATTCTATAAAAAGTCAAGCTAAAAAGTACACTATTTTGACCAAATTTGGCATGAAAATTAGAAAATTGGGCTGCAGAAAGAGTGACTTTAACATCTGACCCCATCTAGATCTACCACTGGATCATGGATGACCTGGATTCAGGCTGAACAGACCAAAGGGCAAACAAACTTTAGGTACATGACAATTTCATCGATAAGCCATTAATTTGATATTTTGTAAAAGTTACAATACATGAATCGAGACAACCACATTTAGTCGAATAGACATGATCGAGTGTCCAATTATGTTGAACCTTGCCATTTTTAAATTGAAGATTTATTAGCATGAAGTCAATTTTCAAAGAAAAGACGGTTGAAATACATTTCAACACATCGACCAATCAATTCTAAAAAAATGCCCCTAAAAAAAGCGGTAGGTATTTCCTTTCTAAAAATTTATGTCGGATACTTTTTTGAACTTGAGTGCTTTTCAAGCAAAAACCGATTTTGATTTATAAAATTCAGGGTTGGAGCATGTGTTTTATTTCTTTACTCGAGGATCAAACGATAAAGGGTAGGTTGACTCTTATTTCCATTGTGGTCCCAACTCTTTCAACACATTGAGAGAAAGGGAATGGATTCTAGCCTTTGCTACCCAACAGCTGAGTGGGCCCTGTTTGTAAAGTGTTCTACCCAAATACACTCCCTGCCTCCGACGGGGCTCAAACCCACAACCACTAGGTTACCAGTCGAGCGTGCTAATCACTAGGCTAATGAGCCAGATAGAGAAATTTTGTCTATATTTGACATATATTGACAACATGATTGCATCATGTATTCAGTCATAAACTTGTTAACTTAAGGGGTCACGGGCGTATCTAGGACTTTGAAATTTATACACAATCAGAAGGCGACAACTAAAGAATATATAGGATAAAGGCGATATGAGAACTGTGGCGAAAGATGAATGCTCTCCGTCCGCCTTTTCACGATTTGAGCTTTGGTGAATAATCAAAACACCGTAACTACAGCTTAAATAAGCTGTAGCTTCGATGCTATGATCATTCATCAACGAGATCATTCACAAGAGGATTATTTCTTTCACGCACTTGCGTAAATTGCCTAATGGGAGCTACGCCCTTGGGGGTCCCCTTGATAAGTGATAAACTTCACTTAAGCAACAAATTGAGAAAAGCTCAATTTCGAATAAAAAACATTACTAAAATTAATCTAAATAAAAATAGCTTGAAGGATCAGACAAACCTTTCCTGGTCATGGGAGGGTGGCCGAGTTGTTGATGGTCCGAATAAACATTCGGTCACGATGACTAGTCAATTGTCTGTTTTGCACCTCCGGTGTATGGAAATACCGAAATAGACATGAATACCGAAATAGACCGAAATATACCGAAATAGACCGAAATATACCGAAATACACCTAAAATATACCGAAATAGGAAAAATATTAAGGAAGAAAGGAGATAAATATCTTCTATCTTTGTGATGAAACTTTAATATGATGGCAGTGCCGAGCGCGAAACTGGAATAACTGTAAAAAATTCTTAACAAGTATCCGAAAAAAGTGTATTTCGGTATTCGTTAAGTATGCAGAACGCACCAAGATAGTACATCAAAAATTCGAAAATACCTTAATACAGCCTAAACAGGGGCTAAAAAATGTGTATTTCAGTATTTGATGAAATATGCATATCTCACCTGTTTAGTACATCAACAAATTGAAAATACCGAAATACAGCCGAAACCAGTAATAACAAAGTCTATTTCGGTATTTGTGAAATATGCATATCTCACATGTGTAGTACATCAACAAATTGAAAATACCGAAATACAGCCTAAACCAGTTATAACAATGTCTATTTCGGTATTTGATAATATGCATTTCTCACCTATGTAGTACATCAAGAAGTCGAAAATGCCGAAATAGAGTCTTAACTAGTTATAACAATCTGTATTTCGGTATTTGATGAAATATGCATATCTCATTTGTGTAGTACATCAAAAAATTGAAAATATTGAAATACAGTCTTAACCAGTTTTAACAATGTGTATTTCGGTACTTGATAAAATATCCATATCTCACTTGTGTAGTACATCAAGATTCGAAAATACCGAAAATCAGTCATAACTAGTTATAACAATGTCTATTTCGGTATTTGATGAAATATGCATATCTAACCAATTTAGTACATCAAGGTTTCGAAAATACAGAAATACAGTCCAAACCAGTAATAACAATGTCTATTTCGGTATTCGATGAAATATGCATATCTCACCTATGTAGTACATCAAGAAATGGAAAATACCGAAATACAGCCTAAACCAGTTATAGCAATGTGTATTTCGGTATTTGATGAAATTTGCATATCTCACCTGTGTAGTACATGAAGTTGCAAATGCCGAAATACAGTCTAAAACAGTTATAACAATGTCTATTTCGGTATTTGATTAGATATACATATCTCACCTGTGCAGTACAACAAGTTGCAAATGCCGAAATACAGTCTAAAACAGTTATAACAATTTCGGTATTTGATGAAATATGCATATCTCACCTGTGTTGTACATCAAGAAATTGAAAATATCGAAATACAGCGTAACCAGTTATAACATTGTATATTTCGGTACTTGATGAAATATCCATATCTCACCTGTGTAGTACATCAAGAATTCGAAAATACGGAAATACAGTCTTAACAAGTTATGAAAATGTGTATTTTGGTATTTGATTAAATAATCATATCTCACCTGTGCAGTACATCACGTTGAAAATGCCGATATACAGTCTAAACCAGTTATAACCATGTCTTTTTTGCTATTTGATGAAATATGCATATCTCACCTGTGTAGTACATCAAGAAGTGGAAAAAAACGAAATACAGTCTTAACCAGTTTTCACTATGTGTATTTCGGTATTTGATGAAATATGCATATCTCACCTGTGCTGTACATCAAGAATTCCAAAATACGGAATTACATGCTAAACCAGTTATAACAATGTGTATTTCGGTATTTGTTGAAATATGCTTATCTCACCTGTGTAGTATATCAAGAATTCGAAAATACCGAAATACAGGCTTCACCAGTTATTGAAATGTTTATTTCGGTATTTGTTGAAACATCTATATCTCACCTGTGTGGTACATCGAGAGGTCGAAAATACTGAAATACAGTCTTAACCAGTTATATCAATGTGTAATTCGGTATTTGATGATATATGCATATCTAACCTGTTTAGTACATCTAGAAACCGAAATACAGAAATTCAGTCTTTACCCGTTCTTACAGTGTCTATTTCGGTGTTGATGAAATATGCATATCTCACCTGTGTAGTACATCAAGAGGTCGAAAATACAGATATACAGTCTTAACCAGTTATAACAATGTCTATTTCGGTATTTGATGAATTATGCATATCTCACCTATATAATGACCGTCGAAACAATTCCCCGAGGTAGGTACACCTTTCGCCGCAAAATAAATGAAAATTGTCTTTACTTAATTATTCTAAGAAAATCCGACAATATTTGAGGACTGAATCGTTCAAACGAGAATGATGCAGACTAAGCTGATAGCAGAATTTATTTTACTAAACAAAACATGTGAAATGTTAATATGTTCAATACACAAACACCTATCCATTATGTGTGCCTTACTGTCGAAACCCTAGGTGACTGTCATCGGCCTCTTCATCAATATACCTACGCGTATTGTGTGACATTAGTGAATACACAGTTTATCGAGGGTGCCATATTGGCATCAGGTAACCAAAACGTATCTGCAACAGCACTTGAATGCATCAATATTACTAAATAAGCTTTTACATATTCATTTTTTAACCATTTTTTCTGTAAAAAACGTGAACTATGTGAGCGTCATTTGTGTTGTTTTTTCCATCAAGGGGGGGGGGGGGGGGGGGAAATGAAAATCGCCCATCATTATCAAAATGAACACATTGGGAGCAAATATTTAAATACATGCATCATTATTGTCAAAATGGTATCAACCTTTAGATACCCAATTACCGAATCCGCCTTTTTCCAATTTCCTTGATTTAAATTGATTTAAGGTGGAAGACGACAATAGCGTTGTTTTGACATAAGTGCACATATATTGGTATCTATGTAAACGTTGTGTTAGCGCGATCTAAACGATGTATGTTTATTTAATGGTTAGAATTCATAATTTACGTTACCATGACGTCGTTATGGAATTTGCGCGTTTTTTTTTTTCAAAAATGACCCTTCGCTTTCTTTAACGCTTACCCTGATCGTATTTAAGGTGATTCAATTTCATGAGATACACCAAAATGAAGTTGAATGAATTGGGAACATTGGCGTGTAATTACAACATTGTTATATTTAAAGAAAGATACTCGAGATTGAAACAAAGTCAAGATATTTTTTGTCCAGCTTTCTTTTCATATGCTCGCATCTTTTAGTAACGTTTTACCGCACGAAATTTCTACAATTGGGGATCAAAGTGTATTACCCTTACGTCGAAAGTTGGGAGAAAAAGACAAACGAGGTACCTCGAAAAATTCGCTAAAATCTTTCGATAGACTTCACAAAAAGTATTTGATTGATTTATTTACATAGAAAAAATAAAAATCCAGATTCCTCGTTTTTTATAAACATGCATTGAGGTTTTCCCATTTTATTTGAAATGTTATCACTGCACCCTGAAATAGTCTTTGAACGTGCTAATTAATGGTAACGTCATAACGTCGAGCTTGTGAGATAAACTTACAAAAATCAATTTTCATTTATTGCGACGTCGACGTAAAACTTAGTGAAGTCACCGATAAGCAACACGTGTGCTAGGTAAATTCATGTATATCGCGAAGTTCTCGGTGTATTTGAATGGAATTTTGAGGGGCCTTTTTAAAACGTCTGTGATTTTTTATCTTTATATTCTAATAGTTCGCAATTGAATTTAAATTAACATAGGAATATATTAGATGTAATTTAAACCACAATGTCATAGTATCAACGTCAAAATGACAAACATCAAATCCGGATTAGACAAAGCTCAGCACGGTGAAAGTTTTTAAAACTTTTCTCGTTTATTGAACTAAAATTGTAGAAAACAAAAAAAAAAAAAAAAAAAAAAAAAAATGAAAAAAAAAACCTATCATCGGGCCAATTTCATAAAAAATTGTTAGAAGTGAGATTTTTGGAACAGTAAAAAATGTGAATATTGATTTCAAGCAACTCATATATCTATATATTTAGTTACAAAAGTTTTAATATGGCATTTGCGTTTTGACCATTCATTAAGCTTCATTTTGGTACAATTTTCGGAACAAAAACGTCTTGTATCAAATCGCACGGCGCATTTAAATGGGGGAAGGGTAGTTTGTAGAAAGCGCGCCAAATCGTCATTTTTACACAGTAACGTAATTTCCAAATTAAAAAAAAGGAAAAAAAATACGCCGTTGAGATCAAAATCACTCGGAGTTTATATATATACCAAAATTTTTCCACCTATCTCAAAAAATCGCTATTGTACTCTTTCATCTCTGAAAATCTTGGTTAAAACTGATTTTAAAATTACCCGCTTTCATATGTCGGTCAATAAATGGAGTTCATAACGTAGGGTTGACGTTATCAGGGGACCAGCCCCTTTTTAAGGCACAAAATTTAACCGATCAACCGATTTTATCCCGAAATCGCCAATTGCTTCGTAAAAAGACGCAGGAGGTTGTGTTTTGATTAATATGCAGGTATAAGTATATAAATACAATAAGGTGTAACGTTTTAAATGTTAATGCCTTCTGCGTTGCTGTTTTCGAGTACAGTTACCGAAAACAATGACCTTTTTTCTCAAAAAAATTGTCCGATGACCTATGCTGAAATCAAGATATGTTGCTGTCAAACAATTCGGGTTGGAATTTTTGTAAAATTAGATTCCGCGAGGATATAGCAAATTAAAGTATATTACAACGTTCCGTCAAATGAACACAAATGTTGTCTTTTTAAACAGATGGAAAATTAAGTATTTTTCTTTCATTTTGCTTAAAATCAAATACTAGTATAGATTTGATACCCCTGAAGCCTATATTTTACAATAAACCTTAATTTCAAATATTTTAGAATACGTTATCACACGAAGAATGACATCTAATTAGAAAAGGAACGATGATTTTTGTGCGATGTCGAATACGACCAAAAATGATGCAACAACTTCAGAAAATCGACATAATATTTTATTTTGCAAATGTAAAGCATATTCATTTCGCTACAAAATAACAAAAAATAAGCATAGGTCATCGGACAATATCTTGATTTTTTTTTTAATCTCTTTACAAAAATGAAGAAACGAAAGAAACGTTAAATCCTAAAAATCGCGAAGTAGAAAGTGTTTCAGACCTCTTTTCGAGGTTGAAAGTGCACAGATATCATCTCGCGCGTTCTTGGACTTTCTAAATAAGACTTTTTTCGTAAAAAATCGGCCAATCAATTCAGAAAATATTTGCAAATACTGATTTTGGCGGTTCGAAAAGAAATTGGTCCAGTCGTGACGTCACGACGACAAATGAACGAGCATAAAACCCTTTTTATTGCGTGTTAACCATGTTATCTGTCCGCAGTTACCTTAAGGTCATCTGTCAGCCCGATTAGCTCAGTTGGTAGGGCACCGACCTTCAAAACCATTGAAATTGAAATGCGACCGCGTGGGTTCGGTTCCCGGGCTGGCAACCAACAAACTAATTATCATTATTATTATCTTTTATTTCCGCCATGTAGGCGAGCAATATTACAAAAAACACACAAGATGAAAAACATAAATGTGAAGAAAAAGCAATAAACATGTAACAACACAATGGAAAAAGTGACATTATGGTACAAAGTGACAACAATGAAATATATAACCCTTTTTCATACGTTCATTGATTTCATGACAAATTAAACCGTGTATTAAGTGGTGAAAAATAATGAAAGAAATTGCTAGAAATGACTCACTTGAATTTAGGGCTTGGACTAGAATGTCGTCTGAGAAAGGGTTAAATATTTCTTATCTTCATAGATGCTTGTTGTATTTAAGGCGAAATCACTCGCGCACGCACAAACACATATATATGTGAGTTTACGATTACAAAGAGAGGGATAACCATAGAAAGGTCTTAATTTACTTAATATACAATTCTTTTCCAATACAGGACTTATAAATTGATACCTTATGCTTGCTAAAAGCTTATTGTAACAAGAGTTGTCCGCCGACAACGTAGCTCGCCCAAACAGCTGCTTGTCACAAACAGCGCTTGACCGAAGACCGAAGTTCAAAGTGGTTTCTTTCAATGTTAAAGTCCATGATCTAATATATATCTCTTTGAGTAGTAATTAAGAAATATAAAAACTTCTTTGTTTTAATTGCATGTATAAGGTTAGGGTAAAGTGAAAGCCTACAAGCAGATGATGTTACCAATGGAATTTCTTTGTATCAAACATGAAGTTTTTCTTTAAAATCTTTCTAAGTCCACAAAAGGTCAAGATCAAGGTCAAATTGAAAAGGACCTTGGTCTCTGTAGAAGCCTATCACCTAGTGAGTATATGTATGAAGTAATAATGTTCCTGAGTAAAGCATTTAGAAAATATAAGCAAGGTTAAATTTTTGGTTAATTTTTTTCAGTTTAAGTTTTTCTAAGTCCATAAAAGGTCAACATCAAGGTCAAATTGTCAAGGCCCTTGGTTTCTGGTGAAAGCCTTTCAACTGGTGACTATGTATACGAAGTAGTGATGTCCCTAGGTTAAAGCATTCAGAAAATATAAGCAAGGTTAAAGTTTTTGGTAAAAGAATTTCGGTTAAAGTATTTCTAAGTTCATAAAAGGTCAAGGTCAAATTATCAAGGACCTTGATCTCTCACAAAAGCCTATCACCCAATGAGTATGTATATGAAGTAATGATGTCCCTAGGTTAAAGCATTCAGAAAATAATTAGCAAGGTTAAAGTTTTTGGTTAAAGTTTTCAGTTAAAGTTTTTCTAAGTCCACAAATGGTAAAGGTCAAGGTCAAATTGTGAAGGACCTTGGTCTCTGGTGAAAGCCTATCACCTGGTGAGTATATATATGAAGCTATAATGTCCCTAGGTAAGAGCATTAAAAAAATATATACAAGGTTAAAGTTTTTGGTTGAAGTTTTTTGGTTAAAGTTTTTCTAAGTCCACAAAGGGTCAAGGTCGAGGTCAAATTGTCAAGGACCTTTGTCTATGGTGAAAGCCTATCACCTAATGAGTGTGCATATGAAGTAAGAATGTCTCTAGTTTAAAGCTTACAGAAAATATAAGCAAGGTTAAAGTTTTTTTGGTTAAAGTTTTTGGTTAAAGTTTTTGGTTAAAGTTTTTATTGAAAGGGTCAAGGTCACAGTCTAAAGGTCATTTCGACATGGATGTTGGTCTCAAATGAAAGCCTATGCCCTAATGAGTGTTTCTGTAAAAAATAAAGCCTCTAGGATAAATATTGATAGAAATAAAAAAAACTTTAACCTAATGCGGACGCCGACACCGACGCTGACGCCGACGCCGACGCCGACATCCGAGGGTATGACAATAGCTCTTCCGAGACTTTCGTCCCGGGCGAGCTAAAAATCGTTACAGTATTAATCGCTTTTCAGCTATCGGTACACAACCATAACCTGACAAAAAAAAACGTAGTTATAATAAACAACAACATTAATGCTAAGATGTTTGCAATAATTATGTAATAGATGAGTTATAGATATACCAAAGTTTACTTAAAATGGGGAGAACAAAAAATAATAAATTTTCAGACTGCAAATCATTCACTTCTGCAACATTTTCAAACCCTGATACAAGGGCAATTATTTTCAAGGGCACAGCCTACTGAAAACTGTCACCCCTAAATTAAAGTGTATAAAATTATATAAGTAACTTCTTTTATTGGCTGTAATATCACATTCAAAAATGATATGTTCACACAGTGGTATATTTATCACTTTAGTACATTTTGCGTAATTATTCGAAAAATGATCACTAAAACATTTGGCAATTATTTTAACCCCGTTGAAACGGTGCTTTGAAAAGGAAGGAACTTGACGACTTATCTTCCAAAGGTTTGATGCGTTACTTAATTTTGGTTTAAAGTATAGAAAATCTTTAATAGATTGATCTTGTTCCAATCTACTTTTCCATGAGGTAAAAACTAAATTATCGACTGCATTACGCGAAAGGGTTTTCCAGTGATTTTTTGATGGAAAATGTCTAGAATTAATATAATCAATGAGGTAATTTTCCAAAGAATATTTTCTAAGAATTTGAACAATGTTTGGAATAAAACCAGATTGCACAGTGCCTTTTCCAGTGTAAAAGGATACCAGTCTATAATTAAATAGGAGCTTAGATAAGTGACCGGGTGACTAGTCTACATAATTGTTCAAGAAATAACAACTTATAATATTCTATTTCGAAAATAATGGGCTTAGCGCCAATAAGGCTTAAACAAATGTCAGTACGGGTATAGGTTGGAAGATTTTGAATATATTTAAAGCAAAATCTATGTGCTTTTTCTAAATTCAAAATTTGAGAATTATTCAAATCTAATAAAAACTCACAGCCATAAAGAGCTCTAGGAAGGACTATGGATTTATAAATTTGAATGAAGTTAACGGATGCAAACCATTCTCATGCAATCCTATGTTTAGAAGACTAAGTAAATTACCTCGAAGTTAATTGCAGATTTCATCTACATGGAAGTTACTTTTCATGGCTTTGTAAACATTAATACCAAGATGGGTATAACATTCAATTTCATTTATTTCACTATTTCCGAGAAACCACGCTCTATTAATCACATTATTTTTAGGTTCATTAAGCACCATTACTGCACACTTTGAAGCATTATACATGGCCAGTTAGACCCCTTTACACCGAGCACGTTGAAGAACCATGGCGGATCTCAGCAGTAGTTTCGTCATGTATCCGTGCACTATTCCCCGTAACAACTAACCTTCTGCTGCAGGTGTCGCTCATATGGGCATGTGCTACGGTAGCGACGATAAATAAAGGGAAATCATGATTTTTTTACCATAGATAAAGAGGAAGAAGTTAAAGTGAGTGATCAAAGCTCAATTCTGTCGATGTAGGTAAAGAAAGGTTGAACCTTCACCACTTACTCAAACTTTTGCAACTATACAAGCACGAGTTATATTAAATGTACATTAACACATTGAAAGCAATGCATTTGCGGTTCCAGAGGAGGTTTGGAGGTTTAAACGGACCCCTCTGTATCCAAAACTATTTCACTGTATTGGAAATTCAATCAAAATTTTGCAATACAAGAAATACGACACTTTTTTGTAGAGTTCGAATCACGGTGACTTGCAATTCTGCAAGTTAGAAATATCTGATTTACACATTAGAGCAATAATTCCGACAGTGCCCCTATCTAAATAGATAGGGATACTATTGGACTTATTAATCAAATTCCACAGGTCGACATCGAACCTCCTTTGTAGAAAACCAGGGTCCGCCACTGTAATCCATGAGTTCTTAATTTAAAAAATGCTTGAATCCGCGTAAATAATAGTACGAAGGATAGGATCATTGAGAATTTCGCAAAAATATACTTATTCAACCAAAATTATGTTTCATGTTTGTAAAACAAAACGTGTATTGAGCGAACATTTTCTTTAACGACCACTTTTTATTTGCCCCGTTCGTGGACGCTTTATACAAGGTTCATGCAATTCTTTTTAGTCTTCTAATATAACCAAGATTTCATTATAAGATCTAATGAAATTTGTACCGGTTCCAATCAATAGATTTTCAGGGTCTATGTTGCTTAATAAATACAATTAAGGTGGAAGAGGATAAGAAGAGGCCCTTATGGAGACCAGTCCTTTACGATTAAAACTGCGCGTATAAGCTCACATGAGCACGAAGTGCTCAAAGTGAGCTAATGTGGTTAGGTGGATGTCCATCGAATAGTCGAGCTTAAATTTATTGAGATCAGATAAAAAGATGTCTTTTATAAAGATCATTTCTCTGTACGATATAAAGTGACAACTTTGAAAATCATTTTCTCAAAATTTAACTCTTGGATATCAATCAAACTTCACTGGAATGGGCATTTGATGACCCATTATCAGTCTGAATAAAATTGTTGTGATTGGACCAAAAATATGTCTTTACAGTTAAGGACATTGGGATGTTGACACGATGAATGGTTTTTGAACGAAATTGAATTAGTTGGTGAAGCGAGTTTTGAGTAAAATTAAAGGAAGGTAATCCAATATTGCTAATTTTGTTCAAGACGATCAAAATTAGCGATATTAACCCCCCCCCACACACACACACACACACCTTGAATTAAAGATATGCATTTTTTCTGTTTGTTTGTCTTCGTAGACCAGGCACATTAAAAGCCAATAAAATTGTAGAATAACTTGATCTATTTAAATCAAATATTGATCGAAATGAACGATTTCGAAATGTTATCTTATGGTTTCGGAGCGTTTTTTATCGTGTTTTGGAAGGAATGAATGGATCGCTGAGTTAGTGATATTAATGATTTTGATCGCATTGAGTGTCAAATTCAAGATGTTTTTTAACTGTAATGTGCGAAAATGAATTAGTAATTCATCAGATAAGATTTTTTTCTTTGCATAAATGTTTCAGCATGTGACACTTATTTACTATTCGTTCACTTAAGTTCTCGCACCATCATATCAGTAGATCCAACCCCGTGAACGAATCAGCTGCTCAAGTAGCTCTAATTATCAGTAGTCAAAAGCACGCTTTATAAAAGCATTGCGCTCACGGCTATCTAAATGAACGTGCAACACTGAAAATTGCAATAAGTGGTAAAATACCATACATAAATGTACATAAGTATACATTCCATTGAAAGTAAAATAGAAATATTTGGTTTTAGATAATTTTTCACTAGATAAATCAAATCCTTCAAAAGTACAATCTATTAAACTGAATTCAAATGATAAATATTCTGAGGAAACTTGAACGCATTTCACCGCTGGGTTTCCAAAACCTCGTCGACTGTATATGAAAGCTAGAAAATGTGAAGAAATACAAAAATTGTAGTGACGTCGCGCACGGTATTGCCGCACTATTCAATGAAACGCCCCCCCCCCCCCCCCCCCCCCCCTGTGTTTTAAAACTCATCATTTCAAGACTCCTTACTCTCACCATTCTTAAGGCTTATACCAAAATAACGCTTAAACCATGGCCAATTTATATATCACACTTTTATTGCAAACTGTTTTAGTATGATTTGGTTAAAAGATTTTTAACATTTGTAACATGTAATATGAAAGCCTCACCGAAAGATAAACCTCTCATATTTTGTACAGTTTGATAATGTTTAAACTGCTTAAAAATACATCAATTTTGAACTGGTGTGGCATCCAACCATTGTACCAACGGAGATCGAATTTTAACAACAAATAAGAAAAATACTGTGTTATGTGTAACAAAAATTAAAGCGTAACATCAAACTTTAAGACGCAGAAAAAGTGGCGATTTTCTTTTATATTTTCATAAAAAATTGTTATTGAAAATATTATTTTTCTGTTTTTCTTAAATATGTGAATAAATATCATTTTGAGTTTTAAACGGAAAATTAATAAGCTGAAAATCGTGTGGAACGAAATCTTTTGAGGCTGTTATAAAACTGTTTTTTCTATTTTTAAAACTCTAAAAAGTGGCGGTTCCTTTTATCATACGAGAATTTAAATAAAGTTCGGAAATATTATTTTTCTCTTGATAATCATATTAAAATTTCAAGGAAAACTATTTATAAATATAAGAGACATTGATAATAGTTCGTGTGGAACGATTCCTGAAAAAAGCTCATTTTCTTACAGTGACGGTATGTTTGATTCGTTGAATTAAACACCGACGTGCCTTCAGACGAAGACAGAGTTGATAAAACCGCAAAGTAAGAAAAAGAAAAAAAGGCGGAACACCATGCAAGAAGAAAAACTGCCTGGAAAAGGGGTATAAGAGTAGGTGGCGGGAGGGAATAACAAGAAATAAGCAAGATGGTAAAAATGGCCTGAAATCGCTCATCTTGATTGAATACAAATGTAGCGATATTTAGTGTTTTAAAAAATCGTGAAGACTTGTTTTCTCTGTCTGTATCTCGATGTTCTTTAGATCCAAGAATAGTGAGTTCTAAGCAAGCTCAGCAAAATGTTACAACTTTTTTTTTCAAATATTCCAAAAATTATGGCGGGATGCGTCATTTTCCTTCTACAATTAGGCGAGAAATGATGACATCACTTTATACGAACAAACTGTTGTTGGTTCCAATTGATCGTTGCAATAACAATCGGGTAAGAATTTACAATTTGAGCTCTTAACAAACTTCCCTCTGCATTAAAACTTAAATTATGTTTTAAAAAAGCGTCCAATCAAATACATCTTCAGATTTTGAATGAAAATAAGGCTTACTTTACAGACGGCTAAGCGGCCATCCAATAATCGCATGTCAACACATGTACACGAAGTTGAAAATCATGAGACATTTTTCATTCCGCACTAGGGAATAGGTGTGAGTTTTTTTATGTCTTAATAAAGGTTACTATATATTCTGGCATTCCTTGCGCTGCAGAGAGAATGAGGAATAAAACAGTTATGGTGACCTTATTTTCGATAAAAAACTAGGCGCTACATTATCAACGTTCGCTATTTTGACGTTACATTTTTGTGCCGCATTACCGTGCGCGACGTCAGTGTGAATTAACTTTCCCTAATTTCGGTATCCCGTTAGGATCGGCCCTGCCATGCGAAAATCATCGATGACATGTGTCTTTTAATATATTGATAATTGACAATTTCATAAATCACAAACTACATTTCGGGGGGGATACTTATTTTAAGATTGTTTGTATTCGCGTATGCCTGTTCGTATGTCAAAATATTAATGGAAGAAAGAAATCTACTGTCACATATTTGAATTTGGAGATACTTTTTCAGGCTCGGGAACATGAACATAAAAAATAATCTATATTCTTTATATTCTATATTGGAAGCACAGTTACTAACATCGTAAGATTTACAAGATGAATGATTTTGGTTTTAATTTGACTGTGATAATGCAGTTTTGAATGATTTTCAAAGGACGTAAAACAACGGGTTTTTTTTACCTTCCTTCTATAAATAATCTGGGTTATTTTCTTTTTTTCTTTTTTCTCTCTCTCTCTCTTTGTCTTCACCGACAGATAAGAACTTTATTACAATCAACACTTGCCAAATGCATTTATTTGACCAATTTTATTTAACTGTTGATCATTTTGATTGATTTTTTTAACAATTTTGGAGCGTTTTTGAGTGATGGAAGAAAGTGTTTCGAATGAATTGTTGGAGCGCTGAATGAATTGTTTTGATCGGAATGGTTGTCAATTTCTCGATGTTATACACTGTAACCGTAATTGAACCATCAAAAACATAGCTGAAGACGCTTCGTCGCATTGATTTCCACATTTTGCCCTCCAACCGATTCCAAACAGTATACGCATTGAAAAAAAATCGAGAACAAATGTGAAAATACCCATCTTATTCTGTTTCTTGTGAATAAATTATCTGCACAAAAGAAATAATAATGATAAAAAGAATGTTGCCAGCAAACCATTGTCAACAAAATTGGTTATAATTTTTTTCCAACATACAACAGTCACATATCTCTATACTGATGTTCCGTCACGCTATGATGGACTATCTGGAGACTCCTTCAATTGAATAGTCAAACATCGTTTCCAACCGGGGCCAAAAATTTTCGAATAATTTTCGTCACAGCAAGACGTTGTTTAAGATCGATACTGTGTGCACCTCCAGTTAGTCATTTTTTCATGTATTTACTAATCTCCATGGTATATTGATATTTCTGTTGATATCAAATAAACCTAACTTCCAAATACTTTTGTGATAATTCAATGTTTGATTTTTCAGTGATTATTTGTTAACATCTGTGATATTCTATTGTTTTAATATATACATGTATATGCATGTTATTACAACATTTTACACTTATGCTTGAAACTACAAGAACATTATATTGGCTTCATTATTAGACTAATTATTATTACATAGTGTTGTGTTCTCTTTTAGCCCTTAATATGTTTCAGTTTAGTCAAAACAAAGATGGTTTACTTTGTGCCATGGAATCAAAATGCATCCTTTAAACCAATGTTTCGTATTAAAGCCTCTAGGTTCGGAGAATGATAATTTCTCAAGCATCGGAATTGCATCCACGCATATGAACTGTTAATAATCTTTCACCGATTGGTTGTCTTTGCTGTCATTTCAAACGTTTTCCGGCGCTTCGTCATGTCAAGACAATCATAGAGTGAAACTATTTGGAATTTAATTCCACAATTCATTCAGTCGATGCAGTTGTGCGCTTGAACCAAAGTTAGCATATAAAAGTTATATAACAAAGAGAAAATGACTATCCTGTATCCTTAAGGCCTATACGATTTCAGAATATCTCACTTATTCGTTCATCTTATACAGGAAGATGGAATATTTTTACGCTTATGTTTGCATTCAAAGTCTCCTTTTACCAAAAAGTTGACATAATTGGATAAAACCGAAAGCCGGTTTTTTCAACCTATATCAGACAACTGGCCCTACTTTTAAGAAGTTGAAAACTGCAATTTTTAGGGTTTCGGCTATTCCCCCCCCCCCTTTTTTTCTTTTTTTTTTTTTTAGAAATGTTGATTTATGGAGAAGTCATTGCGAACAATGAAGAAATGAAATGAGGGTAATGTGTTTTATTATCGAAAAGGGGAGGGGGGGGGGGGGTAATAGATTATCGCTCGATTTACCCAAATTGGAAGAAACGAGTGAGATTCTATTACATTTAACAACATCGTGAGTTGGACAAGGTGATTGATTTTGGAATGAAATTGAATGAGTGAAATTAACGGGAGGTAATCCAATGTCGCCACTTTTGTTCCAGAGGAACAAAATTAGAGATATTTATAACCCTCCTTTCAAAAAATATGCATATACATTCTATTAATAGTTTTCCTATTTTTCAAGAACCAATCAGACTAAAGATAGATACAGTTTCAAGTAATTAAGTGAAATCGAGATGTGTTCTAGCTATATTTATTTTGAATTTAGCGGTTGATCTTACCTTTAGTCATTTTTGAGCGTTTGTGAATGGTTTGAGTGTTAGGAATGAATTAATGGGGCGCTGAGTGAGCGGTTAAGAATAATTTTGATCGAGTCGGATGGCGTTTTCAACATTTTCATTACTGTTTCGCTTGTTATCTTTGTCATTTAATGAGCATTTGATCAGCTTTAATTCTATACCCAGTTCCATAAGAAATTGTGCACTTTTACCTTTTGCACTTCTCTTGATTTTTACAAGATTGGAGGAAAATTATGTTATAATTTTGATACCATACTTTAGTCAAGACCTTTTGGAATTAAAATTCAAATCAGCTTTTGATAAAGTATTGCATGCCGCTTACGCGCAGGCAGAACTTACATTGTTGAGATGTGACCGACATACATCTTTTTCTTTGGTAAGGGCTTTGTGTTGATGTTGCATTATTGAGTTTAAGAAGCCGTTTTAAGACATTGCCAAACAAATTTTTAATTTTTATGTAGACGTTATGTGTACGTCAACGTTAAACATTGCCATGATGTTAGGCCAGAAGCTTGTTCTTGAATGGTGCTTTGGCGCTCTAAGACATCTCGATTTACTTATGTACAACCTTACAAAATGATGACCTCGATTTCTATTGGAACATGAATATTCAATCAATTTTAATGACGTTCTAAATCTGACAAGGTTCGATTTTGTTCAACGACGTTTATTGGACGTCAAACCACGCTTCAGGATCATGCATAGTTGTATTGAAGATGTGATTTTATGCTTAGGAAAGCCGCATGGATTCAACTGATTGCATTTTCACTTCAATTATTCTTCTAACGCGTGATCCACATGCGAAACATGCAAAATCAAATGTCTCAAATGTAGCAGAAAAAATTTGCTCATCGCGCGATTTTTGTTTTCAAGTAATGTTATATACTCTTAGGGATAGTCATACGACGTTTCGTGACGATAGATTGTATAATTTCAGAGATATTCAAAATTCAAAAGTGCACACTTTTAGAACTAAATATATATTCCATCAATCATCTTTTGCTCCACTGGAGCTAATGTCGTGGCGGGTTGTCTGCCGTTAGTCCGCGCGTCCGTGCGTTAGCTATTTATATAAACATTTGAACTCTCCCGCTGAACTACTGAGTAGAATTTCACAGAATTTCACAGGAATGATCCTTTTGGGCAGCTCTCTCAGATACCTTCCAGAAATCCTGAGCGGGTTGATAACTTTGTCGAATACCGAAGTACACATTTTCAGAACTGGCTTTTAAAGTTTTATTTTTATATTTTCGACTTTTTGGATTGAACTGTTCATGTGCGTTCTGCATATTGCATCAAATACCGAAATACACATTTTTATCACAGGTAAAGACTGTATTTCGTTAGTTTCGACCTCATACATTACTCCAAGGTGAGAAATGAATCAAAACCGAAAATTTAATAATTGGCACTTTTTTTGCCTTAATTTTTATATTTCTAACAGCTTGATGTACTGCAAAGGTGAAATATGCTTATTTCATCAAATACCGAAATACACATTTTTATCAATTGTCTAAACTGTTATTCGGTATCTTCGACCTTTAAATGCACATAAAAGGTGAGATAACTGCACGTTTCATCAAACACCGAAATACACATAGTTATAACTAGTTTAGTCTGTATTTCGTTATGTTCGACCTCTTGATTAACTATACTGGTAGAATAGATAATTAGACAGATGATTTTAACGAATACCGAAAAACACACTTCATAACTGGTTTAAGTTGTATTTTTGATGTACCGTTCAGGTGCGTTCTGTATATTTCATCAAATACCGAAATACACTTTTTTTTTAATCACAAGTGTAGACTGTATTTCGTTATTTTCGACCTCATACCTTACTGTAAAGGTAAGAAGTGTTGGTTCATCAAAAACCGGAAAATTATTTTTGGCGTTTGTTTTGTCTAAGTTTTCATATTTTTGACAGCCTGTTGTACTGCAAAGGTGATATATGCGTGTTTCATCAAATACCGTAACATATATATTTCATATAAATATGACTTGTTTGAACTGCATTTCGGTATCTTCGTCCTTTGAATGCATTGAGATATCTACATACATGTATATCATCAAATACCGAAATACACTTGGTTATAACTAGTTTAGTCTGTATTTCGTTATGTTCGACCTCTTGGTGAACTATACTGGTATAATAGATATGCTAGATAATTTGATTATAAGTTAGATAATTTCATCGAATATCGTATTACACATTATTTTGACTTTTTGACTTTTTCGACTTTTTGATGTACCGTTCAGGTGCGTTCTGAATATTTCATCAAATACCGAAATACACATTTTTAGAACTAGTTTAGGCTGTATTTCGGTATTTTCGGTCTTAACTTGCGCTATACATGTGAGTAATGTATGTTTCATCAAATACCGACATACATAATAGTTCAGGCAGTATTTCGGTATTTCCGACCTCTACACAAGCGAGATGCATATTTAATCGAATGTCCAAATACACCCTATTCCCTTACTTGGGCTGTATTTCGGTTATTTCCATGTCTTGATAAATCAGTACATGTATTATTTGCATGATTCTCCAAATTTCGAGATAGACATATTTTATCAATTATTATGACTCTTTTTCGGTATTTTCTCCTTCTTGGTGTATTACATAGGAGAGATGTGCATTTTTCATCAAAAACCGAAATACATTTATCACTAGGTTAGTGTTTATTTCGGTATTTGTGTCTAGACTCGTCCCACTGTCGGCTATCCCACAATAGACTGTGTATTCACTATTGTCACACATTACACGTATATTTATATTGACACAGGTGCGGGTGACTGTCAACTAGGACAGTAAGGCACACATAATGGATAGGTGTTTGTGTATTGAACATATTAACATATCAAGTGTTTTGTTTAGTAAAATAAATCTTGATACCGGCTTATTTTTTATAATTCTCGTTTGCACGATTAAGTCCTCAAATATTGTCGGATTCTATTAGAATAATTAAGAAAAGACATTTTTCATTTATTTTGCGGCGAAAGGTGTACCTACCTCGGGGAATTGTTTCATATTGCGATTTTTGTCTCAATGGTCATTATATCAGACGGATATAATTACCATATAAGACAGATATCGGATGATGAAACAATAGGCCGTGGTATCTGCCAATGACACGTGTTGCTTTAAACACTAATGTATAACATTTTATCCGAACCACCAGCTGCCCATCAGACTAACGTTCTAAGTACCTATGAATCGACTTTTGCTGGGAGACAAATAACTCACGTCACAATAACTTTTGGTAATGTTAGTTCTGCAATGTTTCGGAAGTAATAAACTGTAACAGTCTTAACCGAGGCTTTTCTAATGATAACATTAGAAAAACTTCAATCAACTTTGTGAAATATTGTGAGTTTTGAAATCTTACGGAACAATTACGATTCCAGTCCCTTTTATAACTTTTTAATAACTTTAGTAACCGAAATAGACATTGTTTAAACTGGTTTTGACTGTATTTCGGTATTTTCGACTTCTTGATGTACCACACAGGTGAGATATGGATATTTCATCAAATACCGAAACACACATTGTTATAACTGGTTTAGCATGTAATTCCGTATTTTCGACCTCTTGATGTACTACACAGGTGAGATATGGATACTTCATCAACACCGAAAAAGACATTGTTATAGCTAGTTAAGACTGTATGTCGGTATTTTCTACTTCTTGATGAACTTCACAGGTGAGAAATGGATGTTTCATCAAATACCGAAATAGACATTGTTATAACTGGTTAAGGGTGTATTTCGGTATTTTTAACTTCTTGGTGTACTACACAGGAGAGATATGCATATTTCATCAAATACCGAAATACACATTGTTATAACTTGTTTAGGCTGTATTTTTGCATTTTCAACTGCTTGATATACTACACAGGTGAAGACTGTATGTCGGTATTTTCGACCTCTTGATGTACTTCACAGGTGAGATGTGCATATTTCATCAAATACCGAAATAGACATTGTTATTACTAGTTATGACTGTATGTCAGTATTTTCAACTACTTGATGTACTACACAGGTGAGAAATGGATGTCTCATCAAATACCGAAATACACATTGCTATAACTGGTCTAGGCTGTATTTCGATATTTTCCACTTCTTGATGTACTACACAGGTGAGATATGGATATTTCATCAAAAAACGAAATACACATTGTTAAAACTGTTTTAGAATGTTATTCCGTATTTTCGAATTCTTGATGTACTACACAGGTAAGATATGCATATTTCATCAAATACCGAAATACACATTGTTATAACTGGTTAAGACTGTATTTCGGTATTTTCCACTTCTTGATGTACTACACAGGTGAGATATGCATATTTCATCAAATACCGAAATAGACTTTGTTATAACTGGTTTGGACTGTATTTCGGCATTTTCGACCAATTTTCATGTACTAAACATGTTAGATATGCATATTTTATCAAATACCTAAATAGACATTGTTATAACTAGTTAAGACTCTATTTCGGCATTTTCGACTTCTTGGTGTACTACATAGGTGAGAAATGCATATTATCAAATACCGAAAAAGACATTGTTATAACTGGTTAAGGCTGTATTTCGGTATTTTCAATTTGTTGATGTACTACACATGTGAGATATGCATATTTCATCAAATACCGAAATAGACATTGTTATAACTGGTTTAGGCTGTATTTCGGTATTTTCAATTTGTTGATGTACTAAACAGGTGAGATATGCATATTTCATCAAATACTGAAATACACATTTTTAGCCCCTGTTTAGGCTGTATTAAGGTATTTTCGAATTTTTGATGTACTATCTTGGTGCGTTCTGCATACTTAACGAATACCGAAATACACTTTTTTCGGATACTTGTTAAGAATTTTTTACAGTTATTCCAGTTTCGCGCTCGGCACTGCCATCATATAAAAGTTTCATCACAAAGATAAAAGATATTTATCTCTTTTTTTCCTTAATATTTTTCCTATTTCGGTATATTTTTAGTGTATTTCGGTATATTTCGGTGTATTTCGGTCTATTTCGGTATTCATGTCTATTTCGGCATTTCCACGCACCCTTGCACCTCAGATAGTTGGGGTTTCGAACTAAAACCGGCAGACTTAAAATAGAACGGCTTAAAAACGAAGCGTATCATATTTCTTTATTCAATGTATATACTTACCGATAACGATGTCAAATGAATAGGTTCTGGACTCCGGCATCGAAAACGTCAACCTAAGGAATCGGTATGCGTAATCGGGTACCAATGCGAATGTTCGACGTCACCATGTAAACCGAAACAACTTTCGCTTTCATTTCTTGTACTTTTTAAACTCTTTTTGGATATATGCAAACTCCCATGATTACTTGAGCAATTAAAAAGATCATTTTTTGTAATTAGAGAGCTTCAGAGCGTTAATGATTCTTGTAATTTTGATAAAATGTGTCACTGGAATCCAAGATGGCGGCGCCCATGTTCCGAAAAAAAAGGATCACTTTTTTTTTTCTCATAGTAAAAATGATAGGTCGGGTCTAAAACACTCATTGGAAATATCGTCCTAAAAATGAAAAATAATAAAAAAAACGGTACTACCGCGAAACGATCTTTGATCGTGTCTTGCTTCGCAAGACACGATCTGCGATCGTTATTAGATTATTGACTGGTTGCCATGGTAACCTTGGTCGTCTTGGAGGACTTCTTTTTCATTTTTGTAACAAATAATGGTTAGAGGGATCAAAAACTCAAATTTCGTAGAAAATTGAGTTTGGGCCGTTTTTGGTGGTTAGTGAACCTTGTCCTTTGAGTGAAACTTTACCAAATTGTTACTTGGGTTCCACTGGACCAATACAATTAAGGTGAGTGGTTTAGGGCTATTTATGTTCCTTATCACAACAGCTATTCAAGATTTATGTCCCTTTTTATGCCCGCACATCGAAAAAGTAGGGGCATATTGTTTGACTGTTGTTTGGCTGTCTATCTGTCAGTTTGACTGTCTGTCTGCAAAACTTAGCCAAAAAACTTAACATTGCCAATATTTTCAAGCCTATTCAAGATACAAGCCCCATAATTGGCATGATGGTAGATCTCAATGACATGCATCAGCTGATAACAAAGTCAAGGTCATGTGACAAGGTCATAGGTCAAATTCAAATAACAAAAAAACTTGATCAGAAAACTTAACATTGGCAATATTTTCAAGTCTATTCAAGGTACAAACTAGTATTTGGCATTATTATAGATCTCAATAAAGTGCATCTGATGATGTCAAGGTCAAGGTCATGTGTCAAGATCTATCAAGGTCAAATTTCTTAAAAACTTTACTTTAAAACTTAATATGTTAAGTTCATTTAAAGCAATTTCAAATACCTTTTAGGGGTCTTTTCTTAAAGTTTGGTACCTAAGTCATAGACTTTTGATTTTGAGCACTAACCTTGTTTCATATGAATTTAGAGCTATTCCCAGTGAAAAATTAAAGAAAGTATGGATATATATTGACTATTTTGGGCCCAACTTCAGGAAGGAAACACTCTTCAATTTCTTCCTGAAGCTGGTTCCCAGAGAGTCTCTTGAACTCACATCGGATGGTTTTGAAGGACAAGGCTACTTATATGAGAGTCTCAGACTTGCAAATCTTGTGTCCCTTGCAACCCTGTAAGGGTTAAAACCCTGTAAAGCATGCAGTGCTCTTATTGAAATTAGGACCAATTTATTATTTAACCCTTTCCTGTTTTACAAAATTTTGGACCTGTCCAAATTCAAAGGTTTTGCAGACAAAAATTGAAAGTAGATTTAATTTGAAAAATAACCATTCAGTAGGGTAGAAAATAGTGTGGAAAAAGAAGAAATTGCTTGTCAGAAGCAATTTCTTCTTTTTTCACAATGTTTTCTCATCATAAAATCACAGGCACGTAAAGAGCAGGGATTAAACAGCAGAGGATTAACAGTTGGTCAAACCAGAATAGGTGCAGTACTAGAGTGTTAGTCAACCCTTTACTTTTCCTGTATCTAGGTAGAACATGAACAGTGGTGGGACACATTTCGATTCTTCAACCAGCGATGTAAAGCCATCATGTCAGACTGGCAGCGAGATCGACGTGAGCTCATGATGAAAGCGCGTACAGTGTTTACAGAGGCCTGTGTGGCGCATGAGCTGGAGGAAGTCAAACAAGAATATCATAAAAAACAAGAAGCTTTGCGAGAGGCCCTCTATAATCAGGTACGGTATGTTTTTTTCTACTACAAAAAGTAGCAGTTGAATCTATCTAACAACCCTTTTCATGTTTTGTGTAAACTACAGTCAAATTCGTTCTTCAAAATACAGGCATTCTGCTATTACTGCTGATTTTTTTCCACTTAATTGCATTTTTAGCTCAGCTGTTTTTTGAGAAGAAACCTGAGGCATTGCTTTAGTATTGGTGTTGTTGTTGTCGTCATCATCAGCATGCAAAAACTTTGCCATTTTGTGATATCTCTAGTTCTACTGAAGGCATTCACTTGAAACTTGGCACATATGTACTATCATCTAAAGAGCACCCTATACTTTCAAGGGAGATAACTCTTGATGCATTTTTGTGAAAATTATGCCCCTTTTTTCCACTTAGATTTTTTTTCACCATGCAGCAGTCAACAGCCAAAGGTAGGCACCCATAGGAGTTGCTCTTGTTTGTTCTTTCCTTTAATGGATGCAAACTCTTTGAGAGCAAGGACCCTGCTATATCAAATTAGGACTAGTCATTTTGGAGCAAATGGTAAAATATAAACAAAATTGGACCCGTCATTGGAACCTACAAGAGAGACAAAGCAACAAAAAAAAATTATGCCTCTTGTTTATTTGCATAAAAACAGCACTTAAGTAGTTATGAATGCAAAATTTAAAGATCATAGTGTATCTTGACGTATATTTTGTTTTTAGATTGTTTATTTCTAAAGTCTTAGCAATCTTTTAATATAAAATTGGGTGTTTTCTGACTATTAATTGTAACTATATATGACAGTGTTTAACACTAAGTCATTTTTATCACAAGCCTACAGGACTTGATAATTCTTGTTTTAATTGGTCCTCCGTTATTAAATCTTACGCAATATTTCTAAATTTGAAAAATAGAATTAAAAGCAAAATATTCTTAGGCAAACCAGTTTCACAAGCAATTTCTTCTTTTTCCACAAAGCTTTCCTTTGGATAATGAAAATCTGAGTATGGAAAAAAACAAAATTTATATATTCACTTCTGTAAGGTTGAACAATCATCACAGGCCTGGAGGACATACAACATAGCAGCTACTACCAATCCTCTCTAAAATTCCAAATCTTCAGTCGGAGGACTGGTGCTAGTGTCAATCCTTAACCCTTTCCTGTTTTCAAAAATTTTGACCTGTCCAAATTCAAAGGTTTTGCAGACGAAAATTAAAAGTGGGTTTAATTTGAAAAACAACCTTTCAGTAAGGTAGAAAATAGTGTAGGAAAAGAAGAAATTGCTTGTCAGAAGCAATTTCTTCTTTTTTCACAATGTTTTCTCAATCATAAAATCACAGGCACGTAAAAGACAGGGATTAAACAGCCAAGGGTTAATATAGGTCAATTTCAGTGCTATTGGTTCATTTGGGAACCAGTTGGCCGCTTGCTTAACACAGGTTGCTTGCTGAAGACAGGTGGCTGCTCAGACAGGTTTGACTGTATATATAGTTGTTTTCAGGTCAAACACTGGAGAGAACAGAAGTTAGAAATGTTGGCTATACAGGCCCAGATCTGGGAACAACAGAAGGAAGAAATACAGAAAAAATTTGATGAGGAAAGAGAGAAGGAATCAAAGAAAAGGGACGAAGATAAGAAAAAGGTATCCATTTTATATATCTTCTGAATTGAGCTGTTTTTAGCTCCACTGGCCTTTTAGTGGGCTATTGTCATGGCAGGGTCCATTGTCTGTGTGTGTCCGTCTGTCCGCAAACTTTTACTTTCAAAATCTTCTCCTCATAAGGTTCTGGATGGATTCCAATCAAATTTCACTGGAATGTTCCTTTGGTGACCCTCTATCAGATTCCTTTAAAAATTTTAATCTGTTGAAAATCTTGGCTGTAGTAGGCTTGGCTAGTTTCCGTATATGGTAATAGGTGGCTTTTCTCAGAAACTAATTAATGGATAGAAACCAAACTTCACATAAAATATTCTTGAGTGGCCCTCTATCAGGCTACAAAAAAATCATTGTGATAGGATGAAAAATATGTCTTATGGGTGGAGGTCAATTCTCTTTTTGTAATATAGTGGCAACTTTGAAATTGATTTTCTCAGGATCTTTTCAATGTATATCAACCAAATTTTAATTGAATAATCTTTGGGTGACCCTTTATTAGCCTAAAAAAATGTTGTGGTTGGATGAAAAATTATGACTTTTATGAGCAGAGGTCAATTCTCTTTGTGTTAAATGGTGACATTTGAGATTTATTTTCTCATGATCTAATCAATGAACATCAACCAATTTTTACTCAAATGATCCTAGGGTAAACCTATATCAGGCTACCCAAAATTAATGTGGTTGGATTAATGATATGACTTTTATGGGCAGAGGTCGATTATCTATATGTTTTATTGTGAAAACTTTGAAATTTAGGATATTCAGCTCTGTGGAGCGAATCAGGCGCTCAAGTGCCTCTAGTTTTGTTTTTGGAGAAAATTGGAGGTTGATTTTAAAACCAAGCAATGTCTTGGTCTAAATTGATGTTCTCTGATTCTTTTTTTCTCAATGTTTTCTTTAAAAGTTTGTATTAACCTTTGCAAATTCATTGTAATTGGACTTTGAAAAAGTCTAAAATTGATAGTTTTGTAGTATCTTGGTTAGACAACTGAAATTTTAAAGGGGACAACATTTAGGCAAGTTTTTTTGAGAATGGACAAAATAAATGTACACTACCAAAATAATGATGTGTGTTCTACCTTGAATGTAGGGTAAGATATTCTCACACATCACTGTGGTGTTTAACAATGAGAGAAATTATGTCTAGTGTTAAGTAGTGTTGTAGCGATAATAGGAAAACATCGATTAATCTATTGATTCTCTCCAAAGTTTCGATTATCGATTCTGATCTTGGAAAATCAACTAATTGGTTGTTGTTGTTGTTGTTTTCACTTTGACAGTTCATCAAGCATAAAATAAGATGCTCTTAATAAGAGCATCTTTTATTTGATGCTTGGTAAAACTGTAACTTGAAAGAAACCAGATTGATGGATATAGGGACTTGAGTCAATTTCAATGAGAAATTTGGAATTAACTTAGTTTTTTGAGTATATTCTTGTTCCAAGTAAATAAAATTCTTGACCCTTTTAAGGTTTAGAAGAAAACATTTTTATACGCCGCCGGAGGCGGACGTATATTGGCGTCATCTTCTCCGTCTGTCCGTCCGTCCGTCCATCCGTCCATCCATCCGTCCGTACGTCCGTCCACTTTTCTTGTCAACGCAACTCCTCCTAAACTACTGGCTGGATCTTCTTGAAACTTGGTCAATATTATCACCTCAATTGGTAGATGTGCATGAAGGAAGGATTTTACTGTTCGTTGATTTTTGCCTGAGTTATGCCCCTTGATAACTTAGTCTCTGGGTCCACTTTTCTTGTCAACGCAACTCCTCCTAAACTACTGGCTGGATCTTCTTGAAACTTGGTCAATATTATCACCTCAATTGGTTGATGTGCATGAAGGAAGGATTTTACTGTTCGTTGATTTTTGCCTGAGTTATGCCCCTTGATAACTTAGTCTCTGGGTCCACTTTTCTTGTCAACGCAACTCCTCCTAAGTTTCTGGCTGGATCTTCTTGAAACTTGGTCAATGTTATCACCTCAATTGGTAGATGTGCATGAAGGAAGGATTTTACAGTTCACTGATTTTTGCCCGAGTTATGCCCCTTGATAACTTAGTCTCTGCGTCCACTTTTCTTGTCAACGCAACTCCTCCTAAACTACTGGCTGGATCTTCTTGAAACTTGGTCAATGTAATCACCTCAATTGGTAGATGTGCTTGAAGGAAGGATTTTATGGTTCGATGCTTTTGCCTGAGTTATGCCCCTTAAAAAAGTAGTGTCTTGGTCCACTTTTCTTGTCAACGCAACTCCTCCTAAGTTTCTGGCTGGATCTTCTTGAAACTTGGTCAATGTTATCACCTCAATTGGTATATGTGCATGAAGTAAGGATTTTATGGTTCGTTGATTTTTGCCTGAGTTATGCCCCTTAAAAACTTAGTCTCTGGGGATTATTGCCTCAGTTATGCCCCCTTAAAATTTAGTCTCTAGGGCTTATTGAAATTGCAGCCTTGTGAATGCAACTCTTCCTAAGTTTCTGGCTGGATCTAAATGAAACTTGGTGGATGTTATAACCGAAATTGGTAGATGAGCATGAAGTAAGGATTTTATGGTTCATTAATTTTACCCTAAATTATGCCCCCTTAAAACTTAGTATCTTGGGCTTATTGAAATTGCAGCCTTTTGAACACAACTCCTTACTTTTGGTCTTTATTTAAATGAAACTTGGTCAATGTCATCACCATAATTTGTAGATGTACATGGATCAAGGATTTTATGGCGAATTATTTCCCTGAATTATGTCCCCTTAAAACTGAGTGCCTGGGGCTTATTGAAATTGCAGCCTTGTGAAGGCAACTCCTCCTAACTTTTTGTCTTGATTTAAATGAAACTTGGTCATTTTCAATTTGGTTCTGTCAAAATAAGTAGTGTCTACAATTATTTTTGTGAAACAGCAGCAAAGTGGCGGCGTATTTTGTGACGATGGCACTCTTGTTATGTGTACAAATCGGTTTTGATTATTAATTGATAATTGAATCGAAAGCAGTTTCCGATTCAATTCGATTTTGGATTCTAATTTTTGTCCGATTTTACAACACTAGTGTTAAGCACAAAACATTGTAAGTATTAATAAATATATAGGCACTTACCCTAGTTTTGCGCTAATCCCTCAATGTGTGGAATCACTCATCATCATGAAGTCATCTAAGCAAATGTAAGCACTGTATTTCTTAGGTTAAATTAAGGGAAAAGAAAAAATGCTTTTGAAGACTGTTAAACACAAAATGTTTTTTACGTGAGATAGATAATCTGTCTTTGCCCCCATCAAACAGTGTTAAAATGAATGTTTATTATCTGACAATGAAATTGTCAATTCTTATCTTTAATAAACAATTAATGAACAAGGGCCAAGAAAAGAAGGTAAAACCAGTCTAAAATCTATATTTCTCAATGAACCCCTATGATTTAGGTACTCATTTGAATTATCTCGATGAGATATTTCAAATGAGTACCCACAAGATTGGGGTTTAAACAAGGACAAATGAAATATTTGAAATTGAATTCCAAAAAAAAAAACCTCTATCTGTAGCTCTGTATTTAATTTAGATAAAGCAGTTTAATGAAGTGAAAGAGCAGAAGAGAAAAGAGATGGAAGAAGAAGATAGACAGAGGCTTGAAAGATTACAACAGGCCCTTGCAGAACAGGCTGTATTTGATAAAGAAAGGTAAAATTAATAATTTAAACCTTTCCTATTTTTATATCCAGGTTGTATATCATTTTCTCTGTTTGTCTGTGTGTCTGTCCTTCTATATATCAAATTCTATCATCAATTCAAATTATGGAAATTTTCACAGAGTGTCCTTTATCTGGTGAACATGCACAAATGGTTGCAATTTTGTCATACTATGCTGGGTTACGGAAAAAGGGGCATTCGTTGAAGAATTGTCCTGTAGCTAAGTATATTATGACTCTGGCCTTTCCATTTAAAACCTTTGACAAGTCTGAATTGAATTAGGATACAGGATATGAAAAAACACAATTTAGTGGAATAGGAGGAATATAGTAGGAATATTGTCAGAAAAGGAGAAGTTGCTTGTTTCGAGCATTTTCTTATTTGTCAACAATATTTTTGCTAGTATAAAATCACCGACATATGAAATTCTTGGACAGCACAGGGAAGTGTAAATGATTACACAAAGATTGACTGCTTTATATAACAAACAGCTTTCTTCTATGTTTTTATTTAGATGGGCTTAAACTCTGAATTTTGATTAGATAGTGCTGCCTGTGGTCTGGAGGTAGAGCATTGGCCTCTTGACCCAAAGGTCCTGAGTTCGATTCCCAGGAGCGGCAATTTATCTTGGTTCTTCCATTGGCCCACACATTTGACGCAAGTAATGGTGAACTTTCCAGGAAGCAGAATCAAGAATCAAGAGGGATTGGTCTAAGTTGTAAGAACTTGTTTCCCAATCAATGTAAAATAAATAGCTTTAACCCTTTCCTGTTTTACAAAATTTTGGACCTGTCCAAAAACAATGGCTTTGCAGACGAAAATTTAAAGTGGATTTAATTTGAAAAATAACCATTCAGTAGGGTAGAAAATAGTGTGGAAAAAGAAGAAATTACTTGTCAGAAGCAATTTCTTCTTTTTTCACAATGTTTTCTCAATCATAAAATCACAGGCACGTAAAAAGCAAACAGCAAAGGGTTAAACCAAACCAATGAGATATTGATTTATTTTAACAGAATTAAGTACAGAGCAGAACAAATTCAGAGAAAACTAGAAGAAAAAAAACATGAGGAGGAAGAGAAAGATTTAGAACAACGAGAGAGAGAATACAGGCTTGAGATGCTGAGAGAAAAGGTAAATCACAGGGCTCATTTTTGACCCTCAAACAAGGGTTTTGACCACTTGAAATATGAAAATATCCTATTTTAACCCTTCAAATTTCTTTCAAAGGGGTCATTTTGAGCCCTTAAATTTTCAAAATTGCAACCTTCATTCTGCTGCTAATTATAAGGGTAGTAGTATATAAATTGTCTCCTTCATATCTTGATAAGAGATTCATATGAAAAGATATGAGAGAGAAAATAAAGAAGTCAATTGGCATTACCAGGAAATCTCTTTGTTTTATTGTTTTGACCCCTTCAACAGCAGTTTTGACCCCTAGGAATTTATAGTCAAAGGGTCAATGACTCCTGAATTTGAAAAGCTAGCACAAGCCCTGAATCACTTGAATATTGAAAGACCCTTTTTTAGCATGATGAATAGTCTTAGATGATCAGCCTTCACTTACGTGCAAGACTCTGTGTCAAACAAATAGCTATTTAAAAATTGAGGGCATGTTGTTTTACTGTTGTCCATCTGTTGGTCTGTCTGTCTGCATAACTTAACCAAAAAAATTAACATTGCCATTAACATTCAGCCTATTCAAGATACATACCCTATATTTGGCATGATGATCGCTCTTAATAATATGCATCTGCTGATATCAAGGTCAAGGTCATGTGACAATGTTGAGGTCATCTGTCAAGGTCCGATAACTAAAATCTTAACAATGCCAATATTTTCAAGTCTATTCAAGATACAAGCCTCATAATTGGCATGATGATTCATCTCAATGATAGGACCGGGTTCGATCCCCAAGGGCGGCACTCTTTGTTTCTGACTCTTTGTGTCTCACCAATGGGTTGATAATCATAGATCTATGTGAGATAGCAGCTGGAGGATAGGAAAGGATGTAGCGGTTGTGCTGGTGAGAGAAATACCAGGAAACCATTGTTAGGTGCTCCAGCCGCAGCGATATAGCTGAAAAAATGTTGAAAGTAGCATAAAACTCCATTCAATCAATCTATCATCTCAATGATGACAAGCCTATTTGAGGTACAAGCCTAATATTTTGCTAGATGAAATATCTCAATTGTTAGTATCTGTAGATACGAAGGTCAGGGTCATGTGACAAGGTTGAGGTCATCTGTCAAGGTCTGACTTCTTAAAAAATTCAGTTTAAAAATTATTATGTTCAGTTTATTTAAGCCTATTTTAGATACAAGCTTAATAACTGGCACGATGAAAGATCTCAGTGGTGTGTATCCATAGATTTCAAGGTCAAATTATTGTTACAAGGTCAAACCGTCAAGGTCGTCTGTCATGGTCATCATTTTTGAAAATATGCTGTTACTGGGGCATTTGTGTTTCATAAGCACATCTGGTTCTGATACTTAATTGAGTATGACTCACTTTTTACCAACAATAATTTCGTAAATAGTAGGCTGTGTGGGCAAAGACCAGACTTTGTGTCAGTGCAGGCTGATCGTCATCTATACTATCTGCAAAAGCCTGTGTATATTCTTATGAACAAATTATGAACAAATAAGTACACAACTGAAGCATAGCTGAAAATAAACTAACAGAGGTCTGTGTCAAACCCATGCGGAACAGAAATATAGAATTTTTGGTTAACAAGACCAATCTGCTAACCATCGAGCCAGAGAAGATCTTCCCTGAGGCATTGTGTTTAAACCTTAGCCACTATGCAGGATGGTGAGAGTAGTCCCACTTTCATAGTCATCATGATGAAGATATAATAATCCCTTAGGCAATTATGTGTTTTATGCTGTAACAAAGTCGGTATAAAGGCTCAAAGGTCAATATGGACTAGCCCCATTATTATGGATAAATTAGTAGGCAACTGAAAATTGCTGGATATTAACTGTGTCAAATCCATGCAGAACAGAAATATGGAAATTGTTGGTTTACAAAACCAATGTGCTAACCTCTGAGCCAAAGAAGATCTTCCCTGACACAGGTGTCGGGCATTGTATTTAAATCTCAGCTGCTATGCAAAGTGTGAGAGTGGTCTCTTGTAAAAATATCAGGATTATAGTGTGAACAGTAGGGGTGTTGAATTCCCAGGCCCTACTTGTCTGACACTGGCATTTCCACTTGCTGGCAAAACAGTTTTCTAGGCCACTTGTCCATGGACAAGTAAATCCCAAGGAAAATATTGGAATGGTACTAAATAGATCTAGGAGAATTGTCATCCTAATATTTGTATCAAAAGGTAAAAAAAAATGTTTGTAATGAAGAAAATGCTGTGTAACCAGCATTTTCATCATTAAAAAAATGTTTTTTTTCATTAATTATCTATTCATTTGTTTGTGGACAAAATCATTTTGATTCTGGACTAGTAGGAAGATGACTTTTACTTGTCCATGGGCAAGTTGAGAAAATCTGTATTTTCTACTTATTAGACTGAGAAGGGTCAAGTATGACTAGGTTCAGCTGTACAATCTACTGAATAATTAATACATCTTTTTTTCTCAGGTTCGCGTTGTTGCCGAAAGTAACCCAGACAGAATGATGTCAAAAACACAGGCGTGGCAGGCACATATGAAAGAGGATGATACTGTAGATATTAATAAACCATTGTTTAATGTTCACGGCTATACAGCATCACAGGTAGGCAGAGGTTTAGAAGTGTAGAGTTCACTTGCCCGGCATGTCAAACTGAGATTTTTCTACCTACAGACACACACTTTTTTGAGGCAATTTGTCCATGAACAAATAAACATCAGAAAAGAATCTTGGATTGGTACTAGATTGATTTAAGAAATGAAATTGCCTGATGATTCTATCTAAAGGTAGAAAATATTGTTTTTAGGAAAAGAAAATGCTGGATTCCAGCTATTCTTCTTTAGAGACATTTATTTCTCTAAATGTACCTACCCAGTACACTATTTTTTGCTGATCTTTAAGTTCTGTTTGATCCTGAACCAGTAGAAAATCATCTTTTACTTGTCCAGGGACAAGTGGAGAAAATGCAGCAAAATCCAAGTGAGTAAAGGAATAGCTTATTCTTATTGTATTTTGTCATTCTCTTCTCTGAATATTCCTGCTTTGCCAGTCTGATCTAAGTTTATACTAAGATGGTTGTTGGTTAAATTATCATTCTATTTGTTAACAGAATTTTGTATTATGCTGATAAGCCTAGCTTCAAATGTGTTTTACTCTTGTTTAAGTATTCTTATTATCTTATAGGTCACCTCAGATAATCGTGTTAGACTAGAACAAAAACTACGAGAGGCAGGATTACATACATCAAACTATGCTCGGCAGATTTTGGGAAAAGTGGCTCCCCCACAGCCCCCTAGGAAGGATATGGAATCAACCGTATTCAAATATGATTAATTAGTCCCCTACCGGTGTTCACACCAGAGGGGACTATAGGTTTGCCCTCCGTCTGTCCGTCTGTCCGTCCGTCCGTCTGTCTGTCCGTCCGTCTGTCCGCTCAAATCTTGATCCCGCGATAACTTAATAACTAAGCAAGCGTTTTTGATGAAAGTTGGTATATGACTAGATGGCAATGTGTAGATTATGCACATCATTTTATTTTTGTTTTTCGACTTAAATTGAGGTTGCTATGGTTACAGAAATAGTGAAAATATGGCCAAAAATGGGATCCTGCGATAAGATAGTAACTAAGCAAGCTAGTTTGATGAGACTTGGTATATGACTATATGGCAATGTGTAGATTATGCACATCATTTTATTTTTGTTTTTAGACTAAAATTGTTGTTGCTATGGTTACGGAAATAGTGAAAATATGGCAAAAAATATTGGATCCTGCGATAAGTTAATAAGTAAGCAAGCTAATTTGATGAGACTTGGTATATGACTAGATGGCAATGTGTAGATTATGCACATCATTTTATCTTTGTTCTTTGACAAAAAGTGCGGTTGCTATGGTAACAGAAATAGTGAAAATATGGCAAAAAATGGATCCTGCAATAATTTAATAACTAAGCAAGCTAACTTGATGAAACCTGTTTTAAAATGTAAAAAAAAATATAAGCCATGTTAGTCAGGGTGGTGATGCAGCAGTATTAATCACCTCCAGTGAAAGTTCTCATTTCTTACCAACAAGACTGAAGAAAAACATCTTGGATCAGACAAGGTAACTGTTATTGATACTATTTGTTGCATCTGTCTATTGCATGAATTGTATAGTGGGCACAGCAGAGACAACAACTCATGTAAGTCTTGTTTAACCCTTTAACAAGACCTGGTTTTGACGTCCCTGATAGAATTGGCGTGGGAAAACATTGAGACAAACAAAGCCGGTAGGGGACTTATGCCCATGTCCAACATGGCTCTTGTTCATATTCAAATATGATTAATCCATCACAATATGAGGAAAAATAAGACTATGTTGGCTTTGAAAGCATTTTCTGGCTTATTAGCTCAGCTGATTTTAGAGAAAACTAGCAGTATTATAATCACCTTGGAATTATATAACCCTTGTCATGCTGAACCCAGAATATTCCTGCTTTGGCAAGAGCTATAGACAAACATCAGCCTGCACATATGTGCAGTCTGATGTAAGTCTACACCACCTGTTTCTCACTTTCAAACTAAAATTGACAATGGATTTAGTTTTTCAATATAAGAATTTACCTACAGTTGGTACTCTCAGTGCATTTTGCCTTTTGATTTTGATGAAAATTTTTAGCCAAAATTTATTCAGCATGACAAGGGTTAAGTTGGCGTTGTTGTTGGCATTGGCTAAGGTGTAGGCATTGGTGTGACAAACTTTAGTCTTGGTCATAACTCTCTTGTTGTTAGATATCTTCATGAAACTTGACATGTCAAGGTTGGACACTAAGGGGAGTCCGGGAGTTTGAAAAACAAATGCACACAACTTAATGAAGAAAACATTTGCTTGCATCCTGTATTGTTTTGAGAAAAAAAACTCTTCCTTGGTAGAACATTGTGAAAAAGAAGAAATTGCTTATAACAAGCAATTTCTTCTTTTCCACAATGTTCTACCATTATAGAAATTTTGACACCTTACTTTGAGCTTGGACTCCTTGAGTTCATGTGTTAGGAGTCCCATTGACTCCTTAAGCTCAGGAGTTAGTGTCAACCCCTGCATTGTGCTCACTTTCAAAAGAGCTATCCAGACTCTCAAGTCATGATTACTCTGAAAACATTTTTGTAAGAGTAATGCCCCTTTTTCAACTTAGATTTTCATTATCCAGCACCTGCAGCCAAGCTTTGCACCTGCAGATGTTGCTCTTGTGTTATATTTACATTTCAAATTGTCTCCTTCATAACTCTATAAAATTCATATTTAATATGAATCTTTTTATGTAGATGTGAAGGAGGCAAAAGATCTAAAATAATTTAGCTAGTCATTAAATGCTTAATTAAAAATTTAGCAGATTAAAGTAACCTATTTTAAAAGACAAAAAACAATTTTCTCAATGTCAACAAAATTGGATGTTGTCAGATTTTCTTGTAGCCAGGTAATACACAAATTGTATTTAAGAAATGGGTGAAGAAACCTTGTGATTTTTTATTGTGCCATTTAGAAACACTTAACATGTTCATTGCTTATCATAATCTGACAGTTTTGACTTTACTTGTGCTTATATCATATGTAGTCCAAATTTTGGTCCAGATTGAATAACAAGTGGATAAGGCATGTGAACAGTTTACAGTTATTTCATGGTGTTGCCTGTAACAGTAAAAAAATATTCTCCCGAGAAGGAGGGGATGGATTTCTGAACTGTTGCCCTGGGCCAAAGACATTAGTACACAGGGCTTGTGTTAATGTTTGAAATTTAAGAGTCATAATGAATCCTTAAGCCTGAAATTCAGGGGGCTAAGACTGATTTTAAAGGGGTCAAAACAACAACATGAGCATATCATGAGTATAATTTTGCAGTTTAGAGAGACAATTTACCTTTTCTTGTATAGATGTAAAGTAAGCAAAATTTGTAAAACTTAAGATAGGATATAAGATCATTCACTTTTCGAAATTTCTGTCAAGGGAGTTAAAATGACCCCCTTCACAGAAATTTGAGGGTCAAATGAAAGTATTTACATACTTTTGGGGGTCAAAATCCTGGTTTAAGGGTCAAACACAAGCCCTGGTACATTTGCATTGGATCCAGCAAAGGTCAATTATAGGTCAAAACAAAATACATATGATTAAGTACGATCATATTTCATTCAGAAAAAAAAATCTGATTGAAAAGTTTCTACCCTAGTTAGCCGACACATTCTATCCAGGGTTGTTTTGTGTACTTCCATATATAGTTCTTTTTTGTTTGATTTGTCAAAGAACTGACCATAAGTTGTTTATCCAAAGATTGTTTAAGTCTTTGTTTTGTCAGATATCTGTGTATTTTATGAACCAAGGTAATAAACTGTTGTTGATAACTTACTTGCCCAATATTGGCAACAACTTCATAAAGCTCTATAATAGGTGTGTGAGAACTCTATAAGCTGCTAGTTCATCAGCCCAATTAGCTCAGTTGGTAAAGCACCAGACATCAAAACCTTTGAAGTTCGAGCATGTGGGTTTGATTCCTGGGCTGGCAAATTAACAAGCTTATTGTCTTTGGGATGACGTTAAACCGAGGTGCTTTACACCAAGCATGTTAAAGAACCATGGCAAAACTGAGCAGTAGTTTTGTCATGTATCTTTGCACTATCCACTGTAACAACTAACCGTCTGCTAGGGCGTTGCTCATATGGGCATGTGCTATGATTAATAAGTGGAAAGGCACACTTAAGCAGCTAGTTTTGCCAGAATTGAAAGATCCCCACTGTCAATGAAAAATTCAATCAACCGATCAGATCATTCTCTTAGACAGGTTGTCAAAAAACTATATTGATGGGTTATTTGAACCTCCTAGCTAAAACTTAAACAATTTTCTTTTTTTCTAACATTTGGTTCACAGACAATTCAATGGCACAGCACAAAACAGTTGTAACTGCCAAATTTTTTATTATAAAAATTTGGGCATTTACAACTGTTTTGTACTGAGCCATTGAACTGAATTTTTAGCCCACCCGGGAGGAAAGTCTCGGAAGAGCTATTGTCATACCCTCGGATGTCGACGTCGGCGTCCGCTTTAGGTTGAAGTTTTTTATTTCTATTAATATTTATCCTAGAGGCTCTATTTTTTACAGAAACACTCATTAGGGCATAGGCTTTCATTTGAGACCAAAATCCATGTCGAAATGACCTTTAGACTGTGACCTAGACCCCTTCAAAAAAACTTTAACCAAAAACTTTAGCCAAAAACTTTAACCCAAAAAACTTTAACCTTGCTTATATTTTCTGTAAGCTTTAAACTAGAGACATCATTACTTCATATGCACACTCATTAGGTGATAAGCTTTCACCATAGACAAAGGTCCTTGACAATTTGACCTTGACCTTGACCCTTTGTGGACTTAGAAAAACTTTAACCAAAAAACTTTAACCAAAAACTTTAAACTTGCTTATATTTTTTAATGCTCTAACCTAGGGACATGATAGCTTCATATATATACTCACAAGGTGATAGGCTTTCAACAGAGACCAAGGTCCTTCACAATTTGACCTTGACCTTCTCCATTTGTGGACTTAGAAAAACTTTAACTGAAAACTTTAACCAAAAACTTTAACCTTGCTTATTATTTTCTGAATGCTTTAACCTAGGGACATCATTACTTCATATACATACTCATTAGGTGAAAGGCTTTAGTGAGAGATCAAGGTCCTTGATAATTTGACCTTGACCTTTTATGAACTTAGAAATACTTTAACCGAAATTCTTTTACCAAAAACTTTAACCTTGCTTATATTTTCTGAATGCTTTAAGCTAGGGACATCATTTCTTCATATACATAGTCACCAGATGAAAGGCTTTCACCAGAAACCAAGGGCCTTGACAATTTGACCTTGACCATTTATGGACTTGGAAACATTTAAACTGAAAAACTTTAACCAAAAACTTTAACCTTGCTTATATTTTCTAAATGCTTTACTCAGGGACATTATTACTTCATACACATACTCACTAGGTGATAGGCTTCTACAGAGACCAAGGTCCTTCACAATTTGACTTTGATCTTGACCTTTTGTGGACTTCATGTTTGATACAAAGAAATTCCATTGGTAACCTCATCTGCTTGTAGGCTTTCACTTTACCCTAACCTTATACATGCAATTAAAACAAAACAGTTTTTGTATTTCTTAATTACTACTCAAAATGATATATTAGATCATGGACTTTAACATTGAAAGAAACCACTTTGAACTTCGGTCTTCGGTCAAGCGCTGTTTGTGACAAGCAGCTGTTTGGGCGAGCTACGTTGTCCGCGGACAACTCTTGTTTCAGTAGCGTGCCATGCCCATATTTGGGGGGCAATCAAAACTCTCTGAACAAATTTTGAGAAGGGTCACCCAAGGAAACTTTCTGCCAGGTTTGGTTGAAATCCGCCTATAGGTTACAGAGGGGAAGATGTTTAAAGAATTGTGGGCGACTTCCAGTGCACGATGAACTAAAGGTGATCACAAAAGCCCGTTGGCACATTGTGCTCAGGTGAGAAAAAAACACACACACAAAAATATTTTTGCAAATCATCGTTTCTTGTGAATTCATTCATTTCTTTTAATTTATTCACTGATTACAAACGTAATTGGTACAATACATAAATGCTTAAGAGCTAGAACTAAAAAGAGCCTTCTTGTTAGAAACAAATACAGTAGTGTGAAATATACGAAAATACGATAAATAATATTAAAAACACCTTTTAATAAAAAAAATTATTATGATAAATTTGAAACCGTGTTTTGCGTTATTTTAATTAATTTGAAAAAAGATTGCAAGTGTTTAAAAATGGCACTAAAAGTCTTCAATTTTGTTTGTATGTGATCAATGTTTAGGGTCATAAACTGCAGCTTTTCATTAAAAAAGAACACCGTCCAAATACGATTAACTCATAATCGTGCAGCAAGAATTTTGACATTCCAAATAAGAAGCATACATTTTCCATTCAATGGGTTGAAAATTTCCTTTATTTCAACCGTAGGGTTGTGAATTATATGTATGCCAAATAAGAGAGCTATCTGAGAACTAGTTATTTAGCGTGCATGTTTATATGCACCTACAATATTTTGTACTGATCTCTTAAGATAAGAATGCAAGTATTTACATGTAGTTATTATCAACTCCTTTACGGTATATGTTCCAACCATGGCTAGAAGTTAAACAGATTTTAATTGATACAAAAGGATGCCCAATATCTGTAAATCAAGTGGCAATTTCATAGTAAAGGTAGTGGGCTCATGTAAGTTCTGCAACGTTTTCGACAGAAATAAGTGGTAAGCGAGGTTTCATGATGATTTTATTTCGGTCAACATGTAATTTAAGATCATGAGTTCCGAAATGTTCCGGAATTATTACTAGTCGACTTCGTTATTATTACACAATTTACGATGTACGCTGAATCTTGCCAACATCATTATATAGAGGATAATCGTTTGTTTCAGTGTAAGATCGATTTATATTTCATTGAGTGGACAAGAAAATCTATATTTTCACGAGTGGCAGAGCCACGTGTGAAAATATTGCTTTTGTTGTTCACGAAATGAAATTTTAATCGATCTTACTCGAAAAACAAACGATTATTCTATTTCTTTATTGGAAAAATGAGACAAAGGTGAAATTTTTAGGACATATTTTTGTAAAGCGCGTCATTGTGCGCGTGATTGCTACGCAACGTTCATTTTGACGTCACTTATTTCGCCCCGCATAGATGACGTCAGATAGGATGAAATGCACGAAAGCAGGGTATAAGTTTTTGATAATTTCACTGCTTTTGCGGTGAGATTATCAAGTGATAATCTACCGTTATTTCTCGATAAACCACCGAAAAGCATTAAAGAATTTTTAATCTTCGTTATATTTAGTTTCCAGATGCTCCCTTTTTTGCGTGACATGTCAGATTAAAAAAAGTTTATGGTTGGTTCTCGTTACACAGTGACAATTCCTCAATACCCATACAGTCCCTCTGAAAGTGGGTACCAGCCGAGTTATACTCCCATTTATCAGACGGAACGTCAATCTTTGTACTCTGGGACATATAGCATGTCGCCCAGCGAGGGAAATAGTCGAACGACTTGCACACGAAATCCGTCTCTTCCATACAAAGGGCCTTACACTCAGGCAGCGTCACGTTCTCGACGGTTTTATCGTTAAAGTCTCTGATGATGCGACGTCTGGCGGACTGGAACGAGCAGCCGTATTCCTTACAGTGATCCGTGCATTCGTTCATCTCGTTATCGAAGCTGTAGCCGACCTTGCATTGACATTTCGAGTCCCGACATTCGCTATCTGGGAGGTGACAATCTCCCGCCTCCACAGAACACGTGCTTCCAATACTTCCGATAAACACGACGCCCTTGACGTTCACCGTCAGATGAGCGGTTTTGTTCACCTTGATTATCTTATCGTCAAATCCGATAATTGACCCGGTCACGTTATTCTTTAACTCGTTAATAACGATCTCCGATTCGCTGACCTTTTTCTTCATGTCTTTTATCGTATTCTTGGCCACGTCCTTCAAGTTTCTGTCCACGATCTTTTCCTTCATTAGATATTTCGTCAGGGAGGCAACGTGGTTTTCTAACATGGTTAGTCTGGCATCGATCTCTTTCTCAAAGTCAAGATCAGTTCCGATTTCTTGACTGATCTCTGATAAGGTGTTGATACGTTTTAAGATCGCCTGTTGTGTAGAGTTGAAATCGTTGATTAAGTTCAGTAGTTCCAGTGTGAACGCTCGACATGCCGCAGGGAACACGCACAATAACAAAAACAGTTTTAATCCCAACATAACTGGTGCTTATGTTTGTCAGTAGAAGTTTTGAAGATTTTAACCAAACACGAGGCTGATCTGGTGAAGAATAAAGCTCGGGGTTTCAAGAGGGGGAAAAGAGACTACTTTACTCTTTTCTAATGAGAATTTAAATTTTATGTTCATACAGTGAATACTTTTTAAGAAAGCCCGTTTGCGACAGTCATAGAGGACGTTTGTATTAATGACGTAACTTCTTTAACGCATGTCAATTTGCTGCTGTTCCCTTACTTTAAAGAACTGTTTAAGTACTATTGCTTATTATCACAATCTCGTAAAGTTTTGCTTGTTCACTGGTTTTGGAGTTAAATAAGCGGCAAATGGAAGCAGCCAAAAGTACTTGAAGTGTTTTCGTAACGAATTTCCGTTTCAGGAAAACAAAATTGAGATCCGCTTTATGAAATATGATCCGTTATGCATACAAAATGACAGAGCATGTGGAGGGCATTGTGAGGGATTGACACTAACTTATTATTATTATCATCATCATGATTATTTTTCCATAGGTATTCAGGACCAGCCGTGCGTTCAGGTTGAAAACGTTCACCAAACTGTTTTGAAAATATTCTGCTTTCTGCACAAGTAGCTTACTTACTTGTAAGAAAAGAGTGTGACATTGAACACCAGGCAATTTCAGGCATGAGGAAAACAGCGTGAAAAAAAACAGAAGAAATTCCACGATACAAGCAGTTTCTTTTTTTTTCTTCAAGCGATTTTCTTCATTCTTTCGTCTTTTTGACACAGCTTTTCTTTCTCTACACGAAAGTTTTTGCTTTCCTGATTATAACGAAAGTGACCCACTTGTAAAAAAAATCACAGGCCAGAAGAACATGTATCGTAGAATGAAATACCTTCCTAAAATTGCAGATCTTTAGCCTGAGCATTGTTCTAAATATCGATCTCTAGCTTTTGTGTAAAACTGTCTCAAGTGCGTCTATTACGCCGACACTTAATTGATTGATTGGAGTTTTACGCCGCTCCCAACATTTTTTTCAGTTATATCGCGGCGGCTAGAGCACCTAACAATGGATTCCTAGTATTTCTCTCACCAGTACAACCATCATATCCTTTCCTAGCCTCCAACTGCTATCTCACATAGGTCAACGATTATCAACCCATTGGTGAGAGACAAATAGTCTGAAAGAATGAGTGCCGCCGTCGGGGATCAAACCTGTGACCTCTAGAATGACAGTACGACGCGCTACCACCTGCGCTGTGGCAGCGGCTAGCTTGCCATGAAACCATTTCCGTGAATAGAGATATGTAAATTGGAAATGTTCGAAGTTTTGAAAAAAAGATGCATATAAAAGAACACATTCAAATAATGATAATGGTGTTAGGGTCTATTATTGGCGCAATATAAGGAATATATATAGATAAGTTACAAAAGTAACTCAAGTAACATATTGTAACAACATTTCTTATAAAGAGAAGAGATTTTAAACATAACAAAACATTAAAAAAAATTGTAACAAAAGTATAATCGTTCTGTTTTTCGCACCAATTTTGTGAGCTCATTCTGATAATGATTAAATTATAGCATAAAAAAGATAGAAATCAAAATCATTTTTAGTAGATTGAATGAACTAAATTTTTAAAACAACCGAGTGTCTATCATATATTATTCCCATCTTCGAATGCGAATGAAATACATTTGCGAACCATAAAAATATTTGCATTTCCGAGACAGTCAAATTTAAGGTAGAAAACCCGTAATATCTCTATAACTTTTTGGGAGAAATTAACTTTAACCGTGTTAACTGAGGTTTCCTAATGATTTTCATTAGGAAACCTCGGTCAACATTGTGAAAGGTCATGAGTTCCGAAATGTTGCGGGACTATTATGGGTCCACAACTTTAAAAAGCCTTACTAACTATGTGTCTTATCCCACGAATAATGTCTTATAAATCCGTTAAAACATAGAATCTGTATGCAAGAATTTGAAAAAAGAGAATGGGATTAACAAATTACATGTTTAACCAGGTCGGTAATTAACAATATAAGAAAAATATTACCAGTAAAACTACGTTTCTAGATTTAAAATAAGAAATAGGAACAAATATTTCAACGGAGGAAACAAATATTTCAACGACATAAAAGTTTCAATTCTCGGCAGTTTGCACTGAGCGCACAATCAGACTAGACTAGACTTGACCTTTTTCGCATAATCCAGATAGTTAAAAACATCGTGAAATCGACATCCGATCAATACCATTCTAAATCGCTCATTCGGCGCTCAATTCATTCATTTCAAACACTCACTCGAATCGATCAAAAACGCCCCAAAGTCATTAGCAAACATTTCAAAGCGGCCAAGACGACCAACATTTAATTCAAATCAATCAAATTGTTCTATATTTTTATTTGCTGGTGTGTATTTAAACGTGTCTGATTATTCCATGAAGACACACAAATGGAAAATAACGTACATTTTATTAAAGGGGTGCAATAAATATAGCCAATTTTGTTCATTTTGAACAAAATTTGCGATATTGGTTTACCCTCTGAAATTTCACTCAAAACTCGCTCCTCACACTCATTCAATTTCATTCCAAAATCATTCATCTTGTGAATTTCACAATGTTATTAACCGTAGTCATATTTCACGAGACGATGTACAGATTAAGTCGTTGGGCGACCGGAACCTTGTTACTACGACTTGAATAAGGCTGTGGTTACGAGATTTTTGTCGCCTAGAGAAGATATCCAGGGTTTAGCGCAAGATTGTACTAAGTGTATATACACTGTATATACACTTTGAATACAGTCTTGCACTGAACCCTTGATACATATATCGAGTAGAATTTGACTGCTGTAATATTACTGACAGTCTCTTTGAAAATAAATCCCAGCAGAGTTATACTCCCAATCTTTGAGTTCCACATCAGACACTGTTTTAGTGGACAGATAACAGGTCTTCCAGCGTGGGAAATAGTCTAGAGACCTGCACACAAACTTTGTCGCTTGAACACACGCATCTCGACATTGTTTTAAAGAAACGTTTTCCATTGTCTCGTCATTATGTCCGCGAATTATTCTTTTCTGAACAGACTGGAATGTGCGACCGTACTTTGTGCAGGACTTGACGCATTTGTTTTCGGCACCGTTGAAGCTCAGACCTGTGTCGCATTGACAACGTCCCTGTCGACATGTAGTGTTTTCTAGATAGCAATCATCTGATTCGTCCGAACACGCTGCACCAACGCCACCTATAAGCATGACTCGGTCTTCTGCTGAGTTAGACAGAGTTCTGGAATTATTTACATCTTGGATCATTTCAATCAAATCTTTTAGCGAATCTGCAACTTTATTTTCCATTTCGTCTGCTATTTTCTTTGCACTTTCCACACTCTCTTTGCCTTCTTTTACTAAGTCAGTGGCAGTTTTTGTAAGTTTAATATCATTCCGCTTCTTGCCCATTAGATAGTTCATGATGGTATCAAATTTTCCCGCTAGATTAATTAGTCTCTCCTCTAAACTATTTCCATGAATTCTTTCTTCATCATGTGTAATCCCTAAATGGTTCGCAAGAATAACCCCATTTCTTTGACCCGCGGGTTTATCCGCTACAGCTAGAATCATTTCAGTAAAGTTAGACTCCATGTCCATCACAGTTTCGTACAAAGCATCTTGATCTTCCTGTAACTCGTCAAACTTTGCTTCCAGCTTTTTAACTTTTCTGTAGTTGGCTTTATGACCAATTGTAAGGACGAATAAACTCAAGAAAATAATTCCTATATGCCTTTTTTCCATCCTTGTTATTTTCCTTTCAGCTGAACTTCAACATATATCTCTCTTTCTTTATTTACGTTTTCTACGTTTATCAATAGAAAATTGCGACATTAACTCGACGTGCTAATTGGTGGCTAAAAGATATACAGTGTCTGTTGGTCAATTTAGAAAGAAGTGCAAATTTCCTGTCGGACACTAATTGGTCAAATGTCCCTCAGCTAGCATTTTGTTGAAGAGGTCATTTCACGCAATAAACGAGCTTAAGAAATAGGCTTTTTTTTCAGAAAAGAAATTCAACATAAAAAATAAAGTAGTATAGTAAAGCGTGTTGTTACAGAGAATGGTCGCTTTGTACACGTTTTGTTTACAAATTAAAAATATAAATTTGATTGAATGTGTATGTAACCGCGCATTTGTCAATAACACTTTGTTCATAAAACCATTCTAGTGAGTTTAAATAACATGAAATTAATTTACAATAATTTATAGACCAAATGCTTCTACTTTTCAATATATTTTGATATTAAGAAGGGGGGGTTGAAAAAGGTCGCTAAATAAAAATGGTCGCTTACTAGACGTCGTCACTCGAGCGAGATGTAGGCCTACATACACTTCTCAGGTGCGTAAGTAATAGCAAGTTTCTTAAGATTTTTAATTAAGATTTTTAAGATAAAGCGTTCGGTAGAGCGAGATTTTTAAGCCGCTCGATATGAATCTTAAGATATTTCAATTGGGAAACGTAGATGATTTTGCTTTGGCTTAAAGCTTCTCTTTCACAGTTTTTCATGGACAAAAATACAAAATTTGTTCTTAGATTTGGAAATGTGTGTTTTTATAGATGATTAAGAATGGCCAAAGGGCATTAGCACTAAAACCAACATATTTCAATAATTTTGTAACTTATTTTTTCGAAGCGGCAAGATCAGTAAGGGATTCAGTCTATTTATTTCGAGCCTATAAATTATAAAATCATTATAGCCTGGTTAATTTGACCCGACTTTGACCTCTGTGGAAAAAATGCTTAAATAACAATTACCGACATATATTTATCAATTAACAAAATGCATTCAATACCGTTTATTATTCATTCTTATGAAAGCATGTGCAAAACCGAGTAGTAATAATCAGATTTTTATTAATCTAAATAGCAGGGGTCAGATTCAAGTCAATAAAACCGCACTATACTTTCCGTGAATAATCTTTCAATTTTTCTTGTAATAATATGAAGTTTCCAACTGTCAAAATACTTTTACCTTTATATTTGATTGAATAAGATAAACGTGCGGAATTCACATGCTGATATAATATGCTCAAAATGCATTGAAGAATTATTTATAGGCGTTAGTAGTTGCCTTATTTTTCAGAATGATTTTTGCTATATTCAGGAATATCAGTCTTTCTTTCCATGCATTACCAGATTGAATCTTATTATTTCAAAGGCTTCAACATGATGATGTCGTTACTTCCATTTAATTTTACGAAAATTTTCAAAAAGCCCATTTTCCCGATCTGGGAAAGAGCAGCTTTAATTAAAACGAGGATTCATGACGACTCAAAATATTGAAATCGTTCATTATGACGTCTTAAAAAATCTTATTAAGCGGGATTTTTTTTATCTCGCTCTAACTATAGTATGGTTATAGTGCTACGTCCAAGATAAGAGAGGCACAATGGAACGTTCCAATTTTGAAACACGCATAAGACTTGTCAAGTTCGCGAGACAATTCAGGGCACGATTTCTAATGCGCTCGTGCGTGCTACGTCATCCTAAATACGGGGCTGTCCAAGTCCTGCCCGCGTATAGGCATTTACGGACACAGAATATTCTTCAGACCCCCATACATACATGCACACTCGACAAAGCTGGAAACAAATTGATTGATTGATTTAATGGAGTTTTACGTCGCTTTCAACATTTTTCAGTTATATCGCGGTAGCTGGAGCACCTAATAATGGATTCCTGGTATTTCTCTCACTAGTACAGCCATCACATCCTTTCCTAGCCTCAAGCTACTATTTCACATGGTCTACGATTATCAACGCATTGGTGAGAGACAAATAGTCGAAAAGAACGAGTGCCGCCGTCGGGGATCGAACCCGGGACCTCTAGATTGACAGTCCGATGCACTATCAACTGCGAGAAGCAGATTCACAGATAAGTGTGATATAGATTAAGTTTTATTTTCATACCTCTATGAAATCAACAAATACTCCCTTCATATCTAATGATCAAATAAAGCGAAGCAAACCTGTCCTGATTTGTAATAAAGAAACGGATTTGTAATGGGACTATTTTGTGCGGAACCTTACAAAATACCTGCTCTTAAAATTGTTTTCATTGGGAAATAAACCCAATTTTTCATCCAATCAGAATGCTCGGATTTAATTTACACAACTTTGATAAAATCATATAGCTTTGTTCTCAATGTATGGCACATCATTTTTTTTCATTTATTTATACACGTATATTCTAAATATCGTATCCATTGTATATCAAGTTTCGGTAGAATCATATACAAAAGTGGAAGAGGTAGTTATCTTTAATTCATATTTCATTTAGATACGTTTTTTTATCAGTTTTTTGATTGAAGATAATCAGAAGATAGCAGTTGAGAAATGATATTTCATGAGAATGAGACAATCATAGATAAGCTCGATTATTTTTTATATGATTGAAATATGAATTAAAGATAACTACCTCTTCCACTTTTGTATATGATTCTACCGAAACTTGATATATAATGATGATAATGATCTCGTAAAGCTAATGAAAGTCTTCATGTATATAACTAGAAAGACGATGTCACAGAAACGTCTGAACAAGCAGAAACACCTGAACAAGAGCGCAGCCCAAGTGTGCAAACGCTCGAATGCAGGTGCCGCATAACGGAAAAAATAAAGTTGAAAAAAGCTGAAAATTCTTACAAAAATGATTCTAGAGTTACCACCTTGAAAGTCTGAGTAGCTCTTGCGATGGTGAATACGCATATCAAGTCTCAAGGTGATATCTTCATTAACCCTTGTCATGCTGAACCCTGAATATACCTGCTTTTGCATGAAGTATAAACAAAGATCAGCCTGCACCTATGTGCAGCCTGATCTTAGCCTACACCACCTGTTATGACAAACAGGTGGTGTAGGCTAAGATCAATGCCAAAAACCAAGACAACATTGGCATAGTAATATTTTAAGAAATGTTCATGCAAATCGACCTAGAATGTAGGAGTGGTATTAACAAGAATTTTGACAACAGGGCCCGAGGTTATGAAACTTTTCTCGGGCTCCACTGAGAATTTCCTCAAACCTTAAATTTAGATAAATGTATGAAAATGAAAAATATATTAATAAGTTGTTATTTATAACAACTTATTGATATTATCTTTTATGTTAATACATTTAAATGAGTATTAAAATAGAATTACTGCTTTAACCTCGAATGAAATTTGAGAAAATTTTGAATTGAGAATGAGAAAAGTTTTTTAACCTCGGACCTAGGTCCCCTTTTCAGCCATGCAAAATTGTATCACTAAATGACTACAATTTGCACATGTTCACATTCTCTTAAAACTTGATGAAAGTCTAGGCATCAATGAAGTCTATCTCTTGTGTCAACCATCCATTTTCAGGGGCCTATAATAAACTCATAAAACATAACATAGTTTTATCTGCCTTTAATGCGTTATTTCGTAAACAGGCAATTCTAAAATAATTTAGAAGATCGAAAAGATAACAAGTGTAATAAATAGATAAAACAAGAGCTGTCACTGTAAGATGACAATGCCCCCGACACCGCTTTGATTTTAAATTATGGCCAATCTATGTTGAAGGTCAAGGTCATCCAGGGGTCAAGGTCACCAAAGTATGTGCCTACAGAAAGGTAATGTACCAAGGAATGTTGTGGTAAAGTATGATGCGAATATGTTAAGTAATAAGGAAGTTATGGCCAATGTTAAAGTTTTTGGACGGAATGACGGACGGACGGACAGACGGACGGACGGACGGACAAGTCAAATTTATGATGCCTCCCTATCGGGGGCATAATAAAATTTAGGTCTTTTATCACATAACAATGCGAGTTCTATTATACTTCTGTCAATATGGCTTGAACCCACTTTAAACATTTCCACATTAAAAGTGCCCAGCTTTAAAGCAAAGAAACGGTCAGATTTGACTCACAAACTACACATCATTAGTGGACGACCATAATTTCGAAACTACAGCTTTTTTAAAAGCTGTAGTTAAGAGATTTTGGTCGCCCATTGACAGCATTTAGAATACTCTCTGATTTTCTAGACAAATTTGAGTCTTTAAATAAATGTCCGCAGAGAGCATTGTGAAGAACCTAAGAGCTTCAAATAGCAGGCGCAATTCTGATTTCAAAATAAATTATTCCATAACCATCAACCAAAAATCTATGTTGTTGGTACTCATTGGAATCATCTTATTTTATTTTTAGAGTTCAAACTTTTTACTTGATAAGAACTCAGTCTATTTCATTATATATTTAGATGATATTTTACTCAAACTCTGTTGTTCAAACAAATAAGTTATCCCATACACCATCTTATTAATTGACAATAAATTTGCCAATAATATTGACTCTATCTTTCAATGTTACACATACAGGTTCAAAAGTATTGCCAATAAGCAGGACTAACAATACTTCTGATCATGTATAGGTAATATTAGAAGATTGTTTCTGTATTATTCTTAACAATGTAAACCTTGTATGGCTGTTTAAACAAGGGTGTTTTAAAGAGATGAAGAGAGTATTTGTTTATTTTATTGAGGTATGAAAGTAAAAACATAATCGAACTGTATGAATCTGCAAAGTGTACATGAGTGTGATTAGGTTTTTATTTTCATTCCTCTCATAATGAAATCAACAAATATTGTCTTCATATCATATAATTTTAATTCATGGAGAAAAATGTAAAGATTTGTCAGTCTAAAAAACAGATTTTTTATAGGACTGCTTTTTGCAGAAGCTTACAAAACAGCTGTTTACTCAAAATTGTTTTCATTGGGGAATAAAACAAACTTTTCAGCCAATCAGAATGCAGGAAAATTGATGGACACATTTGAAATAAAATCATTTGTAAATGTTTGGCTATTGTTGGGAACAGCTCATTTCAAGCAATCATTATTTTAAATCCTCTCTCACAGGGTCACTGGTTTACATAACCTTCAAAGTTGGACAAACAAGATACATGAAGATTGAAAAAACACAACTTCTTTTCCTACTTCATTTGCAACCAAAATAATTTGGTCTATTTGACGTCTTATGCCATGTATATGTTTATAGCACAATGTAAATTTGCCAATTTCCTATTTCCTATAGCAAATCAAAATTGGAGTGTATGAATAAAAGCCTTCAAGATATAAAATAAAGGCAACCTTGGTCTTAATACTAGAAAACATACTCTTCAAATTCATAATTTTTTTATGCTAAATTTGTGTAAATGCACATAATAATGAAAGTCAATGTAAATATGAATTTTTGATAAAAATACTGTCTAAGTAATTGGTTTAAGACTTCATTTGATACTGGTCCACTCGTTCTAATAAAGCATCGGAATAGCCTGGTGAATAGTATCTGTAAAAAGAGAGAAAACACAGTGACTGAATTCTGCAAAGTAAAGCAAAATTGACATTTAGCTGAATTAAAGTGATTACTCAGCATGAAACAGTTGTAACTGCCTATAAACATATAGGCAATTACAACTGTTTCACGCTGAGCAATTGATTAATGGTCAATTTGAGTACTTCAAGCTTTGTCCTAGTAACTCAAAGGGCCAGAATGAAATTTTTTACTGCCAATGATTATATTCATAGATAGTCTAAATATATAAGGTATAAATGAAACATCATTTATTCATTTTTAAAAATTTCAGAATTTTGCATTTCATTGAATCAAGCAGGTCAAATGAAACAGGTCAAAACTGATGGATATCTAATAAGCGAAAAAAAATCCAAAACTTTATTATCTTTGGTGGATACTTTAAAATCCTCGGACAATTGATAACAAAAAGACCTTGTATTTTGTCAAGTGTGCGACAGGAAACCACTTAGACTGAATAAGTGGAGTGACTCAAACATTGATTAATTAACTCTGCAGCATTGTCGACCTTTACTTTCCAGCTAAATTTGCCAAAATTTGATTACTTTGAGTAAGTTCTATAACAGATATGCTCTAGCATAATTTTCAATATTAGGCACATAAAAATTGACAACTAACACTGTCTTTAACAAAACAATATGTATTTGAGAAATAAAGCAAAAAAGGACCATTTGGGTAGTACATAGAGTGGATAAAAAGAACAATATTATGTTTCAGTGTAAGATCGTTATAAATTTCATTGAGTAGAGTACAAAAGCTATATTTTCATGAGTGGCAAAGATACAAGTAAAAAACAGTATACCTTAGTTGTTCTCGAACTGAAATACTTATCGCTCTTACTTGAAAAACAAACAATTAATCTATTTCTTTAATGCTAAAAATGGACAGACTGTGAAATGGCATGGAATGAAAGAACGAAAAGTATAATTATTTTCATAATCTAACTGGTTTAAAGGTGATGTAATCAAGTGATAATCTATCGTTATTTCTTGTTATACCAACAATAAGTATTTAAGAAAAAACAGTCTTTTTAATACTTACTTAACAATTTCTTCAGGATAACAGTTATTGATTGTGTTAATATATTCTGCGAGTGCTGATCCAGGTTCTGACTTGATTTCCTGAATCTTTTTCAATCCTCCACTCGTAACGAATAATCTGCGAGCTTTAGAGTCATGTGGTAACACTTTGCTGAACTGTCCGACAACATGTTTGAGGATATTTGGTGGGGCGTCGTGTAATAAAGGTTCAAGGGCGGGTAGATGGACACATTTCTGTAGGATGTTCTTGAGGGCTTTCTTACTCTGAAATAATGTTGAGATATCAAATGAGCCTGTGTGTGACATTTCCAACAATTTCACATGTGCAAGGGTATGAATATTAAATAACATAGACCAGCATATAATGTAATTTATGCGGCTCACCTGAATTGGGACTTAGACCTTATCAATCTACAGGGTAGATTCACAGGCTGGTCAGAGGCTTAAGTTTATACTAATTTATTTTAGTTTGTTTCAAATAGAAAGCTTAAGCTTATAGAGTTGCTCTCAAACCCCCAATCCAATTTTTTTTCACGTCCCCTAGAAAGAGGCAGTGGTTTTAACCCACTGCTACCTAATTCTATAGCTGGATGAACAGGGACTATTAAGTGTTATGCCTGTAAACACACCTTGGTGACGGTGAGGCTCAAAGCATGGACCTTTTGGTCATAAGTTGTGCACCTTTACCACTAGGCTTTTAACTGTACACGTGAAATTACAGCAAATATCCTGGACAGTCTCAAATATTATCTATTTATGACTGTTATTAAAACAGATTTAATACTTAATCTAAAATCAAGTCTTACTTTTTTCTTTTAGTTTACATGCCCAAATAAAACACTACACACTTTTTAAAACCAAAGGGTTAACAAAAACAAGAACGAACTTGACCTTGTAATATGACCTTGACATCTGCAAATGGATGTTTATGAGGTCTACCAAGTATGAGCAATGTATCTTAACAATGGCGGTTCCAGGATATCTGTAAAGGGATTCAAAAACCTTTCACACTTGGCTTATTTTCTTAATCTAAAATGACCAATATACCATCCTTTACAAGATTCTTTTAAATGCAACCTCTGCTTGGCCTGTACTTGAACCAATCTCGTTCTCAATCTCATGAATTTATTTTACACAGTTCTGAGATGATTCTTTTTCACATTATTGGTCACAAATGTCTTTACAATTGCGTAACAAACCTTTGTCTGTAGATCTTCTGAAGCATCTGCTCTGAGATAACACTGTAATAATTTGGGTAAAACGTTAGCGACTGCGACTGCCTTTGCGTGTTCTGGTGTATGTCTACCAATCTGTCCTAGAGCCCACGCTGACGCTGCCTGTATATGGTCTTCTGGTTCTTCTGATAGGGCTATGGCTAGTTGTAAAACACCCTGTTATAAGACAATGGCTATATTTATTTTCAAATCAAATAGTCAGCACAAAACTATTTTAAATGCCTTTAGATATATAGGCATTTACAAGGGTTGTGCTAGCCTCAAACTTTAGGTATGGAACAATTCTAAAAACTTTTATTCTTCGCATTTCATTTGTTTGCTGAAGGTTGTTTTACACTATTTTTAACGTTTGAAAAACATTAATTAAAAAAACTAAATTGTATATTTGTGTATGTCTTAACCCTTTTCTGTTTTACAAAATTTTGGACCTGTCCAAATTCAAAGGTTTTGCAGACGAAAATTTAAAGTGGATTTAATTTGAAAAATAACCATTCTGTAGGGTGGAAAATAGAGTGGAAAAAGAAGAAATTGCTTGTCAGAAGCAATTTCTTCTTTTTTCACAATGTTTTCTCAATTATAAAATTACAGGCACGTAAAAAGCAGGGATTAAACAGCAAAGGGTTAAGCCAAATTTTTAGATAGGAAGGTAGGAAGAGTTGTCTTTCTTTGTTTATATACAAACCAAACGTTTATCAATATAACATGCAAGTCTTTTTTTCACATGATAAATCAAAGTTATGCAATGCAAAAATGAAAAGACACAATTTGTGCCTATTGGACATTTATTACGAACAATTAATGCAATAGTACCTCCCGACTTTTCCAAAGTTTCTTACTTTTGATGACCCGTTGTCATTAATTAAATTCAAAGTGATAAAGACTTTGGAGGTTTTTAATCTATTTTTTTATATGCCTGTTGAAAGATGGGACTTATTTTTAGATCACCCATGGCGGCCAGTTTCCTGTGGTTTGGCCGTTTTCACCTCTTTGTCCAGAGCATAACTCTGTCATAAAGATATTTTTTGATATTCAAAACTATATTATTCGAATAAGGGACTTTTTTAACATTTTTAATATATTTTTGAATAGCAGAAAAAAACATATGAGCCTGTGTGTGACATTTTCAACTATTTTAAATGTGCGCCAAGCAAAGACTCACGCCAGTCTGTGCATGCGCACAGTCTGGCCAGAGTATTTACTTAGCGTTTTTGTAGATAGATAACATCTCAATGTATCTAGATCCAATCAATCTTCTACTTACCTTATTTGGCTATTTATGCTGCTCAATGTTTGTTCCTTACACACATGTCAAATTTTGGAAATGTCACACACAGGCTCATGTAATCTTTATAGAACATCGAGTATCTTTTATTCAATGTTTTCTTACTTTTGATACTATAACAGCCATGGCCAGGTTTTCTGAATGAGCTGCTACATATCCTAACATCATGATTCCTGGTAATCTCACATTTCCTTTAGATTCTCCAACATAATCAACAACCGCCGCAACTCCGCCAGCGTTCACGATCAACTGGGATAACTGTTAAAAGAAAAACAAGATGTGTTTTGAAACACGAATGCCCCCCTAACAGCGATCTCTCGATAAGGCACAGGTTAGGTTTGGTTAAGTTTTTCGAACAGACGGACGGACAGACAGATTGACAGACAGATGGACATGAGTAAAACAATATGCCCCCGATCTCTCGATACGGAGGCATAAAAAATTTCAGCATTTTATAGAAATTTACATTACTCTAAGACTCTATTTAGAGGTGTGTATGTTAGAGATAAATTCTATGATTCTTCTTAGGATTTTTAAAATAAGGTGCTCAGTAGTGAGAGGTTCCTAAGCCATTGAATAAGAACCTAAAGAATTCTAAATGAAGCTTGCTCAGCATTTTCTTAAACAAGGAGTCTTGACAACATTGAATGTTTTGTCTCAATTATCAAAAAAACACTCTTTATGTCGTTTTTTAAACTTATCTGAGCTTGATTTTTCATCTTGCTGTACACACCTCAGCTTTTCCACACAACACACAATAAGTGAACTCTCAAAAGGAATTTTTCCTTTACCCTGGGGATTGCATTAGCCCTTTGTTTGATTTTGCTCAAATGAAGATTAATTCTTTACAAATTCAATCAGATTTCTATAAAGGTGAGATTTGCAAATTAGTGAGTTTCTTTGAGATTTATAATAAGGATTTCTCATGCATTTAGAGTTGAAATCTGTGGCGTGGCATGCAATATCCAATACACTCAAGAATTGTATAAAATAACACAAGCAGGCTTGTATATAGGTTAGAAAAATAGAGGATATTGAATGAGTGATCATGAAAAAACAAGTTTATAAAAGGAGTAATCTATAAACAGTTTAAAACGAGATTTTGCCAAGTTTTTATCTGTTTTAGATGACAGGCTTAACCCTTTGCTGTTTAAACCCTGCTTTTTACGTGCCTGTGATTTTATGATTGAGAAAACATTGTGAAAAAAGAAGAAATTGCTCCTGACAAGCAATTTCTTCTTTTTCCACACTATTTTCTACCCTACTGAATGGTTATTTTTCAAATTAAATCCATTTTAAATTTTCGTCTGCAAAACCTTTGAATTTGGACAGGTCCAAAATTTTAAAAAAACAGCAAAGGGTTAATATATCTGGTATTCTATGAAGTTTTTATCTGTTTTAGATGACAGGCTTAATACATTTGGTATTTTATGAAACAAATTTGATATTCTTTTTCTAATATAACCCGAATCTACTGGTAAATCAATAGAATTCTCCAAATTTGTTGACTACAACAACATGTAATGTCATGCGTTAAATGACATCATTCCAAACATTATGATGTTATTTTCAAGGCTATTTCAAGGGGTCAGTGCAACACTATTGTTAGTGCTCATCCATTTATAAGCACTTACAATAGTGTTGCGCTGACCCCTTGATTTGCTCAATCTCAATTGCATAGTTATTCAACCTGTATAATAACACCTGTGTAATATCAAAAATATTCAACAGGGTTATTGTTCTCTGGTGAAGTAGGATATATTACAAACTTACTTCAGGTGTATGTTTAGCAATTTCTCTAATCAATGTGGCAACATTTTTCTTCACATACTCATCTGGATCCTTCAAACACGTCAACACAGCCGGGAAGATTTCAGCTTCAACCACCATCTCAGCTAAATCTACTGAATGTTTGGAGATTTGACTCAAGGCTGAGAAAACTTGGCGCTGAAATAAGAATGATTTCATTTTAGTTTTGACTTATTAAAGCTGAACGATCTACAAAAGAAATTTGTTCATACAAAATTTTAAACACACAACTACAAAGTTCTCAAAAATCATTTCAAAATTAGTTTAATATATTTGCTTTATTCGCTTATAATGATGTCATTAATTCATGAGAAAAGATTTGAGGAGTTGGCTGACCAAGAGGCAAGCTTGCTTACCACACCAACAGTGAATCCAACCATTACCGGCAGCTCTACAAGCATCAGCTCAAATCTGAGCAGCCTCACACTTGCTTCATACCCTAGCAGCACAAACACTGTGCTAGAAACAAGCAAGAAAAGGCGGCATCTGGATCCTGACACTGAAGATGCTCCAGCAAAAATCAGACGCACACTGGAGATTAATGCGACAGCATTACCCATATACAGAGAAGTCCGCAAGATCCTCTATAAATACACCAAATCCCAACATTTGGTGGAGTATTTCCCAAACCTTGGCCTATAATTGGTATCACACTCCCCGAGATTTTTCCAAACTCTCCTATATTCGCTAATAGAATCGGACTCAAAGTTCAAGATACAATCACCTGTGCTAGATTCAGTTACCACAACCCAGCCATTTCCGGCTCCCCTGCTAGAAACTTTGTGGCAGACTGCGCAAAAAATTCAAAAGCTCCTACACCGGGCTTCAATATTTTTGCAAACTGAGAGGACACTGCACAACCAAAAATGTTGTCTACCTTCTCACTTATAAACAAGAGCTGTCACTGTAAGATGACAATGCCCCCGACACCGCTTTGATAGTAATAAGGAAGTTATGGCCAATGTTAAAGTTTTTGGACGGAATGACGGACGGACGGACGGAATGACGGACGGACGGACGGACGGACAAGTCAAATTTATTATGCCTCCCTATCGGGGGCATAAAAATGTCGTAAACAATATGTAGGTGAAACAAAACGCGAATTTCAAATAAGAATCAAGGAACACCTTAGGGACATACGCCTAAAGAAGGAAACACCAGTAGACAATCACTTTAATCACGATTCTCACATCTGTGAGGATGTCACATATCAAATTATTGAAATCCTCCGCTCGGACCCAGAATCCACAATAAGCACCGTCAACAGACGCAAAAGAGAATCATACTGGATCTATCAACTCCATACCCTCCATCCGGTAGGGATCAACATTTCCGGGTAGTCAGAAAATTCATTTCAGCCAAAACCTAGTCTATCTCATGAGAAAAGATTGTTTAACGAATAATCTGCTTTGTGGATTCATTTAGAGTTTGAAATCTAATCCCAGTTGATGTGAATACAAAATGTAGCTAATAAAACATCATTCCGTAGTCTTTCAATATTAACCCTTGTCAAGCTGAACTCAGAATATTTCAGTCTCGGTTGGTAGTGCATAAAAAGCTCAACCTGTACATAAGTGCATCTGATCTTTAATACCACCTGTTTTTTCTTTAGTAAATCATAATACAGTTAATCTTGCTTGAGCAACCACTTCTATTAAACAACCATTTTATTAAACAACCGCTTTCAAAATTCTCCTCTTTAAATTAAAATATCTTGAAAGGTAGGTAAAGTTGATGAATCCTATGTTATCAAAACTCACTAGAATCATCTCAATGAGACGATTCTATTGAGTTTTAACAACATAGGATTAATGAGAACTTTGCAATAATATGAATAATCAGTAAAAAAGTATATTTATATTTGTAAACAAAGTGTGTATTTTAAAAGCGGCCATTTTCTTTAACGACTACTTTTTTATGGTCCCATTAGTGGTCACTTAAAAGAAGTTTCAGAGTAGCTTAAAAATTATATTTTCAAAAGAAATTCTGACTCACAACTTTAGAAACCAGTGCTTGCAGCACTCTGATTCTAATAAAATTCAGCATGACAGGGCTAAACAATTTGAGCAAATAGAACTATAAGATTACCTTCAGTTTAGCATCTGGGTTCAATATCATCTGTGCTAAATGAGCAATGGCACCAGCATCAACGACGGTTTGTGCGAGCTCTGGTGAGTGTTTACAGATGTCACTGAGAGCGGAGGCAGCGATACGCTTCAGGGAGAGTTCTGGTTCCTGTATACAGAGTACCAACAAGGGGACGGCACCGGCATCAACGACAGCCTGGGCTAGCTCTGTAAACAAACAAGTTTTACAATCCATTTTATTTGTGCACAATAAGGGATCATGTTTGACCTGTAAGCATTGATTATAGCCCCCATGAATGCTCTTATTTTCTTAGAAGGGATTTTCCTTGAGAAGACTAACTTTAGATTTTTAAAGGTCACTTGCCTAAAGTACATGTATTCATCTAGGGCAAATTTTGGAATGGATACAAAATAAATCTCTTAGATGTTTTGGCAAATTATCAGAATGCTTTATACATGTGTTTGATAAACAAAATACTTTCTTACAGAATTTTCCTTACTCATAGCAAAGTTTTCTCAAAATTTAACTTATCACTTTTTATAAACAACCTAGTGCATCTAATTTCTGAATGAATAGAAAATCGTGTCTTATTTCATTATAGGGTAAGAGAAGAAAAATTGTTTGTCACTTAAAAAATTTTCAATAGTTTATGTGGTAATCCATAATGCTAAAAAAATGAAGCCCTATGAATTCAAGTGATTAAAAAATAATGGAGAATATTGATCACCATTTGGATTCTGGTGATAAACATTTAAAAAAAGTTTCATTCAATTTTGTATGATGATATTTGAATAAATTTCATCCCATTTTGTTCAATGACATTAAAATATTACAAATTAAACAATTTTGCACATGGACATTTAGATAAAATTATGATGACATTTAAATACATTTTATCCAATTTTTGTTTAATGACATTTAAATAAATTTCATCCAATTTTGTACAATGACATGTAAATGAATTTCATCCAATTTTGTGTGATGACAATTAGATAAATTTCAGCAAATTTTGTATGACTATTTCAATATCTTTTAACCCTTGTCATGCTGATCCCGGAATATTTCTGCTTTGGTAGGAGGCATAGCCAAAGATCAGCCTGCACACATGTGCAGTCTGATCTCTGTCAATACCACCTGATTTTCCTTCATAAATCAGATAAGTTTGAAAAAATTTATTTCCACAATAAAAACTGACTGACATTTAGGGAAACCAGTAATTTCAGCTCTTTGATTTTGATGTATTTTTTCCACGGATTTTTATTCAGCATGACAAGGGTTAAAACCTTAGCTCTGTGATTTTAATGCATTTTTGTCAAGGTTTTTTATTCAGCATGACAAGGGTTAAAACCTTACCAGCATTGTGTCTAGCTATATATCCCAGCGCCCATGCGGCGGCTTCCTTAACCCCAGGATCAAACTCCTCCAGACATATGACCAGGGCATCTAGGGCTCCACAATCTACCACAGACTGGGCAAGGTTTGGGGAATGTTTTGCTACAGCCCTCAACACAAACGCTGCTGCTTTCTTGTAAAATCTCTACAATAAAATAAGGGGTTCTTTCATTGTTCTGCCATTAATTTGGGGATACAGCGCAAAATTGTTGTAAGTGTCTATACATGCATATTAACCCATTCCTGTTTAACAAAATTTTGACCTGTCCAAATTCAAAGGTTTTGCAGATGAAAATTTACAGTGCATTCAATTTGAAAAATAACCATTCAGTAGGGTAGAAAATAGTGTCGAAAAAGAAGAAATTGCTTGTCAGAAGCAATTTCTTCTTTTTTACACAATGTTTTCTCAATCATAAAATGACAGGCACGTAAAAAGCAGGGATTAAACAGGAAAGGGTCAATAGGCACTTTCAACAGTTTGCACTGAACCCTCAATTTGCTATAATTTGATGGCTTAGTTAGAAACAGTCATAACTCGTAAGTGCCAACATGATTAAAGGTAGTTACAACTATTTTGCACTAAGCCATCAATATGTTATTGTAATTTCTTATTTGATAAAATATGATGTCTGCACAGTTGTTAGACCAAATTTGAGATTGAGTCAGGTGAAATATGGTAACTCATGGCTACCATAGATTTCAGTCGTCCTTTAAACATAAAAAAATGACAATTTTGAATAATAAATTCCCATATTTCAAGTTTAAAGTAATTTTTCACTACATATTTTTTTTCTCCAATTAAAATTCCACGCTATGTTCAAGCGTACATTTGGCAGGACTGTGCGTTACCAATGCACACAGACTGGCTATGGTAATACCAACTTTTCTTTATCGAAATGCAGAATTACAGGTCATGTTGCCAGAGAACTTAAAAAATAAAAAAAATTATCATTTTGGATATAGTTATTTCAGTGACATGGCATTATCAATCAGTCATATATCTTTTTATTGTACCTAATCATGATTATTTTGTAAAAGTTTAGACAGAAAGACAATTTTTGTTGAAATATGTGACCTGTCAAGTAAAAAGGGACCATCAGGGTTGTGACTGAAGTATCAACCCTGGTCAAATTGTGTGGACTGTGCAGAGTGACTAAGTTTGAAACTTTGCCATTTTCCTGAGTCTAGAATGTTCAAACTACTTTTGTGCAAAAGAAATTATGAAATGTGATTTACAATTGACCTGCTGTACTGGTTCCAATCTCATTTTTCTGTATTTTTCTGTATTTATATTGCGGAGGTCCCAGATGGTCCCTTTTTGCTTGATGGATCACATATCTTAGTCTATTATTTGTTTGAATGGGATTTTACGCTGCTTTCAACATTTTTTCAGTTATATTGTGGTGGCTGGAACACCTAACAATAGATTCCTGGTATTTCTCAAATCAGTAATACCATTATATTCTTTCCTAACATCCAGCTACTATCCCACATAGGTCTACGTATCATTATCGACTATTGGTTGGAGACAAATAGTCGAAAAGAATGAGTGCCGCCTTTGGGGATCAAACCTGAGACCTCTAGATTAACAGTCTGACCCACTTCAAACTGTGCTACGACAGTGGCCTAAATCTACAATAGTTGAGCTTACATTTTGTTCAGCCAATGAGTAAACCAACTGTGGTAAAATGTCTCCCTTCACAACAGCCTCTGCCAAATCATCATTGTAGTTTGCAAGACGCCCTAAAGCCAGGGCTGCTGTCTGTTGTATTGTGGGTACAATATCCAACAGAAGGGGTCTGAGAAGGGACATAACTCCTGCATTCTGTAATGTCTCGATATTTTGTGGCCGCGATGCCAATTCTGCAACTGTCTGCACAAACTGTGTCCTTGCTTTTTGGTACTGTTCAAATACTGTAAATATACATAAAAGCTTGAAATTACAGATCAATATACATTTACACAACATAACACTTACTCAAGAGTCCTTTCATAAAGCTTTCATAGTAAAGAGTTAGACTATCATTCAAAAGGTCATTTTTTTAAACATTAACTAAAAGGTTCTTTTGTTCTTCTAAAGGTTTTTAGTGGCCATTTTCTTGGTCTATATGTCATTTAGCTGTGTAGCTATGTAGCTTTAGATGACATCAGGATTACTGACAAGAGTACACAGCCTTTTGATGTGTATTTTTGACCCCAAAAGAGTTCAATCACCTCACATGTGCAAATCACAATATATTATTCAACTTTTTTTGTCTTTAAAATTTGAAATGACATATGAACTATCAAATCCAAAATCGAAGACTGTCAAGGACAAAGTGAAAGTGGATCTTTCTGTACTGGAATATATGTAGCTGTTCTAAACCAATCAACTGATAATTGTCTTCTCCATTCCACCCTTCTTAATGGTGAGGTGAATGAGAGATAATTGTTGGTCATCTCCCTTGGAATGAGGTAGTCCCAAAGGAGGAAGGGTCCTAATCAGTGGTCAACTTTGCATTATATAAATCTAATATTTCCTTTGCATGATTTGATTTTAAGATAATTTCTAAATCAAATATTCTGCAATTTCTGCATTAGTCAATGGAATTCTGTGATTTTTGTTGGGACTTTTTGTCTATGCTTCCTGTCGAGTATAGAAATCAAAACTAAAAAAAAAATCAACTCATTTTTCTTTGTTGATTTGTAATCTAGTGTTCCAGGAGTTGTTGGTTCAAGTCTCTAATTACCGATTTCTCTATATCGATGCCTTAGAAAAATAAGGTCGTAAGTGGTACTTAGGACCTTTTATGATGCATACATTTTTGGAAAGGGTATTTCAAGCTCTATAATATGATGTAAGTTTTGTGGAATTTTGAACTTGTCATGCTGACCAATTTGGCTGTAGAAAAAGGTCGTAAGTAAAATCTGTTCCAGACTGTTCATAACAAAAGGTCGTATGTGGCACTTAAGACCTTCTTGAAAAACACAAATTTTTCTATGTAAATAGAAATATGACCGAGGGTCTTGATATGTACATACTTGCTAGAGGTGTATAGATCATCCTACATGTAAAATATGACAGCTGCATGCCTTCTTGGTTCAGAGGTGAAGATTTTTGTTGCCTTGCAAGTCATAGTGAATGGTGGAATAGATAAATTAAACATCTTTGACAGTACTTGACCTAAGGAACATCCATGCAAAAGTTTCATCAAGATTTGCCCATCGGTATAGGAGGAGAAGATTTTAAAAGACTTTTTGTGCAGAAAGCACAACGGACAACTGATGACGAACATTGGACAATCACAAAAGCTCACCTTGGCCATGAGCCTGTCGTGCTCAGGTGAGTAAATAATTAACACTGCAACTCCTCAAACGATTTGTTAATATGGACAGAGATCATTGATTACTCAGTCATACATTTGGCTAGGATGCCAAATTGACCTGTCATCTCAAAACTCCAAGTCAGTCTGCTTGGTTACTTGTCCATAAGTTCAACAATATGCTGGCTATTGCATCGGCTATTTTTTTTGTAGCATTTCCAAAGTTGTTTCCAACGTTGTAAAATATCAATCAAGCCTGTGAGTGAGTTTTCCAACAATTTCAAAAAAAGCAAAGATCTTGATCACTATGTGCATCCGCAGTCTGACCAGAGTCTTCACTATGCAATTTGTAGATAGATAAGTATCAAAGTATTTCATAAGCAACAAGTAACCTTACATTTACAGTTATCAGCATTTGGCTGTCTACGTTGCTCAATGTGTGTTCCTCTTTAACATTTCAAATTGTCGGAAATATCTACCTGTTGACTACCTGTTGACTTCTGGGGACCTTTATAACCCCTGATGGGTTGTTATCCCCTTCTACTGCTTGTTATCACTTCTCCGGGTCCGGTCGAGCTAATACACATCAGACAGGTCGAAACGCTTATTCGACCAAAATTTGTCTAATTTACTTTTGAAATGGTCTACCTTCTTTGACAATATAATTTCATCTGGTAAATTGTTCCACGTATTTATTGTTCTAAGTGCAAACGAGTTTAAGCGCAATGACTTCTTGGCACGAGGTTTATTCAATTTTAGGCAATGCCCTCGGAGGTGGTCAGATTCAGCAAAAGTGAAAAAGGTAGAGAGGTCAATATCATCAATATGGTGAATCATCAATATGGTGAATAATCTTGAAGACTTGGATGAGATCGAACCTTTGTCGTCGATACTCGAGTGATGGAAGATTTAGCTCTCTAAGTTGATCAGGATAAGATAATTCTCTCATTCCAGGAATTAAACGAGTCGCCCTACGTTGCACATTCTCAATTATTTGTTTACATTTCTTAGTAACGGGATAAGCAACTAGGTTACCATAGTCAAGATGTGATCTGACCAATGATTTATAAAGTGTCAAAAAGTGTTTGTCCATATATTTAAACTTTCGTCTAATGAGGCTGATTATTCTATTAGCTCTGTTTGCAACATTGCTGATATGTTGGTCGAAAGATAGGTTCTCAGTAAATGTAACTCATAGATCCTTCTCAGACGTCTCATTTAGTAGGTTATGCCTATTGCCATCTTTATCTTTGATGATGTAACTTGCTTCAAATTTCTTCTTCCCAAAACAAACACTTTTACATTTCTTTACATTAAAATTCAGTAGCCAGTCCTCACTCCATTTACACAAATTAAAGAGGTCATTTTGAAGGTCGCTTTGGTCCGATTCTGATGATATAGCCTTGTATATTTTACAGTCGTCAGCGAAAAGACGACAAATGCTCCCCACTACATCGGGTAAATCATTCACAAAGAGGATAAAGAGTACTGGTCCAAGAATAGATCCCTGGGGTATACCGGATATTACATCACTCCAGTCAGAAGGGCTCCCATTCACTAGTACACGTTGCTTTCTATCATGCAGAAAACTGGAAAACCATTTGTGTAGATTTCCAGCGATTCCAAAAGATTCCAATTTATAAAGAAGTCTTTTATGGGGCACACTATCGAAGGCCTTGCTGAAGTCTAGGTATATTGTGTCGACTTGATTGTCATTATCAATGGCATAATTAAGTCCAGTCTTCAAGAACACTTAAGAGTTGCAATATTGTACTACGGTTTTGACGAAAACCAAATTGGCAGTCTGACAGAAGACTATTAGTTGACAAATGCTCCATTAAACATTCCCGTACTATTTTTTCTAAAAGTTTGCAAATCACAGAAGTTAAAGATACTGGACGATAATTTCCTGGGTCTGATTTTGAGCCCTTTTTGAAGATACATGTTATATTCGCCTTTTTCCATTCACTGGGGACAATTCCAGTATCAATAGACTTTTGAAACAGTATAGTTGTGAGGCACACTCTTTCAATAGAAGTTGGTGGCAATTGTCTGGTCCACAAGCTTTTGATGTATTGAGGGTTTTAAGCAAATTAAACACTTTTTCGGGCTTAATAGTACATGAATTGATACAATTTTCATCACTCACTTTCTTTGGTATATCTGGCATTTCAGAGTTCCCTTCTTTAGTAAATACTGATGTGAAAAAGTTGTTTAGCAATTCAGCTTTGTCTCTATTTTCTGTAATGTTGCACCCATTTTCATCTTTCAAATCACTTATCCCTGTTCGACTCTGTGTTTCACCTTTTACATAGCTCCAGAAAGACTTGGGGTTTTTTGCTGCACTTTCAGCTACTCCTTTCTGAAATTTTTTCTTTTTTCTATGGCTGAATGTAAAACATTTCCACAAATCATACTTCTTTTTCACTTTCCGTAGGCAATAATTGTCCATCCACTTGGGTTTACACTGTCTCATGTTACTTGATTTCATGGGTACAAACTTTTCAATGCATAGATTTATTCGAGAATGAATAAAACTCCATGTGTCTTCAACACCGAGATCCTTCAATGAATTTTCCCAATCAATATTTTCAAAGTAATCATTCATTTCCTCATAATCCCCTTTGAAGAAGTTGGGTCTAGATTGGATATTTTTTTCCTTGTAAAAATCACAAGAAATGTGACAACGGTATCCTGTAAAATACTAGAACACATAATATGTAAACATATACTAGATCACCTAGAGAAAAACAACATTCTTACTGATCTAAACCACGGGTTTAGAAGTGGCTTTTCCTGCGAAACACAGCTACTGACAACAGTGCATGATCTACTCCAACATCATGACAACAAGTCCCAAATAGACATAATCATACTTGACTTCTCTAAAGCATTCGATACCGTCCCCCACGAAAGCCTTCTACACAAGATGAACCTCTATGGCATTGATGGAAACATTAATTGCTGGCTACGTGACTTTCTAACAAACAGAAATATGAGAGTAGTCGTCGATGGAGAGATGTCTGAACCAGTCACTGTAGACTCCGGAGTACCACAGGGAACAGTGTTAGGACCCCTGGCATTCTTGTGTCACATAAATGACCTCCCGGACTGTGTGAAATCATCAGTTCGCCTTTTCGCCGACGACTGCTTGCTATATCGCTGTATCAAAACAAGGAAAGACCATCTCCAACTGCAAACAGACTTGAAAGCACTAGAAAACTGGGCTTCAACTTGGGGCATGCGCTTTAATGCCAAAAAGTGCTATGTAATGAGCATAAACAGCAAATCTACACAATTCTATGAACTAGACAAACATATCCTCCAACAAGTAGAAGAAAACCCATACCTGGGAGTGACATTCACTGACAATCTCAAATTTGGATCACACATATCAAAAATCTGCAGTAAAGCTAGCTCAACACTGGGATTCCTAAAAAGGAACCTTAAACACTGTCCATCATCATGCAGGAAGACAGCCTATATCTCATTAGTCCGCTCCATCCTTGAATATAGCGCTATTGTATGGGATCCGTACCTACAAAAGGACACAGAAAAAATAGAAAAGATCCAGCGAAAAGCAGCAAGATTTATATCGGGGGACTATAAATCAAGAGACCAAGGATGTGTCACCAGAATCCTGAAAGAACTTGAACTTCCACCACTACATGAGAGGAGAAAAGCAGCAAGACTAACCTTCATGTACAAGGTGGCTGAGGGGCTGGTGCCAGCAATGCCAACGAAAACCTATCTAACGCCAATCTGTGGGAAACGCCTAATCAAACCAAAAAAACTAGACAACTACCAAAGTGCTAATATAGTGAACAACCAAGCCAAAAAACACAACAAGTGCTTCAAAACTATAAACTGTAAAAGTGACCAATATAAAAATTCTTTTTTTCCGAGAACTATAATAGAGTGGAACAACCTAGAAAGTAATGTTGTGTGCGCAGAGACAGTAAAGAGCTTCAAATCAGCTCTCCAACAGTGTTATTAACATCCAATAACACACATCTCTCTCCCACTGTGAATATACCGAAAGGTCCTACAGTGTATACATTCAGATTCAGAAGAAATGTTGATCAATGAAAAGTGATCACTATTTCCAAGCCTGTCTCCATACTTTACATTGTCTATAAAATGTTCTTTATCAGAAAAAATAAGATCCAAACAACTAGGGTTTTGTCCATCCCTATACCTTGTATAATTTGCAACATGTTGATGTAGGTAGCAATCACGAACAGTTTCTAGGAATTTAAATGAAGATATCAACAGGCTCAATTTATTTTACAATATGTAAAAAAAGGACTCGAAAAGCATTAAATTAGAATAGATAAATGTGAAGTTTTTAAAATAAATACCTTGTAAAACTTGTCGTTGACTCATTTTGCTAGCGTTGTGTGTTCTAACTAAGCCAAAATCCAAAACAAGTTTTTTGTCTCAAGTAACAAGTCGTTTCTATGGTAAACTAACAACAATTGAACTCCGGGCTGAATATCAACTTCCGGTTTGTCTTTTCATTTCTATCGAAATATATATATTCAAAAAGCGATGTATTAAAATGTTTTTTTAAATAAAACATGCCGATTTTTTATAAAAATAATCGAAGTAATTTCTTTCGAAAGATTTTGTATGGCAAAATCACTGCGGAATTCACAAACATGGCGGCGCCCATTAAAAATGTCTTTTCAAAGTCGAATAGTATTTTGTATCAAAATTACAGATTGGTACGTGAATGAGAGTTTTTGAATTTATAGGATGTAGTTTTTCTTTCGTGCAGACCATTTGTCGAATTTGATTAACTTTTAATTGTAAGATAAGAACAAGTTTAGATAATGTTTGATTCGGCCTTTTCATTGATCGACCTCTTCGCAATTTTCCCCCAAAAGATTCCTTAACAATAAAGTAAGGTCATCCGTTGGTTTAACCTATAGACGAGAAAAGTAATTTGACTTAAGTTACAACTTATTATGGCCCCGTATCTAGAGATCGGTGGCAAATTGTTTTACTCTGTCCGTCCGTCTGTCCGTCCGTCTGTCAGAAAACTTAACCTTGCCAATATCTTCAAGCCTATTCAAGATACAAAGCTAATATTTCTATCTATATATACTGCCTGACTCCCCTTTCGGGTATTACTGGCAGGTGCGCGTCTGTGCTGGAATAAAAACTGTTAGTCATTGGTTAGGGTGCCAAATTTTAAAAGTATTGTGAGTGTTAGATTAAAAGATCTGGTAAAACAATTTTGGTTATTCAGGGACGGCTCACTATCTGAAAAGAATCAAGACTCTTCTTGAATGCGGCAATATCCGGTTGCTGTATGATTGTTTCTGGTAGGCTGTTCCAAAGTATCACTGTATAAGGAAAAAAAGAATATTTAAAGTAGGAAGCATTTGTGTGGATCTGTCTAAAAGATTTTGTGTGCATATGTCGGGTGATCCTAACTGGTCTTTCAAGACTGGTCTTTCAAGATAAGTTGGTATGGGTACTGCAACAAAACAATTCACAATTTTATAAAACATGGTGACTCTGGTGATGTCTCGTCTATATTGAAGAGTTTGCCAGCCAAGATCCTTCTGCATGCAGGTGACACTGTCATAATGAGAAAAATTATTTTGAACCCATCTTCCTGCTCTACGTTGTACTTTTTCTACTTTGTTGATATAGGACGTTGTGTAAGGGCTCCAAACAGTTGATGCATTTTCTACCTGGGGTCTAACCAGTGTTTTCTATGCTGTTTCTCTGATCTTCTTATTTTTCGTCTGGATGTTTCTGCGGAGAAAACCTAAAGTTTTATTTGCATTAGATGTTGTATTGTCAATATGCTTGTTCCAGGAAAGATCTTCAGATATAGTAACACCTAGGTATTTGGCATTGTCCACAGTCTCTAGCACTTGTCCGTGTAGCCTGTAATCAAAAGAAATCTTTTTCTTCTTTTTAGTAATATTTAGGACAATGCATTTGCTAGGGTTAAACTCCATTTCCCATTTTTTCTCCCACTGCATTAGCTTGTCTAGGTCTTCTTGCAGGGTGATACAGTCTTGCTTGTTATCTATAGTTAAGTAAACGGCAGTGTCATCTGCAAACAAACGAACTTGGGAGGTGATAGTGTTAGGAAGGTCATTAATATATAAGAGAAACAGAAGAGGGCCAAGCACTGATCCCTGAGGTACTCCTGACGTGACTGGTACTTCGGATGAGCATTCACCTTCTAAGACTACTTTCTGTGTTCTGCCTATAAGAAAAGATTTAATCCACAAAAGGGTAGCGTTGTTAACTCCATGTTCCTGCAATTTATACAAAAGTTTAAGGTGGCTAACTTTATCAAAAGCCTTGCTGAAGTCTAACAAAACTAGATCAGTTTGTTTTCCTTCAGTAAGGTTTCTGGCAAGATGGTCGGTCAGTTGCAGTAGTTGTGTTTCACATGAGCGCCGTTCTCTGAAGCCATGTTGTAAATCATAAAGAATATTATTTTTGTCAAAATGTTTAGTTAGATTTGATGCTACAATATGTTCAAGAACTTTACACAGGGGTGTGGAATTCCCATGCCCGACTTGTCCGACTCGGGCTTTTGTACTTGCGGACAAGTAAATTTTTCTAAGCCACTTGTCCAAGGACAAGTAAATACCAGGGCAAATCTTGGAAAGTTACTTAAAAAAATTAAGAGAGAAATCATCCAAATGTTCATATCATAGGGTAGAAAACATTGTTTTTAATGAAGAAAATGCTGGATACCAGCATTTTCTTCATCAAAAGGAAATGTTTTTTTCTATTTTTAGCTCCACTGGCTGAAGGCCAGCGAGCTATTGTCGTGGCGGTGTGTCCGTCGTGCGTGCGTCCGTGCGTGCGTAAACTTTTTCTTTAAACATCTTCTCCTCCCAAACCAATGGGCAGATTTTGATGAAACTTGGTAGAAATGTTCCTTGGGTGACCCTCTTCTAAAATTGTTAAAGAAATTTTGATTGACCCCCAAATATGGGCGTGGCAGGGCGTGGCATTTTTTCACTTTAAAATCTTTAAAAATCTTCTCCTCCCAAACCATTTGGCCAATTTCAATGAAACTTAGCATGGATGTTCCTTGGGTGACCCTTTACCTAAATTGTTCAAGAAATTTTGATTGACCCCCAAATATGGGCGTGGCAGGGCGGGGCTTATTTTGAGCCCAAAATCTTTGAATGACATCTCCTCCTGAACCACTGGGCCGATTTCAACCAAACTTTACCAGAATGTTCATGGGGTAACCCTTTTCAAAAATTGTTCCTGAAATTTTGATTGGTCCCCAAATATGGGCGTGGCAGGGTGGGGCTTATTTGAGCCCAAAATCTTTGAACGACATTTCCTCCTGAACCATTGGGCCGATTTCAATGAAACTTTTCCAGAATGTTCCTTGGGAGGACCTTTCCAAAAGATGCTCTTAAAATTTTGATTGGCCCAAAAATATGGGTGTATCAGGGTAGGGCTTATTTTGAGCCCGAATTCTTTGAAGGACATCTCTGCCTGAATCACTGGGCTGCTTTCAATGAAATTTTACCAGAATGTTCCTTCTGTGACCCTTTTCAAAAATTGTATGTGAAATATTGATTAGCCCATCTTCTTACTACATCTCCTGATGAAGGTTGGGCTGATTTCAGGAGAATTTTGGTGCAATGTGAGCCATACCCAGTTAATTAATATAAAATAGGTCTTAAGAGATTTCAAAGTGTTGTTTCATTCAAAGAAAGATTCATTTAACGCAATTCTAATGATGTTAAAGCCAGTGGAGCGATACAGGCCCTCTTGGGCCTCTTGTTTCTATTTACCCTTTAGTGGACAAGTTCATTTTGATCCTGGACAAGTAGAAAATCCGCTTTTACTTGTCCAGGTACAAGTGGAGAAAACTCGTATTTCAACACCCCTGCTTTACACAATATACATGTTAAGGATATAGGCCTGTAATTTGCAGGATCTTCTTTGTTTCCTTTCTTAAAGAGTGGTGTCACGTTTGCCTTCGTCCATACCTGGGGGAGGGTGCCTGTATCTAGGGATTTCTGAAAGAGAATTTGCAAAATAGGAGAAATTTGATAACATAAGTTTTTAAGTACTAAAGGTTTGATGTTGTCAGGTCCTGCTGCTTTGTCTGGTTTCAGGTTGGATATTAGCTTTTGTACTCCACCAGTGCAGATGGTAATGTCTGGCATGACTGGATATTTACTGAAAGAGGAGGAAAACATATTTTGTCTTATGGATGAAAGGCAGGACTGAGCCAGAGAAATTGGTGTCATTGGAGTAAAGACTGATTGAAACTGTCGATTTAATATATCTGCTTTTTCTGTGTTGTCTGATTTGATGGTACCTGAAATTTTATCGAGAAGGGGAGCTACTCCTGCTGCGTCTTGCTTGGCATTTTTTATCAGACTGAAAAGTTTCTTATTATTAAATCTTGTGGCTTTTTCCGTGTTTTCAGTGTTTCCATCAAGGCCTAAAATATATTCAATGTAGTTATTGTAAGAGACTTTTATTTGTTTCTTGATGTTTCTTTTCAGAGCCAGGAATGCAGTTTTCATCTTGTTGTTTGCATCTTTCTTTAATCTAAAATAAACTTGATCCCTTTTTCTAATTAGACGTTTTATAGGCTGTGTAATCCAAGGAAGTGATCTCTTATTCCCTAGTCTTTTAGTTGGAACAAATTTCTTGATACCTGTGGAGATTGCATCTGAAAAACTTAGCCAAATTTCTTCAACAGATTTAGATTGATGATCTTTTAATATTTCATGCTTAATTTGGTCCATATAGATTTTGAAACTACTCCAGTCAGCTTTTTTGTAGAGATGAAACTGTCTCGGCTGTTGTTTGGTTACCTGTGGCTTTGTATCTGCAAGAATAGAGACAATACTATGGTCTGATATACCTGGGAGACATTTTACATTTTTAATTAAGGTGTGATTTGAGGTTAAGAAGAGGTCAAGTATATTTTCTCCTCTGGTGCTTTCTGTTACCATCTGTGTGAGGTTGAAATCTGAAAGCAAATCACTAAATTCTTTATACAGGTTGGTATGACTGCATCCTGACTTTATGACTGGTCTATGGTCACTACTCCATGAGAACTTTGGGAAGTTGAAATCACCTAGTACCCAAAAAGATCCTTTGAGGTTTCTTGTCAGATCAAGAGATTTTTTAAATTCATTAAAGCTATGGACATCAGACTCTTTCGGTCTGTAATATGCTGCGATATAAAGAGGTTTACATGTTTTGACCTGTAATTTAATCCAAATTATTTCACAATCAGTCTTTAGTTGTTTCTGCTCTGTTGCAAGGAAAGTATCCTTAACCAGGATGAATACTCCTCCGCCTTTGGTTGACCTGTCTAATCTAAAAGGTGTATATCCTAAGGATTTCGGAAAAAATTCACAATCTGCATGTTGATTATTTAACCAGGATTCTGTACCTACAACTATATCAGGGTTATGTTGATCTATCATGCAAAGAAATTCTGCTTTTTTGTTGACAATGGACTGACAGTTAACTGAAATTACTTTAAGCTGAAAAGGATTATTATTTTGTTTAAATTTCTGTCTCTGGGATGGATTTCCTGTGGTGGTACTTCGATCATAAGAGTCAGACTGCTCACTCAATTCTGTGCTTCACAGATTGAGCAGATCCAGGAGAATGACTGGTCTCGAGCTACAAGATCGAAATAAGATTCATTTGAAATATTTTGACATTTGATGTGGAACCATCTCTGGCAGGTGTCACATTCAACAGCATTGTCATTGTCGTAAACCTCATATTGACAAGATCCACATGGAAAATCAGGGCCAGGATTTGTTTCTACATCTGCAGATAAAGACAATAAGAGAAGACATAAATAAGTTAGGGAAGATTTTCTTGTGTATTTCATGACAGGAACGGACCACCGAGTTGATTTCAGCAAACAGGCTCAGACAAGTGAATTACTTGGTTTTAGTACATTTGGGTTAGTAAAAGCTAAGGGTTGATCTTCTATTGTTGGATCTGGTCCTATCTGGATACTGAGCCAGAAAGCTGCAACGAGAATCGGGGCTAACAAACCTGTAAACATTTTCAAAACAAACTTTGTGTCACGAGTTTTCGTGGTACAAGAGTCAAGGTCACCGGATCTAGAAAAAGAAAATTACTTGAAAAACGTTATCCGTGTAAATAATCTACGTTGATCAATGGAACATCACCCAAAAACGGTTAGAGTATCTTCTTGTATCAGTTAGTACTATCCCTGAAGCCAAAAATAGGTTTAATTTTGATTTTTCGCGATCTGAAACAGGAAGAGAAAAAACAGCTGTTAATAGCACGACGCATGATGATAGATCTCAATGATCCGCATCAGCTGGTACCAAAGTCAAGGTCATGTGACAAGGTCAAGGTCATCTGTCAAGGTCAAACTTTGAAAAAAAATGCCGTTCCGGGGGCATTCGTGTTTCACAAACACATCTTGTTTTCAGAAGAGCAATATAGGCTATCTAGATCAAATTCAATGGCTATTTGCTTTTCCTCACTATACCCCACCCTTTTTGGCTGAAGGCCACTAGGGCTAGTGTCATGGCGTTGTGTCTGTCTTGCATTTTTCCACCTGTCCGTCCAGTTGTAAACCTTTCTTTTAAAAAATTTCTTAGAAACTACTAGATAACAGTGCTCCAGCTAGGTTTCCAAAAGGGCAGGGTGTACAGTGCCCTTTCAGGGCACTTCCGAGTCGCGAAGCGGCGAGGAGTGGGAGGGGGTGACCCCCTCCCACATGGGGGGTTTGGGGGGTCTTCCCCAAGAAAATTTTGATTTTTAAGGGCTTAAAGATGGGCTCTGGTGAGTTTAAAAAAGGATTTTGGTATCAAAAAAAGGGTGACTGTTTCAACTCCTCCAAGGGTCTCATTAGGCAGGTGGCAGTAGAAATATTAGATGGAAATACTGCAGATATTCCCCTGCTACAGTCTTTTTTTATTTTTTCATTCTCTTTTTCTTTTGATTTTTTTTTTTTAATTTTATTTTTTTTTTTTTAACTTTTTCTTTTTTTATTATTTTTTAAACAAGACATGCTCAAGCAAACTTGTATTATTCATTCATGCAGACAAGAAAGTCAAAGTTCATTTTTGCTAATTCAGTTTACAGTAATAAACCTAAGTCTACTGTCTATATTGAGTCCTTTCAATATACGTGATGCTTTTGCATGTCTTTATTTTTCAAATTAAGTTAACCGAGGATGACAAATTGAAGAAATTTTGGAACACAAACACACACAAAAAAACACGTTACGGACGGGGCATAACAACAGGTTTTGGGGATTGAAATATATGCTTCCGAGACCTTCAACGACTCTAAATTTCATTAAGAAGGGTGTAAAGTTGATCATTACCCCTTTTTAACCTCGTTAATAGCTTATCATAAGCATTTACTCGATAATCGCTGTTTGTTTTTGACTGTCAAATTGGTTTACGGGCACATGCTAATTTCCATCCACAGATTATCGGATACTGCTTCCTCGATAAAGAATCGCGCATTGTGATTGGTTGACTTGCCGATTTAAGTCCCGCCCTTCTTCTCTACTGGCTGTTATTAGTTATGGCCTTCGCGGGTTGATTATACACATCGGCGATCACGTCAAATTTGCAAATCGATCAAGAAAAGGCGTTAAATTAGATAATCGCTGATTTGACATGTAGAGCTACAATTTAGGGGCTAGTTAGGCTAGGGCGATGGAAAAAAGGGCAGGGCGCTGATTTTCGACGGCAGGGCAGGGCAGGGCGGGGCGCCCTTCTGAAAGGGCCTAGCTGGAGCACTGGATAAATTTCAGCCAAACTTCACAGGAAACATCCTTGTGTGTTCCAAAGTTATTCAAGAAATTTTGATCCAATGAAAAACATGGACTAAATGGGTGTGTTTTCTAAGATTCTGATTGATTGATACCAATTAAATTTTACATGAATGATCCTTTAGTGATTCTTTATCACTCTACCAAAAATTATTGTGATCGGATGAAAAATATGTATTTTATGGGCAGAATTTCCTCAAAATGTTACAGATGGATATCAATCAAACCTCATTGGTATAATCCTTGGGTGACCCATAATCATGCAGCCAAAAATTATATGATTGGATGAAAAATCAAAGGTCATATCTCTATATGTTATTTAGTGGAAACTTTGAAAATCATTTTCAACATCAGTAAAACCCAAAATATCTGAAAATCTATTAAAAGATTTAATTTGCTATTACAATACTCAAGCCATTCATGGCTTTATAGTTAAGATAATTTTTTGAAAAGGCAATGGCACCAGCATTCTTATCAAATATTTCTATACATTCTGAGATATATTTCACATGAGTAACTTTAATTTGTGATTATATGATAGATATGTTGATGGAAATAAAACTATTTGAAGTCACAAACCCCCTTGCTACCTTGCAAATTGATCCGACAATCATATGTTGCTGACAAATGTAGACTCAGTCATTGGTTAAGAAATAGATATGGATTGATGAAAATTGACAGTGAAATGGTTATTATTTGATTAACATATCTAAGAGATAAACAATTTTAATAAAATAATCAACTCTAATTTGCTCAAAACCGTAATATATATATTAAAGCTATATATAGCTTTTATCTAAGCGTCCGAATTTCCACTTTCAATTTTCAGTAGAAGTAAAAATTTGTACTACACATTGTATGCTTTGAAAACCAAACAATATCAATACATCACCTTATATCTACTTTTTCTTTGAATGCGTCTGATTTTTAAACACGTTTAGACATTTCATGTCGGTGTCTGTGGATATATTCATTTGTCTGTATTTTATTGTAAATATTTGGCAATATTCTACCTCAAACTTGATCTATAAATATAGTATATATATATATATATATATATATAGTCATAGTATTCCTGAATGGAAGTTTGAAGGCTTCGTATTAACATTCTTCGTTTAAACTATTATATATTAAACAGAATACGTGTCTTCATTCCCCTAATTATTGATATTTCTTAATTGTCTGAATTTCACCTTTTGACAAAATGTATGTCTGAGTTTTACTACTTTTTCCAACCCTGTCCAAATTTACCTGTTTCATAGTACTCTCAAATTTTCCGTTTTCACAACGCTTTGACCACCATTTTCCTCACATTTTTTGGATAAAATGCAAGTTTAATGACTGTTCGAGTAATGAGTATACGACTAGTGTCCGGGTTTCCAACTATGGCTTCAGAAGTAAGCCTGAAATTAGGTTGGTAAAAGACGTCCGAATTTACCCGGTTTTCCCCTACCATGTGATTTATTCTTTAGCATGTCACTGACCTCTGATGGTACATTTTTTAGGTTGGTTTAAAAGCATTGTTTTGTCTCAAGTTATAGGATGTTACCAGAAAAATACAATAAACACAGACTAAATCATTGACATTTACAGTCCTGTCCACAAGCCCACAAGGTAGACCCAAATTTGGGCCAAGAAGAGATAATGGAGACTCTATTAATACAGCAAGATTTCTTTATCAAGTTATGCTAATTGAAAGCAGATGTGGTGCTATCTACAGCAAGGACAGGAATTAGGTTTACAAGCATTTATCTTTTTTATCAGAGGTATATCACCAAAGAGATAATTCATAATACAATTTTATTCCTTTCAATTTTTTTAGTGCATATAATAATGATGATTGTCCTACATTGCTCACCTGTTAATTTTTATGGAAAAAAGTATTGCCATTAAGGCCTCCTTTCTTGTATTTTCACACAAACTCTTACAACAATCATCCTTTTAATAATAGCAATCAAACTGTTTTGTTAAATTCAGTAAAAAATAAATACACCTGCAAGTGTGAACAGCATTTAAGGGGTTCATAAGTTCTAGAGACGCTCAATTGACGATCAAGTCTTTCCTTGATTCATTACTACTATTTTGCTTTTTTCTCAAAATGAAGGATCATGCTTGACTTTCTCGCCTTCAATATAATTTTAAGTACATGTCTAGTCCTTAAGTTCTATTTAGTGTACAAATCGCCATGGCATTGAATCACCCTCAGGGGTGTGGAAATACGAGTTATCTCCACTTGTCCCTGGACAAGTAAAAGCGGATTTTCTACTCGTCCAGAATCAAAATGAACTTGTCCGCTTAAGAGTAAATAGAAAAATTTGAAAAAAACATTGCCTTTTGATGAAGAAAATGCTGGTATGCAGCATTTTCTTCATTAAAAACAATGTTTTCTACCCAATGATATGAACATTAGGATGATTTCTCTCTTAATTCTTTTAAGTAACATTCCAAGATTAGCCCTGGTATTTACTTGTCCTTGGACAAGTGGCTTAGAAAAATTTACTTGTCCTCAAGTACAAAAGCCCGAGTCGGACAAGTCGGGCATGGGAATTCCACACCCCTGACCCTATTAAAGTTTTAAGAGATTCAAATAATATTTGTAAACTTCATTGAAAAAGTAGGGATATTTTTATTGAAAAGGCTATGAGGCCCCTTTTTCTATGTTTGCCGATTAATCAATCCCATTTTCCAGAAAAAATCGTTGTTATATTTTCTAATTGAATCAAACAGCTCCATGAATCATTTTAATGTATAGATAATCAAGAACACAGCCTACAGGTGCCTATGCTCGGCTGTTGAGTGCTGGATACTGGAAAAAAAATCTAAGTTGAAAAAGGGGCATAATTTGCAAAAAATGCATCTAGAGTTATGATAGTATAGGTTGCTTTTTTGATGGTGAACATGAGTGCCAAGTTTCAAGTGAATGCCTTCAGTATACCAAGACATATATCACAAAATATTAAGGTTTTCACACGACGACGACGATGACGACAACGACATCGATGACAACGTCAATGACGACACCAAGGCTATAGCAATACCTCAGGTTTTCTCCGAAAACAGCATTGCTAAAATTGATAAGAAAGCTTTTTTGCAATACCCCCAAACCAGCTTATGCAATTTTCAAGAGAATCTGGTATTTGTCAACATAACTTCATAAGCGAATACATCGTACATTTACGCAATAAAGCCCGTTTTCTGATTGTTCCAAAGGAAGCAACCCATTTTCGATCGAAGTCTTCATTACCCTTCTAAAATCATCCTATGAAATTTTTAATGAGATCCAGTATTATTTGTTGACTTTATTTCATCAAAGTGAATATCTTGAGTAAAGTTTCATAAGGCCCCCTTTTCAAGTTTGTTTTCCAAAGGATGAGCTCTGTTTCAAAAGGAAACATCTTTATGATTCTATAATTTCCTTTGAACATTTCAAGGAAATCTGATAATATTTCTGTTTATCTTTCTTTACATTTATTAAATGAATACCATACACACGTTACAAATCAATTAATTGATTATGAGATTTCTTAATCAATAGTTGTTATAGGAAGCCCAAATCAACTGATTATCAATTATTTCCATTAATCAGCCCATCGCTAGTGAGAAACAACAGAATCCATGTGTTGGTGTACTAGTCAATGCTGTCAGTCCTTCCATGCGTCCAGTCATCAGTCTGTTTGCCCAAAACATAATCTGTGAGCTCTACATTTTCTGTGACTCAAAAAGTTAATGTATATGTGACCTGTCATGCAAAAAGGGACCATCTGTGAAGTGCGTAAAGTGTCGACCCTAGTCAGACTGCGCGGATTGCGCAGACTGACTAGGGTCGGGACTTTTTGCACCATGCTTATTTTCTGAATACAGAATGATCAATCTACCTGTCAGTGAAAGAATTTTTGAAATATGACTTCTGGTTGACCTTTGCTGGATCAATTTTTTTTTTTTCGTTAATTCATTTTACAGAGTTCCCGGATGGTCCCTTTTAGCGTGACGGGTCTCATATGAAAAATTATTGAGATAATTCATTGAAATGTGATATTCTTTTTCAGTACAATTTAATTCAAGTTGTGTCCATCAATATTTGTGCATTCTGAATGGCTGAAAAGTTGACCATTTCCCAATGAAAAAAACTTTTAGTACGCACCTTTTTATGAGCTTCAGCAAAAAGTAGTCAGGACTGTAAGAAATCTGCTTCTTAACTGACAATTTTTTACATTTATGCTTCTTGATATAATTAATTATAAGATATGACGATAATATTTATTAATTTCAAAGACTTATGAAATGAAAAATCTTATCACAATCATGTATGGATATGCTTCACATATTCATACAGTGTGATAAGGGGGTTTAGTTTCATACCTCTCTTCATCTCTTAAATGGAAGAACATGCCTTTGTAATTTGATACATGTTTATAATGCTTGTCATGCTGAATAAAAACCTTGGCAAAATTACTTCAAAATCAAAGTGCTTAGATCAATGGATGCTCTAATTTGAAACAATAACTTATATTCTCTTCTTATTTGTAAAGGAAACCAGGGGAAATGACTAACAATTTTAACCTAAGGGCCCAGACTGCAGAAATTCAATATTTTACAGTAAGGATATGGGCATTTTTGCCAAAAGTCTAGGAGCCCATCCCCAAATCTAGGGGCTATGGACGGCTGGGCCCCTGCAAGTCTCATTCCCTGGAAACCGTCTGATCTTTGAATCTACCTAATGCCATAGCAGGAATATTCCTAGTTCAGCATGACAAGGGTTTAACCCTTTGCTGTTTAATCCCTGCTTTTTACGTGCCTGTGATTTTATGATTGAGAAAACATTGTGAAAAAAGAAGAAATTGCTTCTGACAAGCAATTTCTTCTTTTTCCACACTTTTACTACCCTACAGAATGTTTAATTTTCAAATTAAATCCACTTTAAATTTTCGTCTGCAAAACCTTTGAATTTGGACAGGTCCAAAATTTTGTAAAACAGGAAAGGTTTAATGTCAAGGTAAAATTAATTTTGAAGATCAAACTTTGAAAAATTGCTGTTTCAGGAAGCCTTAGTGTTCAACAAGCTCATCTTTTTTAGCTGGACAGTCCGACTATTCTTAGACTTTGTGACAAATTCAGGGCTCGTGTTTGACCCTTAAAACAGGGTTTTGACCTCCAGAAATCTGGAAATATCCTAATTTGACCCCTGAAAATTTCTCACAAGGGGGTCATTTTGACCCCCTTGTGAAGAATTACTAAGGGTAAAAACATATCAATTATATGCTTCATAAAATTACAAAAAAAAAGTTAAGGTGACTTTTAAATATGCAAAATTCTACTTATGTTTTGCCTTTTCTATCATTTTGACCCCTTTAAAATTCAGATTTGACCCCCAGAATTTTTTAGGTGAGGAGTCAATGACTCCCCAATATCATACACTAACACGAGCCCTGAAATTTTAACCTTTGTCATGTCTCTTTTATTGAAGATATCTTCTGAAACTTTGCACTACAAGTGCTATCAATACCCTCAGAAAAGGTATCTCTTAGATCATATTTGTAAGAATCATTCCACATTTTTGACTGTTTTCTTTATCCAATAGCTGCAAACCAGGAGCCCGTTTTACTAAAGTTCTTACGAAAAAATTGATCATACGTCAAAATCATAAATCACACCTGGTGTTTTCATTTATTGTTGGAATCTGCGTTGCAATATATCATCGGAATCATCTTTAGAAGACGATTCCAATGAGATAATGCATGACGGAATTCCATATTTAGTTACTAATCTAGAAGCAATTCCAATTTTTGACTTACGCAAAAAATGATCGTAAGATGTTTAGTAAAACAGGCCCCAGAGTTGGCACCTGTTTAGCCAGCAAAGTGTCAGCTTTTCTGGCTTTAGTTACCGGTAACATAGAAAGTAGTTTCCCATAATGTTGCATACCTATGTCTGCAGTTTCACCCTTCTCATACTTTAAGCTCATAAGGGCAAATCGGGCTTATGGTTAGCTGTGTGATCATTAGATGTCACTCGTATGTCATTTGTCATTTGTCATCAAATCTCCTTAGTGTTAATATCATAGGGGTGACAATTCATGAATATTGGATAATAATGTTTGTCAGGTCCTTAAGATGAACCCTATGAATTAAAATTTGAAATATTCCATTTGAAAAAAAGACAAAGGATGCCTTTTGACACTTTCTTTGTTTACATTTTAAGGGCCATACATATAGCGCAATTAGACAAAAGTTGTTCAAAATGTTAGTCAAAATGATAAACCTTCTGAAAGAGATAAGTTCATCTGAAAAATATAAACATAGGGACATGAAAATTTGGCTCACTGGTGATGAGCAATGACCAGGATCAGAAAGGGGACTCAATTAGAAAATCAGAACATTTGAACAAAAAAAAGAAAAGAAAAAATAACAAAACAAAAAATCATTTTATGAAAAATCCTATTTGCACTGTCTTAAATTTGGAATATGGATTTCCAAGAATGTCACACGTGTGCAAAGTAATGACTTAGCTTGACCAGAATTTCCACCATGCATACTAGATTGTAAGGTCACTTGGATCAACTATATTCAAATAAGAACTAATTCGAAATTAGGCTTTTTGAATTCTGGCTTCATTCCAATCCTGGTTTTGTATCATAAATTTTTTGTACAAAGATTACTAAAATATCTATACTTTGCTAGCTTTAAGTACTTTTAGTACTTTGATTCTATGATTTGTTATTTGCACGACATACAGTGAACCTGTGTTAAGCGGCCATATAGGTAGCCATAAAAAAGCAGTTGCTAATGGAAATGTTTGGTCAATAAATAAGATGGGTCATCTAGATAGGATTTATAGATTGTTCTCATCATTCTGAGTTAATCCTATGATGTTTGAACCCAAATAAATCGTTGACGATTCTTATTGGTTCAAACAAAATAAAATTCATTAATAAGCAATTTTAAATTACAGAGTATCCACTTTACAGACATTTTGCCTACAGCGAAGAGACTTAATTATATGATAGTCGACTAATAAAAGTGGTCGTTTAATAGAAGTGGTTGCTCAAGCAATATTGACTGTATTGGATTTGTTTCTTTTGCTTCAGTTATATACCTGCCCAGTTCTTCTGAAATACAATGTAGGGTCTAAAAGAAAACAGAAAAAGAAAGTTCCACATCCTGATACTGACATAAGATTTGGAAAACACGAAAATGACCTGTATGAAACTGGCATGAGCTTGACCGACAAATTTTTCGACCCTGCTGTACAAAAGGCACCCGTCGCTCACCCAGAGACACCTGGGAGTGGGAAGTATCTAGCAGAACATCCATATGGGAAGATTTATGATAAGAAACCATTTCCATTGGTTCTCAAGGCTGGCAAGCGCTACCTATGGTGTGCATGTGGTCGGAGTAATCGGCAGGTTTGTGTGTTTCCACATCGTGGCATGTGTATTTCTGCTTATTTTACCCTCCAACCCCACCCACCCACAATTTAGAGGGGGTAAATTTGTTTCACCATGTCTGTCTATCAGTCCATCCATAAGTCCATCTGTCCATTCTTAGACCTTTTTGTTTCCGAATTCTAACTGAAGAATTAGGTGACCTAGAATCATGAAACTTCATACAAATGATGGGTTTGACCCAAGGAAGTGCCCTATTGTTTTAAGGTCACATAGGTCAAAGGTTACAGAGAGCCTTTGTTCAATATTTTTTGTTTCCGGGCTCTAACTTGAGAACCAAGCGACCTATAATTATGAAACTTCATGCAAAGGCTGCTCATGACCCAAGGAAGTGCCCTATTTTTTCGGTCACAAAAAGTCAAAGGTCAAGGTCACAGTCAGTATTTGTTCAAGTTTATCTTGCAGAATTTAACTCAAGAACCAAGCAACCTAGAATCATGAAACTTCATGCAAATGACCCAAGGAAGTGCCCTTTTGTTTTTTCGGTCACATAGGTGAAAGGTCAAGGTCACAGTCAACTTGTGTTAAATTTTTGTTAGACCTTTTTGTTTTCAGACTCTAACATCAGAACCAAGTGCCCTAGAATGTATAACTTGAAATCTCATTATTTGTTACAAACATTTCCTGCACTAATAGCACTTATATTTGGACAATGCGCTGGTGGGGGATATTCGCCTGCTTTGTGACAGCTCCATTTTGTCCAGAGGTACAGATAACAGGAGGTTTATCCCAGTCTAAAACCTTTATTCTTCAATAAAACTCCGTGATGTGGGATGTCATTAAATAGTCTTGACAAGACAATTTAAATGATTACCCATGACAAAGGAATTGTGCAAGTATAGTTGAAATAATCTTATTTAAATTTCTAAGTATCCCGATCTATCTGTAGCTCTGTAATTGTCGTTGCTACTGTAGCACAGTTTGGCATACCAGGTAGACTGGGAGCCCTAGACACAGCAGGGCTCATGTTAGTGTTTGACAATGGGGAGTGAACTTTTATGCAAACAATGATAACATAGTCAAAACACAAATTTGGAGTGAAAACTTTCCCTTATTATTTGCCCTTGTTTGTAGAAACTATTTTTCTATTTTTAGAAATAAACTGTATAGCACTTAATTCAGTGTGGTCCAAATTCATTGGATTTTTAAAAAATTGTATGGGTCCCAAAGGCCAGCAAGCTATTGTCATCGTCGTGTGTCCATTGTGTGTCCATGCCTAAATGGTTATGTTTTCTTTAAACATTTCCTCCTAAATATTTGGTCCGAATTTTATCAAACTTTTGAAGAATTGTTCCTTGGATGACCCTCTCCATATTTTGTATAAGAAATTTTGATTGACCTCCAAATAATGGTGTGGTTAATCAGGGCTTATTTTCACTTTAAAATCTTGAAGAATTTTCCCATCCCAAACTATAGGGCAAATTTCAATGAAACTCGGCATGAAAGGGCTTGGATGAACCTTGTTTAAGCAATTTTGATTGACCCCAAAATTAGGGTGTGGCAGGGCAGGATTATGTTTCACATTAAAACCTTAAAAAAAGTTCTACACCAAACTATTTCAATGAAACTTGGCATGAATTTTCCTAGGGTGACTGTTTACTTCAACTGTTCAAGAAATTTTCATTTTTGATTGTCCCTAAAGTGTAATTCAATGGCTCAGCACGCAACAGTTGTAACTGCCTATAAACATTTGGGCAGTTACAACTGTTTCATGCTGAGCCAACGGTATGGTCGTGGCAGGGGGCTGCTTAATTTTAATTTAAATTCTTAAATTAGAGCTGCTTAGCAGCTGATTTGCTCCACAGCCATGAATTTGATAAGACGAGAACTTGAGTTACTGAATGAATCAATGTTTATTTCAAATAACTAAGAGTTTTTAAGTGTCTCAATGCTGAAATATTTCTGCAGATGAAAATTCATGATCACTGAATAAAGTATAGAAAAATGACTTCCCTGATATTTAATTCAGTAGAATTTTAACCCTTTTTTGACTTAGAAATTCTCGGTTAAATTTTGATGTCCAATTGCTGTATACCAGTTGTATCTCTGTTTCTACTAAAGCTATAGCTTGGAAACTTTGAAAATGCTGCTGTGAGCCGTTAGACAAAGATCAATTACTCTTATATATGTATTTTAACCCTTTTCAAACTTGGTTAAGATTTTACGTGCAAATGATAATCTGCAACTAATGTATATCTGTAATATGTCTGTTTATAGTAAAGGTACTGTTTGGAAACTGCAAATGTTTTTGCCACCAATACTATGAGCCTCTAGACAAATATTCATTGCTGTGATATTGAATTTATTGGAATTTTCCAATGTCGACATTGATTTTCTTTTAATGTCTAGCACTTAGAATAGTTGAGCTTAGCTGTCCTCCGACAGCACTTGTTTGTAGACTGTAAAGGGTCACTCAAGGATGATTCAAGTGAAATTTGGTTGACATCCATCTATTAGGTTCTGAGAAAATGATTTTCAAAGTGTCCACTATATAATATATGGATAAATGACCTCCGCCATTTAAATAGATATTTTTCATCTGATCACGATAATTTTTTGTAGACTGAAAAATTGTCACCAAAGGATCTCTTAAGTGAAATTTGGTTGATATGAATCAGTTAGATTCTGAGAAAAGTCACCTATTACCATATAAGTAAATTAGCCACACCCATTAAAGCCTTGTTTTTCATTAGATTAAAAATCTTTAAACAACTTTGAAAGAGGGTCACCAAAGGATCATTCCTTTGAAGTTTGGTCTAAATTCATCCAGTAGTGTCTGAGGAGAAGATTTTTAACCCTTGTCATGCTGAACCCGGAATATTTCTTCTTTGGCAGGAGGTATAGACAAATATCAGCCTGCACATACATGTATGTGCAGTCTGATCTCAGTCAATACCCCCTGATCTTCTTTTTTAAAACAGAAAAGCTTACAATTGGTATTTTTGATACACTTTCTGACTCACAAATTGTGCACTGACAGTGCTTTCAACACTTTGAATTCAATTCTATTTTGCCAAAAATTTTGATTCGGCATGACAAGGCTTAAAGAAACAGTTTATGACCAGATGCACATATTGAAGGATGGACACACAACAGAAGCAGTGTCGTGACAATAGCCAAAGTGGCCTTTAGCTAGTGGAGCTAAAAAACTTCTTCTAAATCATTTCAGAAAATTTCAATAAAACTTAGCGTAACCTTTTACTTTAATAGTTCATGAAATTTTTATTGGTCCATAAATATCTATGTGGCCAATTTTCACTTTGAAAACTTAGAAAATCTTCTCCCAATTGATAGGACTAATTGCACTGAATGGCAATGAATCTTAGTATGACTGTATCTTGGGGTGTTTTACTTGAATTTTTGAACATTTTAGTGTCTTTGATACCAATATTATCTGGTCTCTGCAGTGAGAAATAATCATGACTTGGCAAAGCCTCATCATAATTAATTCTCCCAACCTCAACCAGATAACATTGATGTTTAAAAACACTAACATATGATTCTCAATTTACCTTATTTATTTTCAGCCAATATGTGATGGGACTCATAAAATGTATAATAAGGTGGGCACTGTGGAAAAAAATAAAATGAAGATCTATCCAATAATATTTGAGGTTGAAGAAGATGGGGAATACTGGATGTGTAATTGTAAACAGTCAAAAAATAGACCATTTTGTGATGGAACTCATCGAAAACTTTTAGATGAAGAGAAACAGGAAAAAACTTTTTGAAAAAATGTTAACTAGGATATGATCTGTACTAGTGTTAGGTAATCAGTATCAAATCATAAACAATAATCGATAACTGGTTTTTAGTCAATAGGACACAATCAACTAATGAGCAATACTACAATAGGTTTCCTAAAATTTATACAATTCTCTATGAATGCACACCGTGGCATGATATGGTATGGTTTAAAACATCTTATTTTCATTTCTTTTTTATTAAGATAATGAAAAAAGATTGGTACATGTATGTGTTGTATCCTTATATGTATCGCTTATTGACCCACACTCAAGTGTAGGTCATTTCTCAGGGTTGCTTTAAAATAAATCAAAGTAAAAAGATTTTTCCTGAAAATAAGAAGTCAACTAGATTAAATAAGTGACATTAATCTTTCAAATTATAAATAACTACAATTTTCATGTTACAAACCAAATAATCAATCATGAGATTTCTGAATCGATTGTCTGATTATGAAGCCTAAACAGATTAATTATTGATTATATCGATAAATAAGCCAATCACTAATCTGTGCAGAGTTCTTGATTTTAATAACCATTATACGAAATGCCTTTTCCCAAATTGTCAGGGCTGTAAGAATGTACTTGCCCACTATGAATATATATATTTTGAGCGTGTGCGGGAGATTTCCAACAATTTCAAATATATGCCCAGAGCAAAGACTCTGGCCAGCCTGTGCATCCGCACAGTCTGACCAGAGTCTTCACTTTTCGTTTTGTAGATTGATAAGTTCTCAAAGTATCTGTAGACCATAAGGTAACTATATTTTAAGAGTTTGTGGATGTCTAATAATCTCAATGTCTGAACCTCAATAACATATCTAATTGTTGGAAATGTCACGCACAGGCTCATATTTATATATGTCTATATAATTAGGAGTGATAAATGCAAAATTTGTTACTTGTCATATATGATACAATGAGCAGTGTTCCCACTGCTGCTTCAATCTGGGGGTAAAAATGGGTATTTTACAGCATGCATGTACCCACTCTATATGAGACAAAGAAGGCTGCTTGCAAAAATAGGGGGTACAACCTTCAATTTTGGGGTAAATCACCCCCATTTGAGGGTTTTTGGGAACACTGATGAGTTCTTCTAGAAACGAGTTTTATAATCCACTCTGCCTCGAGGGGACAAACAGAATGTGTACACTATATGTACAGACTACTCATTATCTTTATCGCATTATGTGTGACATGTAAAATCAGAAATATTCTGTGCTCAGCATGAGAAAGGTTATGTTTAAATTATGTAATAAATCTTAATATAATACTGTTTTATGAGTTTTCTTTGTATACCGCCCACACAAGTACAGGGTTGTATATTGGTTTCACCCCTTCTGTCTGTCGGTCTGTAGACATTTTTTGTTGCCAAACTTTAACTCAAGAAAAAAGTAACTTGGAATCAAGAATTTTTGAAACAACTGTTGCCCATGGTCAAGGTCACAAGTGAACTTTGTCGGAGTTGGCAACAAAATAATACCCTCTTGTTTTTGGGTCACAAAGGCCAAAGGTCAAGGTCATATGTGAACTTGGTCAGAAAATGGCTTATGAAACTTGGAAAAAGCACTGGTGGGAGGTATTAGTCTGCTTTACGACAGATCTAGTTTATTAATGGCTGGCCATACTCTCAACTGAAACACAAGCTTGCTTAAATCAGGTGTGTTGTAGTTTGAACAGGTGACATGTTTTGTTCTGTGAGTTTGATAAAGAAAAGGAAACTATGGATAGGTGTACCACCTGCAACCTGCAAAAGACCCATACCCACAAATCAAGGCCACTAAAATTTTAACCGATTTTTTTTCACACATTTTCCCCAATCAAAAGTTAATATTATGCGCAGATTATAGAACACAAGGCTTTAGCAGAGAATAGACTAAGATCAGCCTGAACAGAAGTGCATTGTGATAGTTGGCCTATTCTACTTGTTTTATGCCTGATAATTACCGGTTAAGGTTGAGCCAAATTTGTTGAAATGTCCCAGACTGAAAGGCCAGTGCATTACTATAATAAGAGCCTATAAATTTATAGGCACTTATAATAGTTTTGCATAAACGTTTCAAGCTGCCTTGGCAATGTCTCTATATAAAGTATGAGCATATGTTCATGATCTTTGGGTAATTAATGCCATAGGGCCTTATGTTAAGGCTGTGTGCTAAGGCAATCACACTTTCTACTCCAATAAATTCTGTGAAGAATACACTCCCCAATGAATGCAGTGAAAAATACACTCCGCCCTTCTAGTGAACATTTGTGCCATGCTTTAAATGAATGCTTTCAGTAGAACCAGAGATATCTCAAAAAGTCAGTTTTATCATGTCACTCTGACTCAAAGGCTATAGCAATAACTCGGTTTTTCTCTGAAAACAGCCCAGCTAAGATTTCAACTAACAGCCCAGCTAAAATATCAACACTGGTTGCCATGGCAACCAGTTTTCAACCAATTTAAATTCTTGTAAGTTACTTGGGAAGAGGATCACCTAGGAGCATGTCTTTAAAATTATGTGAATATTGGTCCAGAGATGTCATTTAAAGAAATAATATACAGATGATGGATGATTATTAAAGCTCAGAATAGGTATAGTCATGAGTAGGGCTGAACTGAATTGAAATCAAGACAAGAATTGACCCCTTTTTTTTTTACCCCACTTGACCCAAAATTCAAACTTGACCTAGATTTCCTGTAGACAAACATTCTGAACAAGTTTCAAGACACTTGGGCCAAAAGTGTTGCCTCCAGAATGCACACAATGCTTTCTTCAGTGTTGCATCCAGGCTGCGCGATCGCGGGAATCCCCCCTTTTTCATTTTCTCACGCAACTTTACTAATTTGATGGGGGAGTAATCGCGCAACAACGTTCTTACTCCCGCACAATCAAGAAAGTTAAGGGGGGGGGTGTTGAAAATCAACAAAACATTAAATAAACAAGTCAAGTCTATGGGCGGATATAAACGGTATTTTTCCGATAAATAAGGCTATTTATAGCGATTACCGCACAAAGTATTTGTGAGCTGGCCCCCTACTCAAAATCGATGATTTATTACTAAGCAGGTAACTCAACAAAGAGCATGCGCAGCCAGTGCTTTCCGTTTCCGGTTTCTTGTAAACACGTTGAACTTTCGTCGAACAATTAAAAAAAACCCCAAAAACCATATATCATGCCGTTGAAACGCACCACCGACTTTTTCAAGAGTCCCAATATCGGCGTTGGAGGGGTGGACGATTCCCCTGACGATTCCAATCAATTGGCTGCAATTATATCACAAGAAGACTGTGAAAATCAAGTCAATTAACCCTCGGCCGGCGAAAACCAAATGGACGAACAGTAAATCAGTTAATGCTTATACAAATTGAGGGACAACCCTCTCCAATGTTTGACTATGAAACCTGTTCAAGAGCGTGGAAGGGAAAAAAGAAAAGACGCTTGTTTCAGGATTCATAAATAGGTTATTGTTGTTGTTGTCTGAAAATATTATTATATTCTGTTTATAATATGACCCAAATTTTATCGAAAAATCGTCAATAGTCCTGAAATTCTATGTTTCAATTTTCCGCGAAACTTACAACACCATTTAAAAATGACGTAACAAAACATAGATTATGACGTCATTTTAGCGGTTACAAAATAGCGTTGCTATTCGCTCTGAGCTCATTTGCATAATTATTCCACTAGTGTAATAACACCTGTGTAATATCAAAAAATATTCAATGGGGTTATTTAACTCCCGCGACGTAGGTCATATTATAATGTTCATTAATATATAGCCATGTGCATATTTTGTCACCATATGGCCATGTGTATTTTTTCCTGATTCAGTGAACTATGCTATGTCATGGCAAAGTAGCCTTATTGTAAAATTTCTAATAACAAAACTTGTACACTTCTTGTGCACTGCCATTCGCCTCAATAAGATCTATACACCAGTGAGGTTACATGATTCTAGGTTGGGGAGCATAACTCTTGCACGCCGTAGGGAGTACACAAGAACTGTAACTCTACCAAGCATAACCTTTGAATTATTTCCCTTTGTTGCATTGACATCCAGCAGTGTAATTGGTATATCTTGTGACAACTTGCCACCTTGTTGAGGTAAGCTCAGGAAAAAATGTCTTCATATGCACAGACTGATCAACAAGTGCAAAGTAACATACACCCTCTTCTTTGAAGGGGGTGAGCATAACAATAGTGTAAAAGTAAATGAATACCTAGCTCAAACTGCTTTTTTAATATTTTTAATGACCAAGAGATAATTATTCTCTTCAAACAAACAAGATTTATTTCAGAATTACAAATCATGATATTAGATTATGTGTAAAGAAATTACTACTTACCAAACAATTGTTCCTAAATGTCTTGATGAATAAAAGTCTGATGGAGGAGAAGTTATATTCCAAAGGTAAAATCTGAGGGTGGAGCTAGAAAATTCCTCCCCCATCAGACTTATTCATCGAAATATCATAGCCAAAATGAAATTATATCCATTATAACGCAATCATAGTTCTGAAATAAGTTTTATGTCTCCTTTTCTAGGTGTAAAATTGTATTTCAAAAAACATTTATCTGGATGTAAAATTGATGAAAAAAGAAATGATTTTGACGTTGCGAGAATTTTAATTCTTTTAAGTCTCTGACACGCTAGTCCATTAAAACCATGCAAAATAACTTAGATTGCTTTAGAATTTGATTTAAAAAAACACTTATTGAAAAGGACGAGGTTTTACAACAACCCATTTTTTTTTCTCTCAGTTGTCTATCCTATATCAAAGATGCTTTAGTTTCATCTCGATGGCTCAACGCAAAACAGTTGTAACTGCCTATATGCTTATTGGCAGTTACAACTGTTTGGCACTGAGGCATCAATATGTCAAAGAAATTGAGAAATATAAAATGTCATCACCAGGAAATATTGTCAAATTCAACATCTACATCATAAATTGAGTTCAAATAGTTTGTGTTATGACTTCACCACTACAACACATAGTCAAGTTCGTATCTGAGAAAATTATTGTGTTCAAATAGTAAGTGTTAAGATTTCACCACTACAACACATAGTCAAGTTCGTATCTGAGATAATTATTTTTCACGTCATTTGGTACACGAGGATATGCAGGAATCATGCCGTCTTGTGCTCCAATATAGACAGTGTTATAAACTTTCCAATAAACATCTCGCACCTTTCTAGCTGGGTGAAACAAACCCTGAAAGTAGAAAAAGAATTAATAATTAACCCTTGTCATGCTGAATAAATTTTGGCTAAAATTTTGCATGAAAATCGAAGGGCAAAAAGCACTTAAGTTCCAACTGTAGGTCAATTTCTATTTGAAAAACTAAATCTATTGACTAATCTGGTTTGTAAGTGAGAAACAGGCAGTATAGACTAACATTAGTCTGCATATATGTGCAGGCTGATGTTTGTCTATAGCTCCTGCAAAAACAGGAATATTCGGGTTTCAGCATGACAAGGGTTAAAATAAAAGTTTCAGGGATGTGGAAAACATGCTTTTTCTTCACTTGTCCACCAACAATTTCTACTTGTCAAGGATGAAAATAATTGCAAAAAAGTGAAAAGATAAATATTGTGTAAACATTAATCTAAACAAAGAACATGGTGGTAAATTGTCAGAAGACACGTCATGACAATGCTAGATGTCCAAGTATGAAAAACTACAAAGGGAAAAAACTCAAAAAGTAAAATAGCTAAATTTATATTTCTTTGAACTCTTCAGTTATCTAGAGTGGAACATAACCAAGTTTCAAACCAATCGGACATAAGGTAATACTCCCCATCAAAACGGATGCCACATGCCGACTAAAACACCATGATAGATGCTATAATAAGCCATGTCTTTTGGAAGGCAAATAGAAAGCTGGAGCCGAGCATCTTCTTGTATTCTTCCCTTTTATAACAAGAGGACCATGATGGTCCTATATCGCTCAACTAAATGAATAAAATTTTCCAGCAGTCATGATTGTACTTTCATGATTTGAGGCCTCAAAGACTGGAAACAAGAAATTGTCATTAAGGCCCCTTTTCCCGGCACAGAGGCTTCCCAATTTCAAAAGGGTTCATCCTTGTGATCTGACAAACATTCTGACCAAGTTTCATGAAAATTGGACCATATTTGTGCCACTAGAGCAAAAGCACAAAAATTGTCATTAAGGCCCCTTTTCCAGTGATATGGCAAGGATCCTTCCCAATTTAAAAAGCGTTCATCCTTGTTACCTGACAAGCATTCTGTACACGTTTCATGAAGATTGGACCATATTTGTTGCCTCTAGAGCATAAACAAGACAAGAGGCCCAAGAGGGCCTGTATCGCTCCACTGGCTTAAAAATCTTAAGATTTGAAAGAGAGATATTGAAAATAGAAGGTAATGAAAGTGAACACATTCAGAAGGAATTCCAACTTTTTCTAAGTTGAAACTGACTTATGAAGGAATGAACTTATTGAACTAATATGTAAAATTACAAGGAAGAAAACTATTTAGATATCACTTTGAAACAAGAGGACCAGAATGGCCCTTAACCGCTCACTAGAATTTATTGATTGAGTGGATCTCATCCAATCCAAATTTCTTGAACAACTTTAGAAGAGGGTCACCCAAGAAACATTCTGGTAAAGTTTCATTGAAATCAGCCTTATGGTTCAGGAGGAGATGTCATTCAAAAATTTCCGGATTCAAAAAAGGCCCTGCCCTGCCACAGCCATATTCAGGGGTCGATCCAAATTTCTTGAACAACTTTAGAAGAGGCTCAGTAGATTTTTGGGTCAAAATAAGCCCCCCCCATGCCACGCCCATATTTGGGGGTCAATCCAAATTTCTTGAACAACTTAAGAAGAGGGTCACCAAGGGAACATTCTGGTAAAGTTTCATTGAAATGTACCAAATGGTTCAGGAGGAGATGTCATTCAGAGATTTTGGGGTCAAAATAAGCCCTGCCTTGCCACACCCATATTTGGGGGTCAATCCAAATTTCTTGAACAACTTTAAAAGAGGCTCACCCAAGGAACATTCTGGTAAAGTTTCATTGAAATTGGTCCAATGGTTCAGGAAAAGATGTTTTCAAAGATTTTGGGGTCAAAATAAGCCCCGCCCTGCCACACCCATATTTGGGGGTCAATCCAAATTTCTTGAACAACTTTGGAAGAGGGTCAACTAAGGAACATTCTGGTAAAGTTTATTTGAAATTGGCCCAATGGTTTAGGAGGAGATATTGTTCAAAGATTTTGGGGTCAAAATAAGCCCCGCCCTGCCACGCCCATATTTGGGGGTCAATCCAAATTTCTTGAACAACTTTTAAAAGAGGCTCACCCAAGGAACATTCTGGTAAAGTTTCATCAAAATTGGCCCAATGGTTTAGGAGATGTCATTCAAAAATTTCGGGGTCCAAATAAGCCCCGCCCTGCCACACCCATATTTGGGGGTCAATCCAAATTTTTTTGAACAACTTTAGAAGAGGGTCACCCAAGGAACATTCTGGTAAAGTTTCATTGAAACCGGCCCAATGGTTCAGGAGGAGATGTTGTTCAAAGATTTTGGGGTCAAAATAAGCCCCGCCCTGCCACGCCCATATTTGGGGGTCAATCAAAATTTCTTGAACAATTTAGGTAAAGGGTCACCCAAGGAACATCCATGCCAAGTTTCATTGAAATTGGCCCAATGGTTTGGGTGGAGAAGATTTTTAAAGATTTCAAAGTGAAAAAATGCCACGCCCTGCCACGCCCATATTTAGGGATCAATCAAAATTTCTTTAACAATTTTAGAAGAGGGTCACCCAAGGAACAGTTCTACCTAGTTTCATAAAAATCCGCCCATTGGTTTGGGAGGAGAAGATGTTTAAAGAAAAAGTTTACGCACGCACGGACGCACGATGGACACACCTTCATGACAATAGCTTGCTGGCCTTCGGCCAGTGGAGCTAAAAATTGTTATTAAGGCCCCTTTTCCCTTGATATGGCACAGATCCTTCCCATTTTTTGTAGGGTTCATCCTTGTGACCTGTCCAACATTCTGACCAAGTTTCATGATTATAGGACCTTACTAATGGCCCCTAGAGTGTAAACACTTAAATTGTTGATATCTGCAGTGCACGACGGAGGACAGATGACAGACATTCAATGACCACAAAAGCTAAATCCTGAGACAAGTTGCTGCTGTCTGGGATCCAACCCAGCATCCTATGATTTGAAGTCAGGCGCACTGTGCTATGTCTGTGGCTCAAAATATCTAAGAAATTGGACCTGTAATAGTTCTGTAACATATTGGAAGTAACGAACTTTAACAGTGTTAACTGAGGTTTCCTAATGATTTTAATTAGGAAACCTCGGTCAACATTGTGAAAGTTCATGTGTGCCAAAATGTTGTGGATCTTAAACAGACTTACCTGCAGAGCATATTGTAATACTTTTGAGGGTCCAAGCCCCACCCTCATTCCTTCAATAGCCCCCATAAACGCCTGTACAACATGAGGGGATGTCTCAAACACGTTGGGCCAGACATGGTTCATAAGATGAGTGAGTGCATCCTCACATCCAAAACCAAACACTCCCAGAGCCATGTGTTGTATGGCTGACATAGTTGTTTGTCTGTGGACTAGATCTCTGAAATTAATGAAAACAAAATTCATTATGTTGTTTGTAAAACATTTATCCCCCCCCCCTTTTAAGAGCAAGTTGATGGCCTTTTCTTTGAAAATAACAAAGGGCAATAACTCAAAGAAAATTAAGACTGCGGTTCTTTTGCACTGCACTTCTCAATGAAATCTATCCGCCTGGCTGCACATCGTCGATTTTCTACTAAAACCTCGTAACTACAGCTTTAAACAAGCTGTAGTTACGAGGTTTTAGCAGAAAACCGACGACATGCAAAGCTTGGCATAATTTGATAACATTTTTCAACATCTTGTCAGCCGGAACACAGGGCTCTTTTCTAATTGTGGCTCGGCTGAAAAACAACAAAATTTTGATTTGTTCAGGCCAGAAATAATTTGGCCCATATTCTACCAAAACAGCACTTTTTTTCAAATTTTGACCTTAACGGCCTTGATATCAAATTATGCATTTCAATGGAATCTACCTTCATGCCAAATATGATTAATGTATCTCAAATATTTTTTGAAGTTTTACAAAGAAAAAAAGATAAGTTCACAGGTTAAGTTTTCAGACACTGAATGACACTTGTCACCATGATGTCTTTTAAATATCAGAAGAAAGTTTGCGGAGCCGGGATTTGAATTCATGAACCCATGATAGTCAAACAGGTTACCAATTGAGCTAGCTGGGCTCCATGCATATAAAGAGATTTACCTGTCCATCAAGGCGTCTTCCAGTAAAGGTGTGACAGCATAAATATAATCCTTCCCCATTTCACCGATATATTCAAACATAAATGAGAGCGACTTTAAAACACCATTCTGTACATTAAGTTCTGGTACCCTGTACTCATTCATTAGGGCTGGTAGAACTGTAAACGGGGAACAAGTCTCTGCGACGATTGCTATAGCCACGGTTGTACACACACGATTCTGTCTCTCTTGGACCTTGAGATTGTTTAATAATGTAGCCAGCACATCATGGGGGCTGCAAACAAAATATTGAGAATAATGATCGATTGCCTCAATGTAAGAACAGTTCATGTTTCATTGATTGAACAACAAAGCTATTTTTCACAGGTGGGAGCCTTTTGTGAAAATATAGCTTTTGTTGTTCACTCAATTAAAAATATATTGCTTCTCCCACAAACAATAATTCTATTTCTTTAATGCAAAAATGTGACAAATTGAAATGCAAGTGAAAACCTGTAACCTGGCAGCGCCCAAATTAAGCTTATGTCTTAATTTCTAATGTATTGGATGCGCATTTGACAAATTGATATTAAATAGGTCAAACAACTGTTCAAAAGTTCATTGTCTTATTTAGTCAGTCCATCCTTATTTGTCCTCTGTCCAGTGTAAAAATACTCCAATATTCTAAATAAATTGAGGGTTGATTGCCACTTACCCAATAGCCTTGGCAATATAACCAAAAGTATTTACAGTTGCCCTTCTAATGGCCTTTTTGTGAGCTTTAAGTAACTCTAACAGTTCAAAACAGATTCTCATCCACTCTCTGGCAGACACATACTCCGCACCACGATCTGCAATCCTCCCAACTAGGTCTATACAATTCTCCTGCACCTTCTCATGTCTGCAAGTAAAAGTTTGGGGTTAAAATGATGATTTCAAAAGTATTTTTGTTAGGGATGGTAACGAGTAATAATTCTATTAATCGAGTAATTAGTCACCTTTCCGACCGAGTACTTGAGTACTCGGATTGAATTAGTGAGTTTTAATTTTCATTCAACCATATCAATATTCAGCATTTGCAGCATAACTTTTGATCAAAATGATAGTTGGGACGACATTTAGTCGCTAAATGGTTTTGAGAAACAGAAATTGTTCAATACATGCTAAGAGAGTGTCATGTCTAGGCTTTATTCGTCGCTTTTGTATATCATCTTTGGCAAACCAAAACTCAAGTAACTACAACAGTTATAAGCTTGAATAACAGGTTTTGGCACGGCGATACAGCATTCTGTTCAATCAAAGAGATCTTGTTAGATAAACTCGAAGGAATATCTAGTAGACGTCAAACTAAAACACACCAATCCTAATTAGGTGCAATATTATAACTGTGTGACAGCAAGACCAAAAGATGTTGGCACTTGAATGCTTATTCGAATATTATCAACAGATAAATTGATTGGCAGACAACTAGGTGTTACATTCTTTACTTTTAGCTTTGTCTAGCGTTGTAAAGAAAATATCGCTATTTTGAAGAAATATTTCAAAGAGAGTTTAAAAACAATTTTCTTATGAATTCGTTTTTCTTTCTGATTAATGGATTAGTGAAATTAGTATTATTGATACTCGGGTGTTTGATCGAGTACTCAATTTATCGAGTAATCATTCCCTTCCCTAATTTTTGTAAATCATCTTTATCTGCTTTCATTTTGTTTTAACAGAAACATGATCATAAGGGTTTTGTTTTGTTTCTGACAACCAAATACTTTTGAATATCAAACATGGGAAAATAATTCACATCAGTATTTGGTATGACAGCAAGTTATGGTAGAGAGAAAGTCTTATAAGAATGTGTGTTACATTTCCAACAATTCAAAATGTGCCTCCTGCATAAACTATAAGCAGCCTAGACAGCCACATATTGCCTAAAGAGAATTTGCTGACCCCATATTTAGGTTTTAAGACCAGAGTGCGAAGGGACCAATCAATCAAATCCAACATTAATACCGGTACATAAGTCAGATATTCTTTACCATTTTATTTCAAATATTTTTGTGGACTGTGCAAATTAAATGTCATTAAATAAGCTGCTGTTTCAAAATTTAGGATCCCCAACCATTGATTTGTGTTTTGGTTTCATGATCTTGACCATATATATAGCAGATAATGACCATTTAAATCTGAGGGGGATGAGGTGTGACAAAGGTCAAGGGGTTAGGCAAGCCGTCCATTAATGGTCAAGTATTTTTCGTTTGCTTATTTGTCTTTAACTTCAAACCTTTTCAAGAAATTTATGCGTCTCTCTAATTACTCGATTTGCATAATTCAACATCAAAACTGAAATTTGTCTTTCTTTAAACCATTTCTTTTTAAGATAAAAGTTTCTTCATGAACCAAGAACTCTTACCTGTTTTTAAGGATGGGTGTTAGACGAGGTAACAAGTCTTTGATGGGTGGGGTCATTTTGGTCATTCCTATAACATTGACGATGGCCTTCAGCGCACCCAGTATGCTACCCAACACTTCTGGGTATTCTTCTCCTAGGTATTCATACAACACAACGCCTAAATGACCCATCAATTTCTCCTGTAATAGATCAACATTTTATAAAAGATAATTAATTTTCAACAATAAACCTTTTCAAGCTAAATTTAGACATACAATTTAATGTACGACTAGTACATCAGAGCTGTATGTGGAGTGATTTAAAACTTTTCTAACCTTTGAAGTGTAAGCTAAGGGAAAACTATTATCAGGGATTGACACTAAAAACAGTCCTTTGGCCTGAAACCTGGGAATTTAAGGGAGGACTGGCAACAGCTAACACATTTCGGGTCCTTCAGGTCTGTTGTCATTGGCAAACATTATTTCCAAACATTGCAGTTCAAAAAAAATGTTGCTTCTTTCTCCTCTTCTGATTTTCATTACAATGAGAAATACATCATTGGAAAAGAATATGCTGGCCACAAACGGCTTCTTCTTACCCCACAAAGTATTCCTTACAATAGACTCATTGTCAAATTGCTCATGAATTGATATATTTTCCATGGAGGATTAGGTACTATCAGGGAGAACCTATAAGAGAAAGGTTGATTGATTAAATGGAGTTTAACGCCACTTTCAACATTTTTTCAGTTATATATCGGCGGCTGGAGTACCTAACAATGGTTTCCTGGTATTTCCTCACCAGTACTACCACCACATCCTTTCCTAGCCTCCAGCTGCTAACTAACATAGATTTATGATTATCAACCCATTGGTGAGAGACAAATAGTCGGAAAGAATGAGTGCCGCCATCGGGGAACAAACCAGGGACCTCTAGATTGACAGTCCGATGTGCTACCAACTGCGCTATGACGGCGGCTCTAAAACAGAAAGGATCAACAGGTCCTGAAGGCTGGTAGCAAATAGAACAACTATTCTGTAATGCATGGCCAATCTCCATCATGCTTACTTTCTATCCCTGTAGAATCTGACCACCTTAAAAACTTGTTTTACAGACTATCCTAGCTAAAAGTTCCATTTTTATTTGACAGTCAAAGTGCAATAACTAGAACTGTCGCAGAGCGGACTTATACCCCCAACAAGCACTTTGTCAAAATGCAAGTGCTATTAGTGAAGGATGTGTTCGTAACAAACATTGAGATCATATGCAGCATTTGAATGAAGTTTCATGATTCTGAGTCGCATGGTTCTAGAGTAAGAGTCCGGAAAAAAAAGAACAAAAATTGACTGTGACCTCTACCTTTGACCTATGTCACCCCAAAACAATAGGGCACTTCCTAGAGTCATAAGCAACATTTGCATAAAGTTTCATGATTCTAGGTCACTTGATTTTTGAGTTAGAGTCCAGAAACGAAAATTGAACAAAAATTAAATGTGACCTTGACCTTTGACCTATGTGACCCAAAAACAATAGGGCACTTCCTTGGGTCATAAGCAACATTTGCATAAAGTTTCATGATTGCAAAGGAAAAGGTCTACGGATTGACGGACGGATGGACAGACATGATGAAACCAATATACCGCCCTCTACTTCATAGGTGGGGGGTATACTAAAACAGAACAGTTCAGTGTGCAAAAATGTACCGTCTGCAAATCAACTTTCCATTTAAAATGCATCAAAAAGAATCTTACTTATTCTACAGAGTTGAAGCATATACACTTCTTCAGTGTCAAACCTAAACAAACCAGAGATGTTTGTAAAACATTTATGCCCCCCCCCCCCCCCCAATAAAAGCAGGTCAATAGCCTATTCTTTGTCATTCAACAAAGGGCAATAACCCACAAAATATTATGAGTAGAGTTATTGTTCTTTTGCACTACACTTCTCCTCAATGAGATCTATCCACCTGTGAAGTTTCATGATACTTGCTTGTATACTTTTTGAGATGTACTCTGGACAAAAAATGTCTTTGGATGGACTGACCGACCGACAATTGCAAAAAAATATACCCCCTCTTCTTTGAAGGGGGGCATATTAAAGGAGAGAATTAAATGACCCACCTCTTGACAAGTTTTCATAACAATTGCAATTCTTGAGATGAGATCTGCAGCCTGCTGTCGCACTTTGGCTGATTTATTGTTGAGACGCCACAAAATAGTACCACAGATCTGGGGCAGATAGGGCTTTACACGTTTCCCAAGAGCATTGACGACTGTACCGAAACCATTTAACATCACAACATCCTATAGAGAAATAAAATAGATATAATTTGAGGGTTTTTTTTCTAAATCAAACACAAAATTGTCGTAACCTCACATAATATTTATCGGTTTTACCTTCATTGTCATATTTCATTTCACAAACTTGAAAAAAATTCATAAGCCTTGACTTTGGATTAATTTACCTGTCTTAAGTCAAAACCTTGCTAATATCAGACCAACAAAATAGGATACAGCTTTCATTAATCAACTCAGCAAGCTTTCTATAGACTATTCAACCTTTCATCTGCAAAATTATCATATATTTATCCCTTTTTCTTTCATGTTACTTTTTGTATTGAAGAATTTTGATTTGATTTGAATTGGGGTTTTACGTCGCTTTCAACATTCTTTCAGTTATATCGCGACGACTGGAGCACCTAACGATGGATTCCTGGTATTTCTCACACCAGTACTACCACCACATCCCTTTCCTAGCCTCCAGTTGCTATTCCACATAGGTTTACGATTATCTACCCATTGGTGGAAGACAAATGTCGGAAAGGATAAGTGCCGCGGCCGGGGATCGAACCCGTGCGAATAAAGACCCCTGGATTGGAAGTCCGGCGCGCTACCAACTGCGCTATTGCCGCGGCTATTGTATTGAAGAAACATGAATACCATCTTGTTTTGTAAGCAACAAAAATCATCCAACTACATATTATTTCAGCTGTAGCTAAGATAGGTTTGATGAAATATGGTGAATATATTTAACAAGAGGACCATGATGGTCGTATATTGCTTTGTCTAAATAATTATCAAGTTTTCCACCATAAGTCATAATTGTACTTTTCAATAGGATTCATCCTTCTGACATGACAAATATTCTGACCAAGTTTCATGAAGATTGGATCAAATTTGTGGCCTCTAAAATGAAAACAAGAAAATTGTCATTAAGGCCCCTTTTCCCATGATATGGCAGGGATCCTTCCCATTTTCAATAGGTTCATCCTTGTGACCTGACAAACGTTCTAACAGTTTCATGATAATAAGACCATATTTGTGGCTTCCAACTGACTTTCAGTTATATCCCTGCCGATACACAAACAAACATTGCCCAACAATGATATGGTAATATTAATCACCTCAGTTGTCTGTTCTTGGAAGGCATACAGTATACCATCAATAAGCTGCTCTTCTAGTCTAGAGTCAATGTCTGCGGCACCGAGGTTTGCCATCACCTTTTCTATTGTCTCCATTACCATCTTTCTGTACTGTTCTGCCTCATCTTTTAGATCATCTACCACACGTCCTGTGATCTCTGCAGCCCCAACTTTGTTAGCAATCTCTACAGTTGTGTCAACCAACTGAAACCAAAGAATGATAAAGATGTATATAATTGACAAATTAGCAAGATAAGGAAGAATTTGAAAGGTGAAAACTAGTGTAACCCATTCAAAGACCATATCTATTTCAAAATTGAAAAAAGTTGCTGACAGCAATTTAAATTTCATGTAATCTTATCATTTTTTAGGGTAGAAAACACTGTGGCGAATGCCATCCAAGCGAATTCTTCATTTTTCACAATGTATTCTTTACTTTTTGAGGGGCATCAAAAAGAGGGATCATTTTGGAAAGGGTTGAAAAAGCACACAGTCATGGTAGAAAATAAATTGACAAAGTTGTTTTTTAAATGCAAAGTTATTGTTCAGACAAATTCCTATAGACAAATTCCTGTAGACTGACACACCAATCAAACTAGAAATCATCGTCTGCTAAATCTGTCAATTACAGAGTCTAAAACGTTTTCACTTAAAATCTTCTAAACAAGGCTATGTATCAAAGCAATACTTTGAAAAACTTTTAATCACATCGTGAACCAAAGTTTCATTAGTTAAAAAGTAACAATATTTAACAAAGCACCATATAATAAAGGGCTTTATCATACCTGTCTATAATTTCTCCTGTCTAAAGCCATTCTTTGATTCCAGAAATGTTTGAAGAATGGAGGTAAAATCTCATCTTTGATATACTGCGGTTCCACACCGTCAGTAGCGCAGCACTGTTTTACGACCTTCAACACAATTTTCTTCATTTCTTCATCGGGAGATTGAAATTCTCGAATCAAAATCAACATCACTTCCCTTGTGTAGTAGTTGGCATATTCAGCGTCCATCAAAGGAATTAAATAACCAATGGCTTTTAGGAAAGCAGCAAGACCCTGTAATAGGTAATTTTTACTTCATAAAAGAATTGTAAAATATCTTTTAACTATTAATCTTTAATGCTTTTCTCTGGTTTCTTGAGGAAAATTGGTTGATTATATTTTTGATAAACTCGCTGTCTCAACAGTGAAATTGTCAAAAACTTAGACCCTGCTTTTGTTCATTTCATCCTATCTGAGGTCATCTCAGCAGAGCGAAATAAGTGAGATAAATATGAATGTTGGCTAGCGATCACTTGCAAAATGACACACATAAAGATAATTTTCACATTTTGTCTCATTTTTTGCATTAAAGAAATATAATTATCATTTGTTTCAGTGTTCCTGAACAACAAAAGCTAAATTTTCACTCTTGTGAAAGTATAGCTTTTGTTGTTCTCTGATTGAAATATGAATCAATCTCACACTGAAACAATCGATTATCCTCTATATCTACAAACCCATCAAAAGTTTTTGTAAAATGTTACTGCAGTTCAACTACATCATCATTACATCAGAGCTACCAGCTACTCAATTCAATTTTAATGAGCAATTCATTCATGTTGCCGAGCACGAAACATGATATACAGTTAAACATTTATTAATCAACCACTTACAGGTCAACAGGACTTACAGGACAACCAAAAAGTGATCATTAAAGAGAATGGTTGCTTAGTACATATTTTGTTTATAAATAAGAGACATTTTTATTGAATATGTATGCTATTGTGAATTTTTCAATAATCCTATGTTGCTAAAACTCAATAGAATTGTCCAAATGAGACAATTCTGGTGAGTGTTAACAACATAGCATTCATTCCAATAATTTTAGACCAACAATACCCACATTTTAAGACATTTTGATTCAAAGAAGGGGATTTTGAAAACAGTGGCTTTATAAAAATGGTCGATTGATAGATGATCAAGCAAAATGGCCTGTATATCATCAAAACAAACAAGAGGACCATTGGCCCTAAAGCGCTCACCTGATGCATGGCTAAACAAAAGTCAAAGAGATCAAGAAGAAAACATTTCAGTTAAAAATGTTGCCTCTAAAGTACTAAAAAACGTTTTTGACCCTCTATCAAACTTGTGTAAGATTTCAAGGCAATTTCAAACTTGACCTGGGTTTCATACAAACATTCTGATCAAGTTTCAAGATATTTGAGTAAACATGTTTTTTTTTTTTTTAAGATTTGACCCCTTGACCCCAATTTAAACCCCACTTGACCGTATTTCGAACTTGACTGAGATTAAATGGAGACAAACATTCTGACCTAGTTTCAAGACATTTGGACCAAAAATGTGGCCTCAGGAGTGCACACAAGGTTTTTCTAAGATTTGACCCCCTGACCCCATTTTTGACCCCACTTGACCCAATTTTGAACTTGACCGAGATTTGATGGAGACAAACATTCTGACCAAGTTTCAAGACATTTGGACCAAAAACATGGCCTCTAGAGTGCACACAAGGTTTTTTCAAGATATGAACCCTTGACCCAATTTTTTACCCAACTTGACCCGAATTCAAACTTGACCGAGATTTGATGGTGACAAACATTCTGACCAAGTTTCAAGATATTCGAGCCAAAAATGTGTCCTCTAGATTGCCTACAAGGTTTTTCTAAGATTTGACCCCTTGATCCCATTTTTGATCCCACTTGACCCAATTTCAAACTTGACCGAGATCTGATGGAGACAAACATTCTGACCAAGTTTCAAGACATTTGGACCAAAAATATGGCCTCTAGAGTGCACACAAGGTTATTCTAAGATTTGACCCCTTGACCCCATTTTTGACCCCACTGGACCCAATTTTGAACTTGACCGAGATTTGATGGAGACAAATATTGTGACCAAGTTACAAGAAATTTGGGCCAAAAATGTGACCTCTAGAGTGCACACAAGATGTTGACGGACGACCGGACGCCGGACACAGCTCGATCACAATAGAAGTTGAGCACTTCGAGCTAAAAACAAGAGCGCAGAGCGGGGCATATACGCCCGATGGGGCTTGTCAGTAACCTTGGCTTGTCAGTAACATGAGCTTGAATGATAGCAAGAAAAATTGCAGACAGACAGACGACTGGGGCCATAACAGTATGACCCTTTCAGTGTAAATTGAAAATGGTTTTATGCACAACTATACGCAAAACAGTCATTTTGCAAGTTTCAGTTCATTCCAATTCAAAGTGTGACCAGGTGCTCACAAAAGAAATATATGAAATTCAAACAATTCAAGAGCAGATAACTCAAGCAAGACCCAATCTTTTTGAATTTCTGAAGTCTTAAGTTCAACCAAATATCAGGGTCACATTGTGGCAAGATTCATTTAAATCCAATCAAATTTGTAGGAGTTGTGCACACACACACAAAAAAAATCTGTAATTTCAAACTATTTTGTGAAGTAAAGGGCAGATAAATCAGGAACTTCTTAACATGAGAAAAATATTTAGTCCTAAGCACAAATAGACAACCTATAGAGTCATTGTGGCAAGTTTCCTTTTATTCCAATCCAAAATGTAGGAGAAAGTGAGCTGACATTTTTTTATTTTTATTTTTTTTTATTCAACACAAGGGCAGATAATTCAAGATTTCTAAGGAATGACTGGAGCATTTTGAATTGAAAAGTCTTTTGCACAACTAGACATCATAGAGAGTAATTGTGTCTAGTTTCAGCTCATTTCAATCGATAGTTAAGGAGCTGCACACAAAAAACAGTGATTTTCATTAAATTCAAGGGCAGATAATTCAAGATTTCTCTGGAATGACTGGAGCCATTTGAATTTCTAAGGTCTTTACACAACTGGACATCATAGAGAGTAATTGTGTCTTGAACCCTTTCAGTGCAATTGGCTTTTGGAGGAGTTCTGCACACAAAATAAAGTGATCAAAATATAGTGATTTTCATTAAATTCAAGGGCAGATAATTCAAGATTTCTCAGGAATGACTAGAGCGATTTGAATTTCAAAGGTTTTATGCACAAAAAGACATCATAGGGAGTAATTGTGTTTAGTTTCAGCTCATTCCCATTGATAGTTAAGGAGGAGTTGCGCACACAAAAAACAGTGATTTTCGTTAAATTCAAGGGAAGATAATTCAAGATTTCTCAGGAATGACTGGAGCAATTTGAATTCCAAAGGTTTTTTGCGCAACAAGACATGATAGGGAGTAATTGTGCCAAGTTTCAGCTCTTTCCCATGGATAATTTAGGAGGAGTTGCGCACACAAAAATTGCTAACGGACGGACAGACGGACGGACGACCGGGGCCATAACATAATACGACCCTTCGGGCGTATAAAAAAGTGTAACAGCAATTAAAGTTTGTAATATTTACAGAATATCTTATTTTGTGGGTACTTGAAATTATCTAATTAAGACAATTCAAACCATGTGGCTGAAGTTTTTTCAACAAAAAGTTAGTAGAAAGCAATTTTTGTTTCGAATTTGGGTTTTACGTCGCTTTCAACAATCTCTCAGTTATATCGCGACGACTGGAGCACCTATCGATGGATTCCTGGTATTTCTCACACCAGTACTACCACAACATCCCTTTCCTAGCCTCCAGTTGCTATTCCACATAGGTTTATGATTATCTATCCATTGGTGGAAGACAAATGTCGGAAAGGATAAGTGCCGCGGCCGGGGATCGAACCCGTGCGAATATAGACCCCTGGATAGGAAGTCGGGTGCGCTACCAACTGCGCTATTGCCGTGGCTAGTAGAAAGCAAGCAGACAAGGCTAAAATCAGACTGCACATCTGTGCAAGCTGATTTTAGTCTATACTGTATGCAAAATCTTTCTGTACAGCAGGAATATGTTGTAATTAGAATTAGAGGAGTAAACCCTTCTTGTCATGCTAAATAAATTTTGGCTTAAAATTATCATCAAAATCAAGGGGGAAAAAAGCACTGAAAGTACCAACTGTAGGTCAATTTTTATTTGAAAAACTTCATCTATTTACATTTCTTGTTTGTAAGTGAGAAAAAGGTAGTGTAGACTAACATCAGACTGCACATACGTTCAGGCTGATGTTTATCTATAGCTCCTGCCAGAGCAGGAATATTCTGGATTCGGCATGACAAGGGTTAAAAGTAAGAAGCCAAATAAGTAGCCCTACCTTTCCTCTATGTTGCCTGATACCCTTCCAAAGAGGTTTGAGGACACTGTCAAAAGATTCAATACCATATGGGGTGGCAGCCTCCGCCAGAGCGGCAAGGGCTAAAGCTGTGATGGTCCTGACCTTCTGCTGCTCATCAACCAATCCTGAAGAGAAGAAAATTTCAATTTTGAGGATTCATTTCAGTGGGAATGAGGTGACAGTTGAAATTCAACATTTTGTTTGAAACTTTTTAAAGGGATGGCCAAATTAACAAGTTGAGTTACGATGTTTAAACTGCTCTCCAATAATTTACTATTTTGTTCATATTCATTACTTTGTTCAGTGTATTCTGCAGATAAAGGATGTTCAAATACTTAAGGGGTATATCTTAATGGAGGGCAAGGGACTGGGTCACCAATCCATCAAATGATTGACTAATCAAAACACTTATCGAGAAAACTGTTTAACTCAGACATCTGCCATTTTCTCTATCATTTTTCTACTGGAGCTGCTTATACATCATTTGATCAATTTCATGATGCTACTAACTGTATATACTTTCAGCTTATATTTGAAGATTATGATAAATTGAATGGATTTCTAGAGGTGAGTCAGCTGAAGTATCTTGGTGTATGTTTAAAATATACAGGCAGTAATGTAAATATCATCTTGGTTTTTAGATGTTGAATGTCAGAACTGCTTTGGTATCAAATGGAAAACCGGCAAATTATTCACTACTCAAACTTTCAATCTGACACACAAACATTTCGCAAAGAGGACTATTGAATCTTACCATGTTCTATAATTTCCACTAGAGATTTTAGATGTGGTAATATAGCACAGCCCATGAGGATGGCGATCTGTTGTACAATCTTGATACCAGTATGTCTGGCCTGCCATGACTTCTTACTCTTACACACAGCCTTCAGGAAGGGCAAGAGGGCAGGGATACCAAGAGCTGAGGCGACTACGGCGAACGCTCTTGCTGTCGTGTTACGTACGTACTCGTCCATGTTGTCTATATCGGGTCTCATTGTGGAAATCATGGTAGCTAAACCTGCAGCCTAGAACAATTCATATGGAGGATATTGATTGAGTGGTCATTGAATAACAAATTTATAAACGAGTCATCTATAAACAGATAAAAACAAGGCTGTGCTGAGTTTTTATCTATTTAATATAACTCGTTTAATAAATTTGGTATTCTACGAACACAAATTTAATACTCTATTTATAATATGACCTGAATTTTTGTGATAAATCGAGGAATTTCCAAAAATTTATCAGTTCAAGTCATTCTGCAAACATATAATGCCACTTTCGAAATGACGTCAGACATACATTATGACGTCATTTTTACAACAAAATAGCATTGGTTTACTTTTTTAGCTCATTTGCATAATTATTCAACAGGGTTATTTCACTCCTGCGATGTAGGTTATATTATAAAAGATTTATACCTTTGCCAAGTTAGAGATGATTTCTCTTCCTTCCACACGAGCATAGTAATCTTCATCAATCAACAGAGGCTCAATGACCACCAGGATTTTGTGTACATATGGACGGACAAGATCATCCAATTTATACAGGATTCTGTCAATAACCTTCACCAACAGATGGCGCTCCTGATCTTCGAGTGTCGGAGACATCAATAACGGGAGAATTTGGTTAAACAGTGGACCGGCACCAAACTCTCTGGCTTTATCAGTGACTTGACGCAAGGCAGCCTGAAGTTAAGTATGTATTTAATATTCAATAATTGGTATAATAAGATGATATTCTAGAATGGCTTATAGAGTAGAGCTACAAGTGTTGATCAATAAATACGTGAACAAGTGGTAAACCATCGCATATTTGAGTAATTTTGACAAAAATCGCCTCTGTATAAAGGGCATTATTGCATAAAGTGTATGTTTTTGGGTCATTATAGGCATAAGTTTATGAACAAAACCTGGGCGATAACAGGAGAAAACATGGATTTACAAATAAATTCACATGCTGTTAAAGCCTGGCTTTTTTTACTTAAATATTCTCGGTCTGGGCATATACATTGTGCCAGTTTCTTTGTTAAACATTAATATAGAGCTTGAATTAAAATGTTGATCCTATTCCCGCATTAATTATTATGATGTCATTACTTCACAAAGCAATGTCGGTTTAAACAAACTTGACAGCGCAATACAAAAAGCAATTTTATCTGTTTTGGAGCTAGTTTTAAAGCGTTCCTATAAATTATTTTGCAATCTCTGTCTGAATAAATACTAAAGTCTTTCTTTTTATGCAATAATCGTGTCAATTCATGTGTCAATTCATGGTTTTTTCGGGCGTTAACATTTCCAGAGAGCCTCAAAATGCTTTAACGCCCTCGTGCTTTGCACTTGGGTGTTAAACCATTTTACGGGTTTCTGCAAATGTTAACACCCTCAAAAACGTGAATTTACCCTATATTCAGGAAGACAATATCTTTATTCATGCATAAATAAAGAAGATACAGTTACCATAGTATCAACATTGCTCTATCCCTGTTAAATTCATTGATTTAAATGCTTCATTTAACAATTGAAGTCTTCCTACAGTGAAGTTCACTTATCAAATGTTATTTATGTGCTTTCTGGGTATTGCCATAACTAAGCCAGGGCTCTAAAATATCTTGTCTAAGCACATACGGAACTAATTTAGTGTCACTGCTAATTTAAGATCCTTAATATGTCTTGGATCATGTTAGTCTAAACACTCACTGAAACTCAATAAAACAAAAATATCAAAATTTGTTTTCAAACAACAAAGAAGTAACCAATTACCCACCTTTCTCATTGGGGGTGTTCCATTTTTAATCTTGAGAAGAAGTTTCATGATTTTTCTTTCTTTCTGTTCTTCTGGGGATAG